>JAQISU010000202.1:985000-1322500 GCA_029339505.1 Unio delphinus | reverse complement strand
GCGTCCGAATGGACATAGGTCACCTTGAAGCATTAAAATGTTTGGGGAACAAGAAAGCATATGTCTCTCTTGGTAGCTGTTTACAATACTTACTCTAGTTAGATGCCCTTCAATTACTTCAGCATCTAACTCCATCATTTTGATTGAAAAAAGTGAGGTGGTTTTAGTGTTTTATGTTTTGTGTTATTGTAATCTGATATAATCTTTGGCAGATTATCGACATATATGCGAGTGGGTTTGGCTGTAATTTGCTGATATATCTATTCTTTCGTGTCCGCTGATGTATTTGATGAAGTTAGTTTGTTCCAGAAACTGCTCGAATTGCTTATTAAAAATATCAGCTCCGTGATCTGTCCATACATAATTCGTTTTTTTTTCTGTGCTAATTATACTTTATTGCATCGCATCAGGTGTACATTTACCTGTCTTATCCTAACAGGCACACTAAACGCGTATATACTTTAAAAAAAGTCTTCCACTGATGACACAGTAAACATAGCTGGTGTCGGCATATTGTAAAAACAAGAGGTTCCAGAGTGCAATATCTTGAAACAAAAGACGCTAATGACTGAAACTTCACTTGCATGAATTTTTGTTCTTTATTTTGTTAATTTCTGCGTTCCAACGTGACACTTTTCTCAAATTTATATTGTCACTTAATAACCATTTGCAACTACCCTTTTTAGAAATGCTGTAGCAGAGGTGAGAGTTAAAACTTAAAACAATTTTATTGCTATATTCAACTGAGAGCATTTTTTTGTCTTCTAAATATTTGCCCATTTCTTTTTGGTAGATTGTAAAAATCTTACGGTGCTGTATTGGTAACTTTCCTAATACTGAGTCCAGGTTTTCGTTGAGTGTATTAGGCATACAGTATTACATGGGTGGCAAAACATTAACTAGCAAAAGATTATTTTATTTAAGCCACTAATACTTTGTAAAATTCATGAGGAAAACTATTGCGAAAATGAAAATATTTGAAGAGTATTTTTTAGTGTAAGAGTTTCATTTAGACATTTTGCTGACTGTGTCCCTATTTACTAATTAAGAAAATAATCGATCGACCGAGAGAGAGAGAGAGAGAGAGAGAGAGAGAGAGAGAGAGAGAGAGAGAGAGAGAGAGAGGGGGGGGGGGGGAAAGAAAGGATGTATAGAAGAAGGGAGATCAAATAGACCTAAATGCATATACTAGTTTGCGAGTCTAGCATAAAGCATGTATTTTTCCTAAATGAGAGACGAACGTATTTGCAAAAGTGATAGCGTCATTGTGGCTAAAATATGAAGATATCCGTTTTCTCACATTTTATATTTCAATATTTTACTGTGACATATATAAGAAAATGAGTTTATGGCAATAATTTTTGTTGAGACTCATTAAACCTGACATTTAAAAGATGGCTTAGTCATCAGAACAAACTTTTCTTATCTTCCAGTCTAATACAATCACTCCAAACTTATTCAATTTGTAAATTACCAGATGCAAATTTTTATAATATTGGTATCTAAATTGGTCATCTTTGTATTGGATGTTCATAAAAACAGAGATGGGCGGGGTCTGTGTGAAAGAAAAGTACTTAAATGAATCTATTTATGGCGGACATTCAACGAATACGTTCCACTTACCATTCTCTGAATCTAACGTTTCCAGTTAACAGGATGTTGGCATAATACTGTACGCAATTTAAATTTACATATTTACTGTAGTATATGTACTACAACTGCGTCATAAATATATTAGCATAATTAGTAGTAAACACGACCATCCCTATAAATTACACACATATATATAATGCGCATTGTACGTTTCTTCATTCATATACTTAAGCCATCAGCTGAAACTGCGAGTGATAGCTGTCATAATTTTAAAGTTCTTTGGATTAGAAGGAAATAACAGTGAGTATGGTACATATAAGCTATTAGATACTACTTTACAAATAATGTCTTCTGTGTGCTAATGCAATCAAACTATATATATTACACAACTAGTCTTTGATTAGTTAGCTATGCATTTATGAAAGTTATTGATCTATTTAAGTTTGTATTTCTGGGTGTGATCGTAAACTTGCCTGCATAATTTAATTGCATTACAAAGGAAACGGTAACGTACAGCATCTTCGTTAGTCAACTTCACCAAATTTCTTTGATGAGCAATGACGAAAAAGAAGCACACACACACACACACACACACACACACACACACACACACAGACAGACAGACAGACAGATAGATAGATAGATAGATAGATAGATAGATAGATAGATAGATAGATATATCCCTTCGTACTTTGCCCATTTCTGACAGCTTAATTTTGAAAATTAGTATTGCAGTTTCCATTGATAACACCTTATATATTAACTTCTTTTTCTGACAAAATGAGTTTCCAAAAGTATTCTTTCAAGCCAAACTATTTTGTCTGAAATGCGTTGCTAATGTTTTTTAATTGACAACTTTTGAGTTGAGCGTTTGCATTTACAAGAACGCAAGGTTTAGATATGAGATGGTATATATTGAAGCGTCATTAAATATTCTCCGAATCTGTGATCTGTAATTATCTGTAATTCTCTGCGAAATCCTATTGCTGATTTGGTATATGTTAATACACATATTACGTTGTTTTGCTGGGAAGGTACATAGGGGGCATACAGGAAGGATTTTGCGTACGCCGTCTCAGGTTCAGTTCTCATTTGGGGATACGGTATAATTATACCACCTGTAGATCTTTCTTCATGTAATTCCACTTTATATAAATGCACATATGCCTGTAGGATCCAGGGATAGTCCATTTTTTGGTGTATATTTGTAACTTACAATAATAATCTCTGTATGCATAGATTTCTGTCAGGAATCGAGGTGACTATATTTAGATGCAAGTTAATTATTGGTCATCAAGAGCAAGGGTGTCTATGTTATGGAAATGAAATAGGCCAAGTGGAGTGATCTATGTTATGGAAATGAAATAGGCCAAATGGAGTGGTCTATGTTAAGGAAATGAAATAGGTCAAGTGGAGTGGTCTATGTTATGGAAATGAAATAGGTCAAGTGGTGTGGGTATAAGTGGATTGCTGAGAGCAGGCAAGGTAATCAGAGTCATAGCTAGAAAAACCCAGATTCGATCCAAGCAGGAGCCGAATTATAATTCAGTAATGAGTACGGTGCCATTCATTTCCTTTGTGTATGTATGTATGTATGTATGTATGTATGTATGTATGTATGTATGTATGTATGTATGTATGTATGTATGCATGTATGTATGTATGCATGCATGCATGTACGCACGCACGCGCGCACGTACGTACATACGTACGTATGTATGTATGTATCGGCCCTTGGACAAGTGGTCGTTTTACTCTTTACCCAGGGCAGCAGAACAGTTCGGCAGCAGTGACTCAGCAGACCTTTTAGGGTGGCGCTGCTCACCCTGAATAGGGAGAGGCCTAGAAAAGGTGGCCTAAAAAAAGCTTGCCTTTAAAAATATGGCCAGCTTACCGCGGCTGGCAAGATCATCCATATCTGCGGTCGAAATAATCGAAGAAAAAACTTATTATTGGAGCATGGAACATCCGTACTCTCATGGACAAAGAGAACGTAGCAAGACCCCACAGGAGAACAGCTTTAGTTTCTAAGAAGCTTTCACGCTACAATATTGACATTACAGCCTTGAGTTAAACTAGGTTCACAGAAGTGGGTTCTCTTACTGAGCTAGCCAGTGGCTACACATTTTTCTGGAAAGGAAAAGCCCAAAATGATGACAGGATCCATGGAGTCGGCCTGGCTATCAAATCAAGTCTTCTGAAGCAGCTTCAGATGGTATGCAAGAACCATCAGTGCATACGCCCCTACTCTATCGAGTCAAGCAGAAACCGTTGAGCAGTTCTATACGGACCTCAGCTCTGTACTTAGCTCAATTCCAGCTGATGACAAGATCATACTACTGGGGGACTTCAATGCCCGTGTTGGCTGCGATTATGGTCGATGGAAAGGTGTGCTTGGCAAGCACGGTGTTGGAAGAATGAACAACATCGGCCTGCTGCTACTCAGTAAATGCATAAAATTTAACCTCCTAATCACAAACTCAATGTTCAGAATGGCGAACAAACACAAGAACACCTGGATGCACCCCAGATCTCGCCAATGGCACTTAATCGACTATGTAATAGTACGCCAGCGTGATGCCAAGGATGTCCGAATCACCAAGGCCATGCGAGGAGCAGAATGCTGGAGAGACCACAAACTTGTCGGAACTACCCTACAGCTGCACATTGCCTCTCACCACCTAAGACGTCCTAAGCTTGTGCGCACAGCCTTTAACATTGTCACACGACAGCAGCCTTCCACCCAGCTCAATGTCCAGAAGAGACTAGATGACAAGCTGTCAACAAAGGGACCATTATGTGGAAACGCCTCTGAAAAATGGAACAAGCTCAAGGACATAATAAGAGAAACAGCTATGGCAACGCTGGGTCCAAAGAAGCGAATCCATCAAGACTGGTTCGACGAGAACAACGCTGCCATTGAAGATCTGCTTGCCAGAAAAAACAAAGCATTTATGGACTGGCAGAATGACACAAACTTCATCCCTCCAAAAAGACCGCTTCAAATCCTATCAAGCTGAGGCTCAGAGAGAAATCCGCAAGCTGCATGACCACTGGTGGGAAAAGAAAGCTGATGAAGTGCAAAGCTATGCCGACAATAACAACTCCAAAGAGTTCTACAACGCCATCAAGTCAATCTTCAGAAACGCAAAGTCCAGATCCACACCCTTGCTCGCTGCAGATGGCAGTACATTTATAAAGGATAATAATGGCATTTAGGAAAGATGGAAATAACACTTTAATCAGCTCCTTAACCTGCCCTCATTGGTCAGCCGATCTGTCCTTGACCAAATATCCCAACAGCCAACGCACAATCAGCTGGATATTCCGCCAAAGATGGAGGAATTGAGGAGGGCCATTAAACTAATTAACTGTGGCAGGGCACCTGGAAAGGATGGTATCCCAGCGGAGGTGTACAAGGCTCTCAGTGAGCTGTCTCTGGAGGCATTCAACGGTGTGCTAGTCAGCATCTGGACGGAAGAAGAGATGCCAGACGACCTCTGTGATGCCTCAATTGTGACCCATTATAAAAAAGGCACAAGTGTGGACTGCAGTACTACAAAGGCATCTCCCTGCTTTCCATTGCTGGCAAAATACTTGCTCGCATCTTGCTCAACATGCTTATTGCGACAGTGTCAGAAGATAACCTCCCCGAGTCTCAGTGTGGTTTTCGCCCAGACCGCAGCACCGTTGACATGATCTTCGCAGTGAGACAAGTCCAAGAGACGTGCCTTGAGCAAAACATAAATATGTATGCTGTCTTCGTGGACCTGATAAAGGCTTTCGATACGGTCAACAGAGACGCACTGTGGGTAGTACTTATGAAACTTGGTTGTCCTCAGAAGTTTACCAACCTCGTCCAGCTCCTCCACGTTGACATGACTGGAGAGATTCTCTCAGACGGTGAACCCTCCGAGAAATTCCCCTATCTAATGATGTTAAACAGGATTGTGTACTCGCTCAGGTACTCGTCAACCTCTTCTTCACACAGGTACTGTTCCATGCCATCCGGGACATTGACATTGGCATCTACATTAGGTATCGCCTGGATGGATCAGTGTTTGATCTCCGTCGCCTAGCTGAAAAAACCAAGACACTAGAAAGACTCATCATTGAAGCACTCTTTGCAGATGACTGTGCCCTCATGGCCCATGAAGATATTCACCTACAGGCAATCGTGGACAGATTCTCTGAAGCCTCCAACCTATTTGGACTCACAATTAGTCTAGAAAAGACAGAAGTCATCTTCCAGCCTGCTCCAAACACTGTCCACTCGCAACCCTATATCACCATTGGCGACACGCAGCTGAAGAATGTGGACAGTTTCAAATACCTTGGCAGCACAATATCTAGTGATGGCTCTCTGGACAAAGAGATCACTGCGAGGACCCAAAAAGTCAGTCAAGCACTAGAACGACTCCGAACCAAGGTATTGCAGCATAAGGACATACGCTTGTCAACAAAGATGAAGATGTACAATGCAGTTGTCTCTCTTACATGACTGTGAAATGTGGACACTATACAGAAGGCATATCAGTAAGTTGGAACAATTCCTCCAGCGCTCCCTGACATCCATCATGCGGATCAAGTGGCAGGATCGAATCACCAACCCTGAAGTCCTTGATAGAGCCAACACAACAAGCATCGAAGCCAAACTAATCCAGGCCCAACTTCGCTGGACTGGCCATGTCATCCGCATGAATCAAAGCAGAATCCCAAAGCAGTTGTTCTTTGGCGAGCTAGCACAGGGAAACCGAAACCAAGGCCGCCCTCACAAGAGGTACAAAGACAACCTCACGACGAACATCAAATGGAAAGACCTTCAACCACGCCAGCTCGAGCTACGTTTTAACAAGAAACTTCTGAACAATGTTACAGTTTTATTATTTCTTTTTGTATTTATGTTCTACTTGGAAAGTAGCAAGAATTTTAAATGTAAACATTTAGTTACCTTTATGTGACTGTGCTGAAAAGATATTACAAACATTGTAACAAGCTGTAATACTTCTAGATTAGCGCCATAATGAAAAAGCTGCTGCCCTATGTGATACGAATACATTTACATTGCAAAGAAGTTGTCAGTTTTACCCTCAGATTTCCTAAAGAAATTCAATTCCTTAGTAATTTTAATAAATACAGTTTAAGACCTTCCACTTAAACGTGCGCCGGATTCAACAGACGACATTTTTGAAACTCTGAGGCTGACATGTTTTGTGTGACTAAGTTTGGAATTTTAGATGATTAACGGTGTGGAATATATCTTGGGAATTAAACACGGGATGAAGTTTTCTCCAAATGTGAGACATTTCTAACCACACCTTGAATCTTTTTTACTTCGTCTCTGTCATACGTTTTGGATATCTCTCCGCGCACCAGTTTTATCTGAGAACTCGACGTCAAACAGTATGTCCACAATATTGTTGTCCACCCCATAGACTGACTTATTTCTCGGCCTAGATACTGTGAAATGCACAAATACACGATGTCGCTACGTACGGTACTCGCCCATTATTTAATCAGCAAAATCTGCTATTTTCACCAAATATGACGGCATTTCTTAAATTTGCAAAAGTAACAGTTTTAAATAATTTAAATTTGTACCAATAATTAATTCCCGTTATTTGATAAGTAAACTGTTAAAGGATATTTAAAGTTGTAAAAGGATTTGTTTCTAGGCTGGGTGTGCGATATGGAAATTTTAGGTGTGCGATACGGAAACATAGACCGAACATCTGAATCGAGTGCCATATCAGCCATGAAGATTAAATGGGAATGTAATAAATAAAAATATATTAAGATCGATTAATTTCAAATATAATCTAGACAATCGAGTGGCAGCTTTGCTTCATATATCGAAAAACATGGCTTTTGACGTATATTTGTATTTTTCAGGGATAAAAAAGAAAATGAAATGCGCTATTCTAATCCTCTTGTTGGCATGCATGATGTTCCAAACATCGTATTCCTGCGGCATCTGGAACCAAAACAAACCGTGTCACTGCGCTTGTGAAGACGCATCAGCTTCATGCAGAGCATACTGCAGTACCATTTCCGGTACTGGATCCCAAAAAGTTATTGCACAGAGAAGATGTTACAACGACTGTTCCAGCACTTTCAGCAGATGCTACAATGGTTGCTAAATAATGCTAGCTACAACGATCCAATTGAAGTCCTTGCTTTGTATACTCAATCTCTTCGATGTAGCTTTATAAACCTTTGTCTTCATCGTATCTAAGTATAGAAGAACTTTATTGCTCTTAGGTGTTTTCGACGACAGGATGAAGTCCAGGAGTTGCCAAAGTTTATTCGGCTTGTGAGACCTTTCTTTTTCATCGATCGTATGTGGTAATTAATTGCTGCAACTAGTATGTGGTAATCAATGCATTTCATTTCAGAACTATTAAATATCACTTTGTCATATTTCTTTTTTGCATCTGAGGACTGGGGCTAGAATTACACTCCTCACCCATGACTTTACAAACACATTATATGGCTAGGTTTTTTACGTATGTTAAAAATAATGATTTTTATTGATGTATAACATGATACATTTTACAATGTAGCAAAGAAATATGGAAGCAATCACAAATTTCACTTTTAAAATAGAATAACCTAATTTTCTGCAATGGTTCCAATTTGTCATATTTACAACATCTAGTGATAACGTATTTTCGTTGATTTCATATTGTGTGATACGTCGTTGTACGTTTGTTATTCGCTGCAATGTGTTAAGCAAAATATGCTTTCTTTAAAATAAAACAAACATTCATGACAAAACTACAATTTAATAAATCAAATTTCTTGGAACTGTTGATGCACAATTGGAAGCGACTATAAAAGAAGACATTATTTTTATGGTATTTACATGATAATGTCAATTGTACAATTTTCCGCTTTGTCACAGGAAATAATCAGTACGATATATACATTCTAACTTCATATCAACCAAGCCCGATATAGTGTTTTGGGCAGTCCTGGTCATGTACGATTTTCCCGCCATTTAATGCCATTTGTTGGCATTCTCTGGCATTTAATTGTGTCATTCACCAAGACAATACATCACAATCGTATTCATGCCTGTCATACTCACATTGAGTCAATCTTCTGTTTCACTCTTATAGCCAATTACTCTGTACGTTTAGATACCCATTAGTTATTTGCATAACGTGGTTCAGTGATTATTGTTTTAACTTCTTTATCATATGTTATCAGATCAATCTTTTTATATTTATGTAGTAAAATATTTTAAAATATATTTCCTGAATTGTAAGGTGTATAAACGTTTGATAAAAGATATCTCTTTCTGTCACTGTGATTCTATATCTGATAACACATTGTGTGCATAATAAATCCGCTTCGTAGAATATTTATCTTTTTCTTTGCTTGTCTAGGAGCAAATGAAAAGCTGATGCTATAAGTTCAGCATAAGCATGATCATCTGTTAATTCCAATAATGTATTTTTAAGTGTAGCACTCGCAGACCTGACATTCATAAGTTACCTATCATAGTATCTCCTGATTTCTTTGAGATAATTAATTAATCAGCGCCAGCCGAAGATGTTGTGTTTTCTTCTGTTGAGATTGCGATTAGCGTACCCAATTTTGTGTAATAGCTCATTAGTATTCCGACCGCTCGATACAATTTAACCGTGCGATAAAATGTAACTGTAACTGCTTGATAAAATTTAGTTTTATAAAATGTAGTTTAATATATAATGATCATAATTAACTCTGATATAGTGATTATTCAAACATCAGGTTGCCATTATCTGATAGTTGGACGAATTGACTCGGACAAAACTAACCTTCTGCTGAATCTGTTACTTAACGACATCTTCAAATAATCATATGGTATATATCTACACAATAAATCCTAAGCAGAATAAATACCGCATGCTTAGCGAGCACAACGAAAATCTCAGAAACAGTGGCGTAGCGAGGATATTTGGCGCCCAGGGCAAAACACCCAAATTTGCGCCCCGGCTGCTCCTGTTGCGCAGTTATGTACCTTGTTTCCAAAACGAAACATAATCATTATCAATCATAATATAATTATTAAACTATTACAATTTAATTGCTAGAAAAAAGTATAGCCTAGGCTAAATTCCCTATAAAACAATATTATCCTATTTAGAAAAAATAATATCCAAAAAATTAATTATGTTAATTATGTCATCTGGAGATTGCACATAGTACATTATATTACAAGTACCGGTAGCGTTTTACAAAAGATTTATTTTCCTGGCCTTCACTGCTGAAAACTGATCAATAACATCATCAAAGTCAATTGTTTCTAGTGTTTCTCTCTCTACACTGAGCAGTGATAGATTGCACAAACGTATATTATGTTACGAGCATACGGCCTGTAGTGTAAGGTCAAGGAGGTCTAGGCCAGTACCACGGACTGTATATTAAATCGTTTAACCAGTAGACCGCCCGTACGACTGTAATTCAGTCAACAGCTATACATCAGACGTTGGCCAAAACAACATTGTTTGTATTGTGTTACTTAAAATAAGTGTACTTTTCAAGCTTCACTAATGGGTTCAATATATAATCGAATAAATCCATTGTTGATACTTGGCCCGATTTGGGCGCCCATTTGGCGCCCCCTAGCCACCGGCGCCAGGGGAGAATGAAATTGCCATATTCATATCAAAAGCTTTTGTTATTGGAGCTGCATCTTCAGCAGGTACGGCTGTCGGACAAAATATTACTGTTAAAATTAAGGGAACTTAAAGTGCAACATTTATAAAACAAGTAATATCTGAATTAGCTCCAGCAACAAAAACAGCACGACCTATGATAATATCAACAAAGAAAAATGTTATCTCCATCTGAAGAAGCAACTATTAGAATATTGGTAACGCAAACACAGTAACGTCCAGATGTTGCTGAGATTTAGAGACTTTTGTCTAACAATTATGAATAACGAATGTCAATGAAAAGTTAGATTGACCTAACAGAGACAGTAGATAACTCAGCAACAAAACTTGAGTATGTGTAGAATCTCGTTGAAAATTCAAATGAGCCTGATAAGGCGAGATAACGAACATTTAAGGATGTTTAAGATTAAAATATCCCTCTTTCACGATTTGTAATTTCTTGCTGAGTAACTACGTTAAGGTTCTCAATCCGGTTGTCCATTATTATGATGTTCAGGTGGTCGATTACTAAACCACTAGGAATTAGGCTACTAAAAATTTCAAACACGAACCTGTGACAATGCTATTTAGGTTGTCAATTATTATTCCCTCTAGCGCCTGCACTCAAGTAAATATTAATTTTCATAAATCCAACAACTTTATTTTTATATATGTCTAATTATACCTTTGTCATTCGCATCATATAAATAGTAGACAGACTGTCTCTGATATTCATTTTTCACAAATATATTTTCAATATTATTAACAGCAATACTCCAATGTAACTGATAGACTGGCATTCCTTATGCAATTTCCTCGCATCATTCTCAGATTTCACATTTGTATTGTACCACACTGACGTTCTAATTGCAAAAGAAGCACATGTTTTTCGGTTAATTACGACTCCTAGCGTATTATCAGCATACAAATTGTATTTTAAATAAAGTATACAATATCTCTCGCTTATATACGCTTGGCATACGATTTATTGGTTATATTTTGTGATGCATTATAAAATTGACTTTTAATGTTTATTTAAATCTGTTTCCTTACTTAATTAGAGAAATATCCGTCATATAAAAATACAATGCAACGATTATGCAACATCGAGAAAAAAGATTTAATGCAACCGGAAAGCAATTTGTGAAAATGGATGCAACAGCATTTGAGGGATTTGATAATAGTTGGAAGTTTAACAATCAACTTGTTCTAGAAAGCCTATATGCTTGAATTTATATCATCTACTACAACTGGTTGTTCAAAATGAACTTGTCAAGTACAAGCAACGAAAGATTATCATAAAATATCATGTTCTGCTAACAATGCTGCACATAACAGATAAAGATGAAGAAATTGCTGACCCTTATATTACAAATTGAACAAAATCTTAGCAGGAACAAATCTAAAATTGCTAGTAGATGAGGTGCATCAGGAAAAATGGAAGAAAATTTAGGAATACACTGCGTCAGGTTCGGTCTGGAAATTTCAGTCAGTATCTAATATTCTATTTCACACCATGAACTATATATAATTCGCTGCGAGAAATATCTTGAATTGATCTGCTTGTTACCATTAGTATACAGATTGTTGCATAAATGTTAAAAATAACGATGTCAAATGTTTCCCAATGTTTTTATCGGCACTTGTTCCTGCTGCTGATAATGCTGATAGAGTAACGATCACGTTAACAAATACAATTTTAGTGGAATTAATGTTTGAGTTGCTGAAAATCAAATTCCAATATTTTGAAAAACAAAATCATGTGTCGGGTAATGTTTTCGGTGTTGATCATAATATTTGTATTTATCCAAGATTTGTTTGCGATAAGACAACACAAATTATCGTTTTATAAAAGTCATTACGCATGGATAAATAACTTGAACGGAATAGTTGGCAAACAATATTGCGATAGAAAAAGAAAACGTTACTACGGTTACAAATGTTTGCGTTGCTTGGGATCACAAGAAACTTTATATAAGTATCTCGAGTACTTTTCCAGCGTGCAGCGGATTAGTATGCTAAGCAAAAATGACAAGATATAACCGTTTGTAAATTGTAACAACAAGATGGAGGTTGCTTTCGTGATTTATGCGGATGTCGAATCCATATTGCTTCTAGTACTTGGAGCAGAAAATAATCCTAACAAATCATCCACAAGAAAAGTACGAGAGAATATTCCTTGCGGATAAGCATGTAAAGTTGTCTGTTTTGTTGAGAAAACTTTATCGACGCCTATCAAATTTTACCGTGGCAAAGATCCTGATGTTGGGTTTTATAACACTTTATTGACGAAATAGATAGCATCACGAAATTGTTAGGTGAACATTTTAGAATGATGCAGCTAACAACGAAAAACGCAAACATAATTTGAAACAGAAGAATTATCTCATATGTGTGAAGGACGGTTTGGACCAGATAGCATTAGAGATCACTGCCATATTACTGGTGAATATTATAGAGCCGTTCATGACTGACAAGCGCAATTTGTGTTTACAACGCGCAAGAATTTATTCCGGTTATTTTTCACAACTTTCCTGGAAATGACGCTCATATTATTATGTAATACGTTAGTAACAAAGAAGTAAAAGATAGTTTAAACTTCATGAAAGTGTCACGTGTATTCCAAATACTACTGAAAAATATGTTAGTGACACTTGGTCGAACACTATTCTTTAATAGCTTGCATTTTATTGCAGATTTTCTTGTCTAGTTGGTGAGAGATTGTAACAAATTTGATAACATGATTTAGCATTTTCGTAATAAATCAAGTTTGTTTTTAAATCCAAAGAAGAATATTTCCATGACGAGTATTTCCATGATGAGTATGTTTGATGAAATAAGTTTACCTAACAAAGATACGTTCTACTCGAAGTCGAATCTAGAAGAAATTTCAGACATTGAATATGTATATGCTCAAAAAGATCTAGAGAGCATTTGATTGTAAGACATTCGGATATTACCGTGATCTGTATCTAAAGCATTTGATTGCAAGACATTCGGATATTACCGTGATCTGTATCTAAAGCATTTGATTGCAAGACATTCGGAGATTACCGTGATCTGTATCTAAAGCATTTGATTGTAAGACATTCGGAGATTACCGTGATCTGTATCTAAAGCATTTGATTGTAAGACATTCGGATATTACCGTGGTCTGTATCTAAAGCATTTGATTGTAAGACATTCGGATATTACCGTGATCTGTATCTAAAGCATTTGATTGCAAGACATTCGGATATTACCGTGATCTGTATCTAAAGCATTTGATTGCAAGACATTCGGATATTACCGTGATCTGTATCTAAAGCATTTGATTGTAAGACATTCGGAGATTACCGTGATCTGTATCTAAAGCATTTGATTGTAAGACATTCGGAGATTACCGTGATCTGTATCTAAAGCAGATGTATTATTGCTTGGTGATGTTTTTGAGACTTTAAGCTGCGTAAGTATTGATAATTACGGACGACGTCCACCTTGGGATTACTATGCATCTGGAATGCCGTGGGATGAATATATACATGTGATATAATAAAACGTCAATTGTTTACTGACGAAATAAACGTTGTTCCTATAGCAGAATTCAACGCATCTGGAATGTGAAGTGTCGTTTAGTAGGGGTGGGGTTCTTCCTATAGACTTGAAAGAATTATGAGGAAGTTCCCCTGGTCCGCATTCAGAATGTTTACTTCTGGACAATATATTATATATGGCTACGAGCCCCCAGTCAGCAATGCCGACAGTTAAATTAAAAGAAATACAAAGATGAAATTTAAACAACAATTTAATAAATGAAAATTTTAAAGATATTAATCAATCAATGTCACTCTTGACCCAATGATCCCTAGATCATCATTTGATTTCAGTGTGAGGAATATTTTCCCTTCTTGAGTGTTACTCATCTAAATAAGTCTCCTTTCGTCTTTCTCTCCTTCCGATTCCTCCACTTCCGTTTCCTTTTCTATCTCTACTTCCGTTTCCTCTTCTATCTCTACTTCCGTTTCCTCTTCTACGGTATCTCTTGAGGTCACCCGAAATTCACTCGGTATCTCTCAAATTCACTCGGAATTCTTTCCACGTCATCCGAAATTTCCCCGGAATTCTCTCAACGTCACCCGAAATTTCCCCGGAAATCTCTTCAATGTCACCCGAAAGCTTCCTGTTGAAAGGTATAATGCATTAGCATATGGTGATGAATATTACCTCACACTAAGTCACTGAATTGAACCATCAGTTTAAGGCGGGACATTTTTGGTCACGCATGCGCACACATCGAAATTCCCATACGCTTTCGCCGCTTACAAAATGGCGCCACAGCACAATCTCACAAAGAATTCAAACATCTACATACTGAGCCCTATCAGTATATACATACAAATATTTCAAATATCATTGTATTATAATATTACTACTATTAGTAATATGACTATCTATATATTTATATATATGTCCTACACAAGTGTACCGAATCCACAATATTCACATTCAAATTACAATAACGGAAATCCGTTAACTCAAAGGCAAAATATATCATTACGTAAACAAAGTGCTAGTCTATCATAATATACGTACACAAAGAATTATAATATTAATTCTTATAGCGGCTAGCAAACAATACAATTCTTCACGAATACAAATCGTCCTTTCAAAAGGGTGTAAACGTAATAATTCACGAAATAATATGCACACCTATTACTAACAAAAGAAGAGCAACATTTTACCTCACAAAATAAGGGGTAATATAATATCATGAAGAAGATGCGACGAATTTACATCATAATCAATTGCAAGCAAAGGTACTAACGAACATCACGAAAGATGCAAAACATTAATATCATAATTAACTATTCATACTACAATACAAGTAAAATGAATATACATACGAGAATCCTTCCATTCCGCAGACGTATCAAGCAGAAATCAAACAAAATCATACTGACCTTTGAAGCTATCTTAAGATTTCCTTGATTTCCAAAATCTGAATCTGCCACCAATTTTCGTCTGGCCGTACGGAGTTCTACAGGTCTCTTAACACAGTTACTTCTTGTAGCGAACTGACTAATTCCTACTAAACCTTAGGTATTATCTAAAATTTTCGAATCAAGTCCCACCCACATCGCATTTCGATTGGAGGGCGATCGACTCTGGTCAGTCGTTCGACTGTCAATCGTCCGAATGTCTGTCTGTGTGTCTATCAATTGTTACAGCCTTCTTATTTGGCGCTGTCCTGTCCTTTGATGTGGTTACGTCACCCGTCCGCGATGGACACAGTCTCCTCTCCCCTCGAGAGCTAACAAAGACCATCTTACGTAAGGGGATTAGCTAACTTAGAACAATTTGAAGCATCACAGCTGGGTCAGGCAGACATACAATTTATACATGTACAAGGCCAGTCAGAATCACAAGTTATAGTAACTTATACCTACATACGAGGGGTTGGGGTAAAATCGTCACATGGAAAAAACACGAATTGTTTGAAACGTGCTGCTAATAAAGTCTAACAAAAGGGAATGAAGACAAATCTAGTAAATAATATGCTAGGATTTGACGATTACGTACTAGATAGATTTATCAGACATATGGAAATGATATCGATTTGGTCTAATTGTCATAAGATTGAATGAGATGCTATTATAAAATAAATACTTTTGTAATTTCGCTGATAAAATATACTGTTCGGATGGTATTAATACACTTGACATTATAAAACTGTTGATCTTGATTTGAGCTGATTCAGCGTTTAAGTTTTGGTTATTATCTGGAATGTTAAACAAATCTGAAATATGTTAGCATTTTTTTTATTTGACATTTTAGGATAATTTTATTGATTTCGGCAGTAGTAATAGTAAAGACGGGTTTCTGGATCAAAGGCCTTATTAATCAAGACGACAAGTCACAATACAAATTAAATCATCCTAAGCATTTAAATCGAGTGACCTTGCCGACCCGACTCACCTTTCGGGGGTTAAAGAGCTGGGGGTCAGGGTTAGGAAATTGTGAAAATTTGTATTCATTCTATGAAAAATAGTCTTTGAGCTAGAAACGGCCAGTACTATTACTACTTCCCTTACCATATATTGAATTACTATCTTTGTTGTTTGACGAATTCGATGATAGATGTAATGTTTTGACGAATTCGATGATTGATGTAAGGGTTTGACGAATTCGATGATAGATGTATAGTTTAACTAATTTGTGCAAAGACAATAATATGGATTGATGTCTGTATCCCTCTCACTTGCAGTGATGCGAAAGAAAGATTAGCGGAAGGGGGTGGTGGTGGCGCCGATTGAATGATTGATGTATACTCTTACAGCAGAAATGAGCCTGTACGCTTATGTTATACGGGTTCGTTTATGTAATTTACTGAAAGGTCGGGATTGAAGAGTGAGCAAGTTACAATTGTACACATTTGGTCATTTTCAAGAACAAAATCATCAGCTGCTTTAGCGCCAAGGTCAATCGCCCCTTCTTCCGAGTCCTTTGTTAGTACGCTGCTGTGTGATTTGATTGGTGAATTACAACATAACTTCTCACACAGGCACCTGATTCTGAGTAAATTCATGTACAGTGTATACACTCACCATATAACACAAGATACCTAACTCTCGCCCGTCACAATCTGACCCCTTGATGATTCCGATTTAATTTTCTGAATCTATCTGTGCATTCAATGTACACCAGTGTAAAGAAGACACTCCAAATATTTCGTCCATTACCATTTATGTAATCGTACTGATTCTGAAGGGTGAAAAGTTTATCCGTTGCTTCGTGTATTCCACTTAGTTTATTTATTCGAATTCATAAGATCAACTTCCGGTCCACTTCGGAGTGAATGCCAGTATTGGGCATTACATGTGCAAACAGTGAATACCGAAAGTAAGAACTATCCATTATAAAATTAAAATTTAAATATTATTTTCTTTAACGCTCATTGGAAAATAAAATTACGTACGTTATCTCAACTAATAAGCTCATTTACTATATTGTACGCGTATCGTAGCGGTCATGACCCTTAGACATTTACATAAAAAAGAAACATTCCAAATGAGATAAATAATTTTTTCATCATAATACTGACAAACTGAATACATGTAGATTATGTATTTTTTCATCATAATACTGACAAACGGAATACATGTAGATTGTCATTTTAAACCTCATGTTCACAATATGTTTTACATCATACTAATGATTTGATGAATACCAGTAGATTCTCGTCTTAAATACTATGTTCACAATATGTAGTCCTTCAGCATAATACATGTACTGTCTAACTGAATACAGGTAGTTTGTCATCTTTAACTCCATGTTTGCAATACAAAGTCTTTCATCACACTACCTGCTTACTTAATACAGCTAGATTGTTACATAAACATCATGTTTGTAATAACTTGTTTTTCAGCTATATCTTTGTCATTTAAATATGTCACATACATAATAATATATATTCATGGAAAGAATATCTGTTGTTTTTATTTCCTTGTTAAAGGAATGCAGTGAGTGGGAGCATTTATGACTTGCGACAGAGATAGTTGGTGTCACCCTTACAACCTGCTCCACTAAGTGGAGATATATTTGTCAATTTGCTTCTGTTCCAATGGCTACACCCTGTTTTCCATCTCAATCTCATTACAACATGGTCACAAATACCATAGAGTTCTGGATTGTTACATTCTAAAGGTAATTGCTTTGATCACCTGTCCATGTATGTACCGTTGATAATACTCATCAACATTCATAGCCAACACAGGCAGTAATTACAAAAATAATGTCTTTACCTAAAATAATTGAATCAATATATGATGATTAAGTATAAATGTTTTAGTAAATTTCAAGAAGAATAATTAATTAGTTAATATTGTGTAAAACATCATTAGAGTGTTTGTATTACCCAAACACTAATAAATGTATATATATATATATATATATATATATATATATATATATATATATATATATATATATATATATATATATATATATATATATATATATATATATATATATATATATATATATTGTGAAATTAGAAAGTAAATATTGTATTCAACCCTTGCTCTATTTAATAATGAATACAGGAATGATGTTCTGATGGTGGTAAGGATACCAAAAGTAACTGTCTTGGTTTAACAATACACATTTATTCCAGATAGAAATTGATGACAAGAGGCTATATTTTTATGATGCCATCTTTTCAATTGTTTACAAAAAATACAAAAACTATGACACACTGTGCTATATTCTTCAAAATACAAGCTTCATATTTTACTCTTACCAACATCTTACCATTTTACTTTGAACTATTTGGTTTTCTATATCGCTGGTCGATATAAAACCTTTTAATATTTTAAACATGTATAAGTAGAACGTATTGTATGGTGCTAAACCGCCTAAGTGTGCTGGTGCGCCATTTAAAATCAAATTACTGTCTTAATGAATACAGGTAGATTGTTATCTTAAACTTCACGTTCACTACACTGGATACGTAATATAAGAAACTTAAGAACAAAACAATATTTAAGGCATACAACATTTTGTCTAACTGGAAAGAGGTATGAATCAAGAAAGTATGACGTATAAGAAATAATGTGAGAACGGAAAAGAAAACGTGGAAATATTAATGGCAAAATCTTTGTACAATCAATCATTGCAATGGCATTCCAAAATAATACATAACTAACATTGAACATATCCTGGATTTGGATGTATGTCATACAATAGTAGATAAAAACTGAATGAATACAGACACAATAGAGTTTCATCTAAGATTTCCTTTACCAGATTCTCATTAAGTCCTATTAATAAATATGTTAAATACAGGAGGAGTTTCAAGGAGTCCAATTTTAATTTTGGGATACTTTTCAAAAGCATTAATAGCAAATATTTTTTATTGCACTTTGATTATAAAGAAAATCTTAAATGGTTATGTGCAAAAGAAAATGAATTGCCATTTGTTTTTTCCCTAAATCACATGTTCCAAGTCAAATAATACCATGTCATTGTCACAGAATTAGGCGAAAATTAAATTTATTTTCTTCTTGATTTACAAACTAATCTCACCATTTTTTTTGTTTCGTCGTACATGCGTTGCCTGGGGTGAATAAGTGGTTTTTCCCAAGGTAAGCGGCGTGTAACGATTTGCATGTGCCTGATTTTGAATTACATGAAACCCGGAACACTAGTTTCACGTAGTGCACGGTAATCTTGCCGTGATTTCTGCTCACCTATTTGAGGGTATATAAGGCAGAATATTTATGATAAATATGACGGGACCTAAAGTATCTAATCACAGGATAGATAAGCTCGTCTTTCAATCTCCAGCCAAAGGGCTGATAGCGCATCTGATAACGCATCTGATAGCATCTCTGATAACGCATCTGAAAACATCTCTGATAACGTCGGCTGATAACATCTCTGATATCGTAGCTGAAATTGTTGCTGATTTATTGTGCAATCGAATTGAAGTATCTGACTGTCTGTCTGTCAGATTGTCTGTCCGTTTACATCTGTCGTGACGTGTAAATATCCGGAAATCTAGAAGTCCGAGTGTCGGAGCTGTCTAGAGTTGTAAACATCCGGGGCGACATCTAGGGTATTTTGGAACGTTAGTTCTAGTAGATGTTTTATGCTGTCTGTACGTATAACTGTGGTGGATCCGTGAAGGGCAAGTGACCGATAAAAGTATTGAGTCAACCCTAGGTCTTCGGGGAAACTGGGCGGTGATTCAACTGTGGGTGAATCGTACGGTTATACAGGGTCGAGACACATGTGTGTGTTGCAATTGTAGTACAATTGAATACAGTGTTGTATTTACATGGTTACTTCAGATCACAATAGTATTTCAAGGCATTGCATGATTCTCAATAAAAGCTAGCAACTTGATTAAATACATGTATATGTTCGTGCTAGTTGTCGCAATCCATACGTGCGATAATATAGTTTGATGCTTGTGTTTATTATCGTAATTTTTTCTTGCGTTAATATAACTTTTGTAAAAGTTCTTTGGATCTGTGTATAGTCCAAGAGATTCCTTTGTATCTGTGTTTTATTTTGTATTAATATTTCATTTATTCATGTATTGTGAGTGTAATTGTGGGTTGAACGCATGAGTTATTGTGTTGATACATCATTATTTTTCATTAATAATTTATTTCATAAATTTATATTTTCTTTCACATACATGTATTGTGTTTGTGTTGTTCATTTAATCCAACATCCTCTCGGTAACAATTCTGTTACAATTGTGTCAGAAGTGGAATCGCAGGATTAAGTGAACTGTCAATCATTTTTGTGAAAGTATACATTTAACATTTATATTTATATTACAATTATCATGTCATCCCTTAAGGACTTGGTTGCCTTAGGCAAAGAATTTTGATATGAAGGTGAAAGCTTAAGGAAATTTATTCAGGAAGAACAAGCCCGGGAAAGGGAAGAAAGGGCAAGGGCAAGGGAATTAGAAAAGGAAGAAAGGGTAAGGGCAAGGGAATTAGAAAGGGAATTAGAAAGGGAAAAAGGGAAACCCGAAGAAAGGAAACGGGAATTAGAAAGGGAATTCGAAAGGGAAAAAGGGGAAGCCGAAGAAAGGAAATGGGCCTTTGAGAAGGATAAGATAGAATTAGAGAAGCAGGCCTAAAGGGAAAAGATAGAATTAGAGAAGGAAAAGATAGAATTAGAGAAGCAGGCCGAAAAGGATAGGATAGGATGGGAAATGGAAGCGGAGCAAAAGCGAATAGAGTTAGATGAAAAAGCAAAGCAACGGGATCATGAGCGTAAGGTAGAGTTAGCAACATCTGGAAGAGAGCACGATTCTGCCTTTAGCAAAGTAAGGGGCCCCAAATTACCTCCTTTTGACGATGAAAAAGATAACATGGATAGTTATCTTCATCGCTTTGAGCGGTATGCCGAAAACCAGAAGTGGAGTCAAAATGACTGGGCACTGCATCTCAGTGCGCTATTAAAAGGTAAAGCGCTGGATGTATACTCGCGACTTCCTAGGGACGATGTGTTTAAGTATGACGTCCTAAAGGAAGCACTTCTCAAAAGGTACGAGCTCACTGAATAGGGTTTTCGTAAAAAGTTCAGGTATAGCAAGCCCGATAAGGGAGAAACCTTTGGTCAGTTCACCGTGAGAATTGCGAACTATTTTGAACGGTGGATTGAATGCGGCAAAGCGGTGAAAACGTTTGAAGGATTGACTGATTTCTTGCTCAGAGATCAATTATTTAATACAGTTGGGCGAGAATTAGATCAATTTCTGAAGGAGAAAGTCTTCACAAACGTAAAAGATATGGCTAAGCAAGCCGATTTCTTTGCCGAAGCTCATGGGGGAACCCAGAACGTGGTTTTAAAAGATTTTAAGTCTGTAAACCAGTCTTTGAGACCTATGCCTAGGGAGCTTGTAAAATCAGCTGTGGTAAATAGGTCAGTTAGGAATCCAGTTATTCAGCGTGTGCAATGTTTCTTGTGTAATGCATGGGGTCATGTTCAAAAAGACTGTCCTAAAAGAAAGGGACTTGTACATAAGGTAGCAGTGGCTGTACAAAGTAAAGGTATATCTGATAACATCGTACAGGTAGAACCTTGTATTCATTCGCTTGACACATGTCTATTTCCCGAAGCGCGTGTACCAACCGCGAGAGGGTTTGTCAACGGTCGAGAAGTCGTAGTATTACGTGACACTGGTTGCACTGGCGTAGTGATCAAACGTAGTCTCGTGCAGGATAACCAAATGCTCGGGTGGGAGTCCCCATGTATGTTACTTGATCAGACGATGGGTCGCATTCCCGTAGCAAGGATCACGGTAAAAACACCTTTCCTAACTGGAACTGTTGATGCCCTTTGTATGGAAAACCCTATTTACGAGCTGACGATTGGTAATGTTGAAGGTTCCCGTCTTCCAACCATGGCCGATTTTAAAATACCTTTGGCTCAGGCAGTTGAAACGCGAGCGCAAACACGGCGAGAGAAAACCGCGTTTCATAAATTAATAGTCCCTGAATCAATCTCCGGAATTTCGCGTGATGATTTCAAACAAGAGCAAGAACATGATGAATCCATCAAAACTATTGTTGAGAAAATCACGTCCGGCGCGATTAAACACTGCAAGCGTGGCGGTAGCTCGAGATTCGTACGCAAGAACGGATTAATTCATAAGGAGTTTAGCGCTCGGAAGGGTAAGAAATACTGGCAAGTGGTCGTACCCCAGAGATATAGATCTCAAGTACTTAGGGTGGCGCATGAGTCAAGCATGGCAGGACACCTAGGTAAGGCTAAGACCACTAGCAGGGTAGTCGCTGAATTCTACTGGCCCGGTGTTAATGGCGATGTCACACGGTTCTGTAGGTCGTGCGACGTATGTAAGAAAACCGTGTGTAAGGGAAGGGTCACAAGGGTGCCCTTAGGACAGATGCCATTAATAGATACACCGTTTAAAAAGAGTGGCAGTAGATATTGTAGGACCAATACACCCGGGTACCGAAAGAAAGAATCGGTATATTCTTACTCTGGTTGATTACGCGACCAGATACCCCGAAGCCGTAGCGTTACCAACTATTGAAACGGAAAGGGTAGCTGAAGCATTAGTTGATATCTTCAGTAGGGTAGGGGTGCCAGAAGAAATCCTCACTGATTGTGGTGCCCAATTCACCTCTGACCTAATGGGTGAAATAAGTAGGCTGTTATCCATCAAACAGCTAAACACTACCCCATACCATCCGATGTGCAATGGACTGGTAGAGAAGTTTAATGGTACCCTGAAAAGCATGCTGCGAAAGATGTGCGCGGAACGTCCGCAAGACTGTGACCGTTATTAGAACGCTGTTCTGTTCGCGTACCGTGAAGTACCGCAGGAAAGTTTAGGGTTTTCACCCTTCGAACTGTTGTAAGGTAGGACAGTTCGAGGCCCGATGCGGATACTACGCGAACTATGGACTGGTGACGTCGCGAACGAGGAAATAAAAACAACTTACCAGTACGTGTTAGATCTAAGAAATAAACTTGAGAGTACATGCCAGATGGCACGTGACGAATTAATTAAATCGGGGCGTAGATATGCCAAGTATTACAACCGCAGAGCGCGAACTAGGAAATTTCTTGTGGGAGATCAGGTTCTATTGCTTCTTCCAACGAGTTCAAATAAGTTATTAGTCCAGTGGAAAGGTCCCTATGAAGTTAAAGAGGTAAAAGGTGACATGGACTATAAAATTGACATGGACGGGGATTTTAAAATCATTCCATGCTAACATGCTCAAGTTGTATATCAAGAGACAGAGTGACAATGTTGAAAAGGGGGTCTTAAATGTCGTTTGTACGGCAGTCGTAGACGATAATGAAGCTGATACGAATATCGAGAGTTCCCTTGATTGTCCCTTGGGAGTTGCGGGGGAAGGGATAGATAAAGTCGATGTGAGTGCGGAGTTGACGAAAGACCAGCGTCAACAGATTAATGCGCTCTTGGCTAAACACTCTTATGTATTCACAGACAGACCAGGTTGTACAACTTTGTTGGACCTCAAAATTAAACTAAATACGTCTGACCCTATTCGAATCAAGGGATATCCGGTGCCATACAACGCACGTGAAGCTGTGGACGAAGAGGTGGGTAAAATGTTGGATCTGGGGGTGATTGAGCCCTCCAACTCGCCATATTCTTCTCCAGTAGTGCTAGTCAGGAAAAAGGACGGGACGAACCGATTCTGCATTGATTTTCGGCAGTTAAATAAAATCACTGTGTTCGATGCAGAACCAATGCCAGATATGGAGGGTCTATTTGCGAAGTTGTCGGGAAACCGATGGATTTCCAAACTGGATCTAACCAAGGGATATTGGCAGGTTCCCATTGTCCCAGAGTCCCGAACTTTGACAGCATTTGCGACCCAGAAAGGACTGTATCAATTCAAAGTGATGCCATTCGGGTTAGTGGGAGCCAGCGCCACCTGTTGTCGTTTGATGCGTAAGTTGCTTAAAGGTTTAGCAAACGTTGATAGCTTTGTAGACGACATATTCGTGTACACGAATACTTGGAGTGAGCACGTGTCCGTCCTGAGCGAGCTCTTCAATAGACTCCGCAGAGCAAACCTCACAGTGAGACCCACTAAATGCAGTATTGGTTATACAGATTTAGATTGTTTGGGTCATAGGGTCAGCGGTATGGGTCAGTTAAAACCTCATCCCAAGCAAGTTGAAGCAATTAGAGATGCACCAAAGCCAACTAACAAAACGCAGGTAAGATCATTTATAGGTCTAGTAGGTTTTATAGAAAGTTTATACCGAACTTTGCAGCCATTGCTAGCCCACTGTCTGATTTGACCAAGAAGGGGCAACCAAACAAAGTTGAATGGGGACCGCCACAAGATAAAGCATTTTGTGCTCTGAAAGAGAAACTGGTTAGTGCACCTATATTAAAATTGCCAGATGTCAGCAAACCGTTTATTCTAAGAACAGATGCTTCTGAAACTGGGTTGGGGGCAGTTTTACTGCAGGAGCAAGACGACAGTAAGTTACCCGTAGCTTACTCGAGTAGGAAATTGCTACCCAGGGAGAAGAATTATTCCGTCATAGAAAAGGAATGTTTGGCCGTAGTATGGGGAATCGGGAAGTATCACGCATATCTATTTGGGAGAGATTTCGTTCTCGAGACTGATCACCAACCCCTACTGTATTTAAACAAGGCCAAGGTCGCTAACGCTCGGTTGATGCGTTGGGCGCTAACACTACAACCTTATCGCTTCCGTGTAGAAGCAATAAGGGGAGTTGAAAATAAAGGCGCAGACTACTTGAGTAGGGCATGATGGGAAATTTGTATGAATTTGCCCAGTAATAAAATCCAGATTGTAGTATAACCAGTGTAAATGTTGTAAGATATCATCAGTAGTTATTTTTCTTCTATTCTGTGTTAGTTTTAAAAATGTGTACATTTTTATTCTTAGGGGGGAGGTATTGTCACAGAATTAGGCGAAAATTAAATTTATTTTCTTCTTGATTTACAAACTAATCTCACCATCTTTTTTGTTTCGTCTTACATGCGTTGCCTGGGGTGAATAAGTGGTTTTTCCCAAGGTAAGCGGCGTGTAACGATTTGCATGTGCCTGATTTTGAATTACATGAAATCCGGAACACTAGTTTCACGTAGTGCACGGTAATCTTGCCGTGATTTCTGCTCACCTATTTGAGGGTATATAAGGCATAATATTACTGATAAATATGACGGGACCTAAAGTATCTAATCACAGGATAGATAAGCTCGTCTTTCAATCTCCAGCCAAAGGGCTGATAGCGCATCTGATAACGCATCTGATAGCATCTCTGATAACGCATCTGATAGCATCTCTGATAACGCATCTGAAAACATCTCTGATAACGCATCTGAAAACATCTCTGATAACGTCGGCTGATAACATCTCTGATATCGTAGCTGAAATTGTTGCTGATTTATTGTGCAATCGAATTGAAGTATCTGACTGTCTGTCTGTCAGATTGTCTGTCCGTTTACATCTGTCGTGACGTGTAAATATCCGGAAATCTAGAAGTCCGAGTGTCGGAGCTGTCTAGAGTTGTAAACATCCGGGGCGACATCTAGGGTATTTGGGAACGTTAGTTCTAGTAGATGTTGTATGCTGTCTGTACGTATAACTGTGGTGGATCCGTGAAGGGCAAGTGACCAATAAAAGTATTGAGTCAACCCTAGGTCTTCGGGGAAACTGGGCGGCGATTCAACTGTAGGTGAATTGTACGGTTATACAGGGTCGAGACACATGTGTGTGTTGCAATTGTAGTACAATTGAATACAGTGTTGTATTTACATGGTTACTTCAAATCACAATAGTATTTCAAGGCATTGCATGATTCTCAATAAAAGCTAGCAACTTGATTAAATACATGTATATGTTCGTGCTAGTTGTCGCAATCCATACGTGCGATAATATAGTTTGATGCTTGTGTTTATTATCGTAATTTTTTCTTGCGTTAATATAACTTTTGTAAAGGTTCTTTGGATCTGTGTATAGTCAAAGAGATTCCTTTGTATCTGTGTTTTATTTTGTAGTAATATTTCATTATTCATGTGAGTGTAATTGTGGGTTGAACGCATGAGTTATTGTGTTGATACATCATTATTTTTTATTAATAATTTATTTCATAAATTTATATTTTCTTTCACATACATGTATTGTGTTTGTGTTGTTCATTTAATCCACCATCCTCTCGGTAACAATTCTGTTACAGTCATTACATTACTCTATATCTTGGCAAGATCGTCTAGACTCGAAGAGGAAATCAATGCCTTGCAGTGAAGTTCATCAGATTTGCTCAATCTATGTAGTTTACTGGAATTGATACCTACAATGTGTAACTGAGATTTCAGGTATCTTACTTTACTATCTGAGACTATAACCAAACTGACATCATTGTTAACTGTACATCACCCTTTTAAACAATAAAATATTTTGTAGTCATTTTCATTTCATAAAACAATATTCATAAGTGTTCAATAAATAAGTTCTTTGCAGAAACAGATCCAGCTGTAACACATGACTGCAAGACCGTATATGTCTCAAGAGTGAAAGAAATGCAATCCAAAAGTAAACCCACAAACAACACATACAGCAGCTTGAATATTTCTGATCACATACTGAACATGTAAAATAATACAAATGATTTTTTCACCTTTCACTGATAAAAACAAGCGCATGTGAATTCAGTGTATTTAATCAAAGTCCAAAAACACAGTAACAAAAATGACAATATTGCCATATTTAAATATGTGAAGTTTGATACAGCACAGACTTCTTTTCTAAGAGCATTTGGTACAGAACCATTTTTCATTTTCTGTGCTACTCCATGTCTTTTCATCAATGCCCTGACAAAACCAATCAAACCATTCATCACACAAATCACACTAGATCCACAACTCACCCTTTGCATAATGACGTCTACATACAGAGCAAACTGAAGTATCAGTGTTATTTTTGTCATATGTTTCCATTTTCTTCTTTCTTTTTTCCTTTATCCATTCCCTTTTCTTTTTCCCACTATAGGTCTTTTTCTAATACATGGCTGACTTTTGCTACAGCTGGAAGTGTCTTGATTACTACTAGCTTTCAAAGAACTGACAACAGGATTATTCTGTACTAACAAATAAGGCATTGGCATTTCATTCAAGTAGGTATAACTGTACATAGTTGATTAATTAGACCAATCTTCTGTACATTTCCTGCTTCTATGCCATAGGCTTTAGACAGCAAAATCAAATCTGATTTCAAGAAGCTAGTAAATACTACAGCCTTCAGATCATAAATCTGTGATTTCAGTTTTAAGTGAGAATACAGTTTATTTTCTGATTGATCTTCCAAGATATATTTCATGTTCAAAGCTAAGACATCACTACTGTGTGTGTGCTTTGATCTCATGACCACCCTCTTTCTGAAACTGTCTGAATTCAATTTTCCAAGACTGGTTATGATGTCTTTTCTGAATTGACTGTCACCTATTCTGCTGAAACGCCCTATCAAATCTTCATATAGATCTCTGCTACAAGAATCAATCATGGTGTTATCAACTTGTGTGGCACTTATGCTGGGATCAAACTTAATAAATAGCAACTTCCAAGTTTTAAACAGTCTCATCCTTAAGTAATACAGTCTTACAATACTGTAAACTTCCTGCACCATGCAAATTTAATGCATCTACATGTTGTTACTGCCTCCTTTTATCATCAACTTGCAAGAAAAATTCAAATCCTGAGACATTGATGTTAGTTAGACCATGGTTAATATTCTGTCTTCTTTGTGTCTCATGCAAGGTATGTTTATACTTGCTGTTGTTTTTCAAATCAAGAGCTGAAGTTGTAAGGTGGTTTAACATTTTTACTTGTAAGAAGCATTGACTGACCAAGTTAATTTTGTTCTTTCTGTACAAGCTGTTCTTCCCTTTCTTCATGTTATGGTATCTACTCTTTGCAATACATCTACCTGCAATATATCTTAATTTTCCTTGCCCTGGCTCTAATAAAGTATGGAAGGAGCATGTACAACAGGTGTGGTATTGAAAATGTCAGTACTATTATTGTCCAACACAATTTTACCTATTCTGTCAAAAATCTTTCCAAATGCAAAACAAGTATCATCAGTTGGCACAGAATTCAAGAAATGTTCAAGAATTTGGATGCATTCTTGAGACACTGAAAACGTAAATTTCAGAATAATATTCAGTCCATGTCTTTGAGTCTGGTTTTCTGACTCCTATTTTGCCACATACTTTATTAAAGATACTTTGAATTTTTTGGTACAATAGTCCCAAAAACGTATTCAACTCTTTCGTTGACTTTTTGAAGATTTCTGTTAGTGTCACTTTTAATCTCATTTGCTCTGGTGTTAGTGCTTTACCTAGGATAAGTAGTTTCATTTTTGTATGGTCAACATGATGCTCTAAAATGTCAGAATCAACTGTGGTTAACCTACATTATGGGTCACTAGATGAAGCAGGCATGTCTTCCCCAATGGACAACATTTCATCAACTTCTAAAATTTCTGCATCAGAAAGGTCAGAGTTATCAGAATCAGAACCTGTTTCATAATCAATGTCAAAGTTGAGGTTCTCTAATAAAGAAACAGAATGTCTACAGCATTCTAAACTTGAATCAAACTGTACAAAACTTGTATTGTAAAATTCATATATGCATGATCTTTATGGAATAACAGAGTTGGAATTGAAACTGACAATCCATAGTCCCTTTTTATTTCTAGTTCTACCCATTGCCACACCTAACTGACCTGGTACAAAAATATTTGATGCATCAACTTCAGCTCTATCTAAAGTCAATCCTTGTGCCTTGTGAATGGTAATGCTGAAAGCCAAAATGAGTGGAATTTGCTGCCTTGTGGCTATCATCTTTTGATCAACGCTACTGTAAACAGTAAAAGTTTCCCTTCCTAACTAAACTAAATTATTTTCAAAATCAACTGTCACAGAGTCTTCCTTCATTGCCACAATCTTTCCCTGTAAACCATTTACTAGTGCTGAGCTTATGTTTTTGACCAGCATAACTGGACAGCCAATTTTCAAGTGTAACAATTTTGGAACACACATCTTATTGCACCATTTATTGTCATCCTCATCAATCGACTGATAACATTTTGATACACCATCCATTTCCATAAGGATTTCTCCCTTTGAAACATCATTAATAGCCTTTATGAAAACTAATTCATCTTGTCTTATGACCTCATCAAGGACAATTTTATGTCCAAATACCATTTGAAAAATGGTGGATTTAAAACAATATTCACCTGAATCAGATGTCAATGGGTCAGGTACAGGCGGAAGCTGAAAACAGTCTCCACTTGCAATAACTTGTATACCTCCAAAATATAAATCTTTATGTTTTATCATTCTACATACATATTCAATTTGTTCAAAATGTTTCAGTGAAAGCATAGAAATTTCATCAATTATCAGACAGTCTGCTTTCAAAATATTTTGTTTATAGGAATCAAAATGTTCATCAGTGAGAAGTTTTCGACATAGTTCATCACTGTCATATCTACCAACACCAATCCCAGACTAGGAATGCACTGTGCATCCTATCACATTCAATGCTGCAATGCCTGTTGTGCCAGTTACATTGACATTTTTACCTGTTCCTGACAATTTCTTTTGTATTTCCTTAACCACAAAACCTTTGCCTGTCCCACTTTGGCCTAATAAAATTATATTGTGACCCTCAACAGCTTTTCAACAACAAATAATTGTGCTTTATTCATTTTACACTGATTATTATTCAAGGTACTGAGAAATGTTTACAACACAAGCAATAGCATATATAACATGTCAGCTGAAATTCAGGTAATAATGTAATTATTAATTAAATAAATCTATATTTATTAAATTGTATTGTTAACAACTATTTTCCCGGAAAATGTCAATAGTCTTGAGCACATGTAACGATCGGAATAGCGTAATGACTTGACAGAAAATACCGCGGATATTCCGATTACATATTTGCCGGGTTAAGCCGAGATGTAGCGATTGAAAACGAAATTTGAAAAGGCTCTTTCAACAAAAGAAGCAATCGCCAATCGTCATGTTTGCACAGGTTCTAAACCGTATTAGATAAACGTATTTAGATTCATAGAATGGTGATGGTCCACATAGATTACTCTCCAAATGATGTATGTAACATGGGGTGGGAAACAGCAGAATAAATTAGGATAAATTTGTCTTAATTAAAGGATACTCCGACATCGACAAGATATTAGATTCTATATTTATCAACTCAGCATTCCATTACATACATTCATGGTAGATAGTGTGTGATTTCTCTAACCAATTTATGACAAGAATGCACAAGGTTAACTCCATTCAGAATAACTTGGTTCAAAACACATTATTTGTCTCTGCCATAAGAACGTTGGATTGAAACATTGTTCAGTGTGTATATAAATGCATCAGGAATTTATAAAGCTTGAGTAATGACTGTTTTATACAACCTACAACTATATTTATACTTCCTTATAGCAATACGAATCTTTTGTGGTTCGTATGTCAGGTATCGTACCGGAATACTTCTTGCGGTGTCAAATACATCTGCTGGTGACACGTGCAAATGGGATTGGGCAATGTAGAACACATGTGTCACGAAATTGTATACGACTATGTTCAATATGTATATGTGGTCAAAAATCTAGTCTCGATTTCGTTACTGCGTACAGCCTTACCGAGGGTAGTTTATTATTTTATGGGCTTTTTAGTTATTTCGGCATAATGAGTGAACGCTCAGCTCATGCTGCATGTGCGAAATTGCCTGCAGTTTAAAGTACCTAGCTGCGCATATCTGTCACAGCTAGGGGTATATAAGGACGAAATTATAAGACAGAAATCACATAACGATCCAGTCTTGTCGGAAAAGCTTCCATCCTAAACGGAGCAATCTATCAGCTAAAAGAGGTAACAATATATTTAACTTTGTTCTCATTGCTATTTGTATTATGATATAATTCATTGTTTTACATATTAGATGTTTAGTATTTATTATAAAATCTATAGAATAAATACGTAGGTTAGGCAGCGCCATTTTATCAGAAGTACTATATTTTGTTTCATTAGTTCTTTTGTATCTGAACATAATTGACTTCAATTATACGCTGCATGCTTAACGTTAAATGTACATGGATAATTATTTCATGTGCGTGCATGCGCTACATATGTGAGAATACTTGACCGTGTCATATGTATTACACGGTTCGGTTGTTTTAATTTTAGCTGACGTGGTGTGGTAACTGAAGTGGTGTGGTGCTGAAGAAGTATGATGAAGTGGTGTGGTGCCGTTTTGTGCTGAAGTGGTGTGGTGCCGTATTGTGCTGAAGTGTTGTGACTTAGTGTGGTGACGTGTTGCGCTGAAGTGGTGCAGTGTTGTGGTAACTGCGTGTGTGGTGACGTGTTGTGCTGAAGTGGTGCCATGTTGTGGTGACTACGTGTGTGGGCTTGTCTATGCTGACCGTGTAATGCCCGTGTGTGGTGCCTGTGTATGGTGCTTACGTATGCTGCATATATCTCGTCATATGGACGACGTAATATTTATTTAAATATCTTCTTTGCAGTCTCGTTATATGAACGACACCTGCATAATTCCATTCTACTCAAATCTCGTCCCATGAACGAGAACTTCAGAATTTAGGGTTCACGATTGCATATATCTCGTCATATGGACGACGTATTAATTATTTAATATCTTCATTCTAGTCTCGTCATATTGACGACGCATTCTTTGCATATTTGCATCTATCTCGTTATACGAGCCTTTTATATATATTCATATTTGTAAATTCATTCATATACTTTTTTTGTCATTACGTTACTAAAATTCATAGTTCCATGTTAGGAACATTTATTTAAATAGATTTTTTCTTATATTTTGTAAAATATTGGTGTCAGAGTTGAGTTTTTAAATTGCGTTTATAAAATAAACATCTTATTAACGCAGTTGCTTTCCGTGTCTTCACTAATCCAGTCCCGACTCGGTCTATCTTGTGACAAATGGTGTCAGAAGTGGGATCATAATTGGATTAGGCGAAGCACGGATTTTAAATTGCATAGGTCCTGATTGTGGTAAGTTTTGTTTTAAAGATATGTTTCAGATCAGAAGCTTCCCGACAAGACAAATCAGGCTGGTGAGTTAATACCTCACTCATATTCTGTTTTATATATATACATATATACATATTGAATACATTGGGAGGAGTAATATACGGTTCGTTCACGTAATCCCAAGAATTGTATGTGTTATATGATAGTGCATTTAGGATTGGTTATCTTATCAATAGCATTCACCATGTCGTCACTCAAAGATCTAGTTGAGTTGGGCAAACAGTTTGGGTATGGGGGGGGGGAGACCCTTAGAAATTTTGTTCAGGAGGAGCAGGCCCGGGAAAGGGATCAAAGGGTAAAGGAAAGGGATATAGAGAGGGAAAAGGCCGAAATACAAATTGCCTTTGAAAGGGAAAAGCTAGTATTAGAAAGAGACAAGATGGTATTTAAGGAAAAAAAGATAGAGTTAGAAAAACAGGCAGAGAAGGAAAGGATAGGATGGGAAAGGGATGCAGAAAGGGAAAGAATAGAACAAGTACGAGAACTTGAGGAAAGAAAGTCCGAGGGGGAGAAACGAGCAAGGTTAGAAGCTATTGAGTTAGAAGACAGGAATATGGAAAAGGAACACAAAAGGAAATTTGAATTATTAGAGGCTAAGAAGGATGGGCAACACGATTCTAAGTTAAAAGGCCCTAAATTACCCCCTTTTGATGATGACAAGGACAATTTAGATAGTTATCTGCATAGGTTCGAGCGATATGCCACCATCCAGAAATGGCAAAGGGAAAATTGGGCGCTCCATCTCAGCGCATTGCTTAAAGGTAAAGCGCTAGATGTGTATTCGCGTCTACCCGTAAATGACGCACTGAACTACGACACATTAAAAGAGGCACTCCTTAAAAGATATGAGCTGACGGAACAAGGGTTCCGTAAAAAGTTTAAATCAAGTAAGCCCGAAAAAGGTGAGACATTCGCCCAGTTTATATGTAGGACCGGAAATTATTTCCAACGGTGGATTGAATGTGGCAAGGTACAAAAAACATTCGAGGGTCTTACCGATTTTTTACTTAGGGACCAGTTGTTAGACATTTGTGGTAGGGAATTGTATTTATTCCTGAGGGAAAAGTCTTTAAGTAATGTATCCGATATGGCTACCCAAGCAGACTATTTTGCCGAAGCCCGAGGAGGAACCCAGAGTGTAATTTTAAGGGATAACAAGGGAGGTTATCAAGATCAGAGACTCAGAGAACCCGAGAAACTTGGAATCTATAAAGGTGGAAATTTTCAATCTGGGAAGGGTTCCTATCGTAGTGATAAACAATGTTTCACTTGTAAGGAATTCGGCCACATCACCCCCGATTGTCCGAAGAGGAAGAGTTTCGTCCCGAAAGTTGCGGTTGCTATTGAAAGCAGAGCGTGGTCAGGAGGCGGCAAGCGCGATGGTCATTCTCGCGAAAGGTCTGAATCTAATAACGCGAGTAAGGTCTACAATTCCAGATCGCGTGTGCAGGTCGGTCATGACGTTATCCAGTCCATCGGCACGTGCTTTTTCCCAGAGGCGAGGGTGCCGACTGCTACAGGTACCGCTAACGGACAAACAGTCACTGTCTTACGCGACACCGGGTGCACGGGTGTTGTGGTAAAGCGAAGTCTCGTTAGGGAAGACCAAATGCTTGGTTGGAAATCCCATTGTATGTTGTTAAATAGAACAATCGATCACGTCCCCGTTGCCAGAATGGAAATAGAGACGCCCTTTCTGAATGGGACTGTGGAATCACTGTGCATGGAAAACCCTATATATGATTTAACCATAGGAAATGTCGAGGGATCCAGACTCCCAACCCTCTCTGATTTCCGGTTTCCCATCGTGCAAGCCGTCGAAACTAGAGCGCAGGCGGATAAAAAGCCGCTACTTAAATTGAAAGTTCCGGAAGCCGTAACCGATATCTCACGTGATGAGTTTACACGTGAGCAAAGTCAGGACGAGTCTTTATGCGCACTCGCAGAGAGAATCTTGTCGGGTACCGCGAAATGTTGTAAGGGCGGTGGGAGCTCTAAATTCGTACGTACCAAGGGTTTAATGTACAGAGAATTTAGCACGCGAGAGGGGGGAAAGTATCTTCAATTGGTTGTCCCTCAGAAATTCAGGTCACGTGTATTGAGAGTAGCGCATGAGTCTAGTATGGCAGGTCATTTAGGCATGAGAAAAACAACAGACAGAGTTTTAAGAGAGTTTTATTGGCCTGGAGTAAACGGTGACGTAGCACGATTTTGTCGGTCGTGCGACGTTTGCCAAAAGACTGTGTCAAAGGGAAGAAATACCAGAGTACCTTTAGGTAAAATGCCTCTTATAGATACCCCATTTAAAAGGGTAGCCGTTGATATTGTGGGACCCATATTTCCTATTACAGATAGGAAAAACCGATATATCCTCACTCTAGTGGATTATGCTACTAGATACCCAGAAGCGATAGCATTACCATCAATTGAAACTGAACGCGTGGCTGAGGCACTTGTCGACATGTTCAGTAGGGTAGGGGTACCTGAGGAAATCCTAACAGATTGCGGAGCCCAGTTTACCTCCGAACTAATGTCAGAAATTAGTAGGTTGTTGTCAATTAAACAGTTGCGCACTACACCGTATCACCCCATGTGTAATGGATTGGTAGAGAGATTTAACGGCACATTAAAACAAATGCTCCGTCGAATGTGCGCGGAGAAACCGCGAGATTGGGACAGATATTTAAACGCGATTTTGTTCGCGTATCGCGAGGTACCGCACGAGAGTTTGGGATTCTCGCCGTTTGAATTGCTATACGGTAGGGCAATTCGGGGTCCTATGCGGATTCTGCGCGAACTATGGTCAGGTGATGTCGCAGACGGAGAGGTTAAAACCACCTACCAGTACGTCGTAGACTTGCGCGAGAGATTGGAAAGCACGTGTCGAATGGCACATGACGAGCTTGTGAAATCTGGTCGCAAGTACGCGAAATATTACAACCGGGGAACGCGAAGTAGGAAATTCGACGTGGGTGATCGTGTGTTGGTGCTACTCCCTACTAGTAGAAACAAATTATTGGTCCAATGGAAAGGGCCGTATGAGGTTAAACAGGTCATGGGTGAAATGGATTACCGAATTGACATTGGAGGTAGGATGAGAATATTTCATGCCAATATGTTAAAGAGTTATGTGGAGAGACCTAGTCAAATTACTGAAAAGGGTGTTTTGAACGTTGTGTGCATTGCGGTCGTTGAAGACGAATCAAGCGACGAACCGCAATTGGATTTTAACACAGACATTCCTCTTGAGTACCCTATGGTTGTAGGGAAAGAGGGAATAGATATGGTCACCGTATGTCCGGATTTACCTAACTGTAAGCGTCGCCAGATAGTAGAAATTTTGAATAAATACCCCGACGTATTTACAGATAGACCAGGAAATACTGGATTAATAACTCACGAGATAAGTTTGAACACCAGGGAGCCGATAAGAATTAAGGGATATCCGATACCCTTTAATACACGGGATAAAATCGATGAGGAAGTGGGTAAAATGTTAGACCTGGGAGTAATTGAACCCTCAAACTCCCCTTATTCTTCCCCCGTGGTATTGGTTAGTAAAAAAGATGGAACAACTAGATTCTGTATAGATTTTCGACAACTAAATAAAGTCACTGTGTTTGATGCTGAACCGATGCCAGACATGGAGGGCTTGTTTTCGAAATTAGCAGGGCACCAGTACATTTCTAAAATAGATTTAACAAAAGGATATTGGCAGGTGCCCATCGCTGAAAAATCCCGTGTATTAACTGCATTCGCGACCCCTAAAGGTCTTTACCAGTTTAAGGTGATGCCTTTTGGTCTAGTAAATGCTGGTGCGTCGTGCGTGCGTCTTATGCGGAAATTGTTGAAAGGCATGAATAACGTAGATAGTTTTGTCGATGATATTCTTGTGTATACACATACCTGGGAAGAACATGTTAGGATATTAGTTGTTCTGTTCGAAAGGCTCCGTAAGGCAAATCTCACCGCGAGACCCTCCAAGTGTAGTATAGCGTATTCTAACTTGGAATGCTTGGGACATTTAGTAAGTGGGTCAGGGCAGTTAAAACCTCACCCCGACAAAGTTGGGGCTATCAAAGATGCTCCTAGACCCGAAACCAAGAAACAAATACGATCGTTTCTTGGGTTGATAGGTTTTTATAGGAAATTTGTTCCGAATTTCGCCGCCATAGCTAGTCCATTGACGGATTTAACTAGGAAGGGGCAGCCAAATAAGATTTCTTGGGGTCCTTGCCAAGAAAGAGCTTTTAACGCTCTTAAGGAAAATTTGATCTGTGCACCAATCTTAAAGTTGCCGGAATTAAATAAGTCGTTCATTTTGAGGTCTGATGCGTCAGAGACCGGGTTAGGTGCAGTTTTGCTACAAGAGCAAGAGGGGGTAAAATTACCCATAGCCTATGCTAGTAGAAAATTGCTGCCTAGGGAGCAAAATTACTCTGTGATCGAAAAGGAGTGCTTGGCACTGGTGTGGGGTATAGTTAAATTCCACACGTACCTTTTCGGAAGGGAATTCGTCCTTGAAACGGACCATCAGCCTCTCATATATTTGAACAAGGCAAAAGTTGCCAACGCAAGATTGATGCGTTGGGCACTGACTCTACAGCCATATCGTTTTCGGATTGAAGCAATCAGAGGGTCGGAAAATGTAGGGGCTGATTACTTAAGCAGACTGTGATTTGCAGTTTTTTTTAAAAATTTTATTCCTTCATAATATCACGTTATTACTGTAATGCAAATAACGTCTCATATCGCATTTTTGTTTCTGCCAATTTCGTGGGTTTTTCTAAAAGTGTTAACACTTTTTTTGGAAGGGGGGAGGTATGTCACGAAATTGTATACGACTATGTTCAATATGTATATGTGGTCAAAAATCTAGTCTCGATTTCGTTACTGCGTACAGCCTTACCGAGGGTAGTTTATTATTTTATGGGCTTTTTAGTTATTTCGGCATAATGAGTGAACGCTCAGCTCATGCTGCATGTGCGAAATTGCCTGCAGTTTAAAGTACCTAGCTGCGCATATCTGTCACAGCTAGGGGTATATAAGGACGAAATTATAAGACAGAAATCACATAACGATCCAGTCTTGTCGGAAAAGCTTCCATCCTAAACGGAGCAATCTATCAGCTAAAAGAGGTAACAACATATTTAACTTTGTTCTCATTGCTATTTGTATTATGATATAATTCATTGTTTTACATATTAGATGTTTAGTATTTATTATAAAATCTATAGAATAAATACGTAGGTTAGGCAGCGCCATTTTATCAGAAGTACTATATTTTGTTTCATTAGTTCTTTTGTATCTGAACATAATTGAGTTCAATTATACGCTGCATGCTTAACGTTAAATGTACATGGATAATTATTTCATGTGCGTGCATGCGCTACATATGTGAGAATACTTGACCGTGTCATATGTATTACACGGTTCGGTTGTTTTAATTTTAGCTGACGTGGTGTGGTAACTGAAGTGGTGTGGTGCTGAAGAAGTATGATGAAGTGGTGTGGTGCCGTTTTGTGCTGAAGTGGTGTGGTGCCGTATTGTGCTGAAGTGTTGTGACTTAGTGTGGTGACGTGTTGCGCTGAAGTGGTGCAGTGTTGTGGTAACTGCGTGTGTGGTGACGTGTTGTGCTGAAGTGGTGCCATGTTGTGGTGACTACGTGTGTGGGCTTGTCTATGCTGACCGTGTAATGCCCGTGTGTGGTGCCTGTGTATGGTGCTTACGTATGCTGCATATATCTCGTCATATGGACGACGTAATATTTATTTAAATATCTTCTTTGCAGTCTCGTTATATGAACGACACCTGCATAATTCCATTCTACTCAAATCTCGTCCCATGAACGAGAACTTCAGAATTTAGGGTTCACGATTGCATATATCTCGTCATATGGACGACGTATTAATTATTTAATATCTTCATTCTAGTCTCGTCATATTGACGACGCATTCTTTGCATATTTGCATCTATCTCGTTATACGAGCCTTTTATATATATTCATATTTGTAAATTCATTCATATACTTTTTTGTCATTACGTTACTAAAATTCATAGTTCCATGTTAGGAACATTTATTTAAATAGATTTTTTCTTATATTTTGTAAAATATTGGTGTCAGAGTTGAGTTTTTAAATTGCGTTTATAAAATAAACATCTTATTAACGCAGTTGCTTTCCGTGTCTTCACTAATCCAGTCCCGACTCGGTCTATCTTGTGACAACATGCGATACGTTTTATAGTGACAGGTCAAAACTGGATCGGATAATTCCACGTAAAATGTAAACAGCTTATAGTTAGGCAAAATAAAATTACTCTCAAAAAGAAAGCTTTAAGCTTGGTCAGGCACTTATTAGGAATGGTGTAATTTTGTAAGACATAGGTTTAATGTATTCAAAATTATCAGTCACGTGATAGTCATATTCATTATATGATTATGTTACCGTAAAAGCGTGTTGAAACATGCTGAAACCCAATGTATACATTACCTTTTTATTTTTTGTTATATATATATATATATATATATATATATATATATATATATATATATATATATATATATATATATATATATCCAAGAATTTCATAAGAGCACTTGAATTCAATAATTTGAACAAAAAGGATTCCACCCCGAAATAAATAAAAACGAACTGATCACAGCATATACAACAACTTGAAAGTGCCAGAGGTTAAAGCTGTGCTGACAAGTATCTCACAAATACCAGATTATATTGCTTTCTACTTGAACTCAATTCACAATTAGCATTTTCTAAAATCAAAAACCATTATCTAATGGAAAATAATCGTCTATATTGATCTAATGAAACTTGTTTACTTACAACACAATAACCTTTACAGTTCATTTAGTAAAGTCCAACAAAAAAAACCGGAGAAAAAGAATCGATTCAAATAAAAATATATATTTCTTCTGTTAACAATAACTCTGATAATAAGCTCATAAAAAGAACTAGCTATGTCTTAGATGTAAATAAAAATGTAAAGTCAATCAGGTCAAGCAGAAATGAACTCAGTTTTGGACAATGTCAAGTCCAACATGCGATGTTACATTACAATAGCATGCAATGAAATACAAGAATTAAGACGAACAACAAATTAGAATAAAATAAAAATATAGGCATAAATAAGGTTCTAGCTTTTGAAGGCATAGCATGGGAAGTGTCAATAATTGCAAACCACTTTCAGCCTTTGTCCAACAAATGGGCAACTTAACGTTTTTCATCAATGAAGACACAAAGCATGCCCTTATCACAACCAACGCATTCCGCTCCATTATTTCAGACACGTTAAGATATTTTGGAACAAAGGATATTGTCAATCAAAACTTGCCCTCTCTATTAAAATGGACCGGAGAGAGGCAAAAGCTGAACGCGTTCTAATATGCTTTCTCAGACATGGAGAGAACGTTTTCACTTCTTAAAAGCTAATGCAGGAGAGCAAGTCATAACCATACTAGCGATGGCAGCTTTTGAAAGGAGAATCATTAGATCGGAGTAACCTAAACTCAGACAAGAAGACAAGATCGAGTTTGACTCAAGATGATTTCAGCTCACAACATATGAGCAATGTCTCATAGCCTGTCCATCGAACATAATGTCCCAGTTTGAGACTTTGAGACATAGGGGAATCAATATGCTGTCATGCTCACAATTTGTTTATGTTTAAGTAACATGGTCTCGAAAAGAAGAGAATTGAATCTCTGTGGACCACAATTAGCTTCCCTGATGCTTTTCGTGCATAGTTCATGACAGCACAATTGCGGCCTTGGGCAAGGCCTCATAACATCGTTGGGTTTGCCAGGAAACATGCGCACCTACGCATTACCAATATACATTACCATATAGGAATCTGTTATGTTAATACAGTGTGTCGTGGGTAAAATTGAATGATCAGGCATTTTCTCTTCTGATTCTCCTGATAATTAAAGTGATAAGGTAATTTATTCAAAGGAAACAGGACAGTATCGCATTCCCTTTTCCTACAATACAAGCATCCTGTTTAGAGTTTTTCTCCAACTGTCAAACATACGTAAAAGGAGGCCACCTACTATAGAAAAGCTTAGTTTATCAGTAAGAGTTACTTCATTCTGTCAAGCTAAGATATACGCTGATTGGCTCTTCCTTTGTTATTCAGCGGTGGTAGGGTATTTCTTATATAAATGTGATCGTGGAAATATTTTCGATTAAGCATCGTTTCGCTAAAAAAATCCTCTTTTGGTACAAAACTCGTGATCTACAAAATGATATGCGAAAAGCAAATAGTGCGTAAGGGACACGAACAAGGCTAAGTGACTCCACAGTTATTGTACAAAACTCAGAAATGTCCATGAAAAGTTATTTAATAAATATATGTTCTCAGACAGCTTCGACATAACATAATTCTTGCACGAGATCAAACGTAATTTGGAGTGTAGTGGGCCAGAAATAACATTTATGTGCTCGAATAATTGGTTTCAATTTGAATGTTCAGATAGAAGTATAAGAGATTGAAAGAATCGATTCCACAATGCTCCGTCCATATTCGGTGGATATCAACAACTTCGTCAATAGGTTCTCAAAGGAATTAACCCGTGAGATTGTAAGCCCCAACTTCTTCGAACCCCCAACACCAGAAGTTGTGTACTGTAAACAGGAAAATACTCCCTTTATATATATATATATATATATATATATATATATATATATATATATATATATATATATATATATATTTATAGATCTTGCATACATTTTAAATGGTAGCAAAGTCTAAGACTGCAAACATATATTATACTTACCAAATCTAGAACATGGATTTAATACTGCACAAAAAACTTTTGTACCTATCACGATCATGAAAATGAGCCGCCTGCTTTATGTTTTGTGTTATTGTAATCTGATATAGTCTTTGGCAGATTTTCGACGTATCTGTGATTGTTTTTGTCTGTAAACTGCTTATAGATCTCATCTTTTAGCATATTAATATATCTCAACGACGACACATTTTCCGTCATTTCCGGTTATGTAATTGGTGTTAGTTTGTTCCAGAAATATCTCGAATTGCGTATTTTAAAAAAAATCTCAGCTCCGTGATCATACCTAATTCGGTTTTCTTTCTGTGCTTATTAAATATCTCGCATTGCATCAGATGTAAATGTGCCTGTCTTGTTTGTAATAGGCACACTAAACTGGTATTTAATTAAAAAAATATAAACTATATTCATCAGATACCTTTCGTTGTAATTTGCTTTGCAATATTTGACATATCTGCTAGATATATTTCCCATATATCATTAGCTGAGTTTGTGAGAACGTTTTGTCTAGAAGCTTTTTGAATAAGTCTTTGTAGTTCATGTGCGAGAACGCTCTGCGGTCCATCATCATAAGGTACATTGTTTGCCGGGTCAGAGCTTTCCGAATCCAAGTTTGTATTTCGCTCCCTTTATTCTCTTACGATATTTTGCTTCCTTATTCCCTTCGGTCTCATATTACTCACCTCGTCTAGCCCAATACAGTCGTAACCAGATTTATCGTTTTCATTGTGACCTTGTGATTAAATCGACCTTTTAGTGCGGCTCGTCCCCGGGTATAGGATTGTCATTTTCATCAAGCTGTTTGTTGAGAGGGTACATTGGACCTATATACCTGTCATGTAGCTGAGTTCACCCATAGTTGGGTTTCTGTAATTTACAAATTAACTTATGAATATCTAAGCTGGATCCGTTCACAGCCCGTTGATTACAACACTGGCAATAAGCTACTATTTTGTATTGCTCGAGACACAGATCGTGGTCAGCTTTACAATCACGCGCTTTGCTCTCAAACTGGCCTTGACTTTGTGTTATAATGTAATCGTCAACTTAAATAGTATTAGAAAATCTTGTCATTTCCTGATATCTAGGTAATAGTGGGTCACGTTTAAAAACATACTCTTTTTCCGACCAGAAATAAAACAGATACTTTTCATAAGAAGTCGGATGTTTTTGCAAGTTTCCATAGTTTCATTCGTATTTTCGGTTAACTTCTGCACTTCAGATAATACATGGATATTTTTATATTTGCTTGTTAGATAAAATAGTAATTTTGTCGTTTTCAAACTTGGTTTAGGTACAAATTGTAATTTAATTTCAGGAAATCTTGCATTGCAGATGTTTGTTTCATAAACATAACTCAGTATTATACACATGCTGAAGTTGATTAGACGAATATTTCATTATTTTGTACTTTTGAGACGCTAGCGCGTACCGTTGGATAATATCCCTTGGCGGCAGTACTAATGACTCAGAATAATTGTTTTTAAAAAGAGCTGCCCAGGTAGATCTATCGTTAAAAGTTTGAATATTTATTGCACAACTTCTCCCTCCAGGATGAACCCCAAGCTCATCTTTAGAAAATACCCCTTCAAATATGCTGACATCTTTCAGTTTATATAAATATGTCAAATTTGCACAACAGATGGATCGCAGAGATCTACCTCCTGGTACCAGGTAGCATTAATCCCCCTCCACGTCCTATCCCCAACAGATTAGGAAGTAGACTTTTGCTATTTCTGCTATCAATGACCATATTAATTCACCTTGGACTGCTTTCCAGCTCGTAATTTGTAGTTGTGTTACGTTTGACTGTTGTTTTACGTTTCTGAACGCATCGCTAGCGATTTATGCATTTTGTATATGTATGTCATCATTAGACAAATGTGAAATGCTATTATATTTAATACCATCACCCGACACAGCCTTCTTAGTAGCACTAGATATGGCGCCCGAACAACGTTCCCTCTAAGCCGCGCGCGCTCGCGCAGCTGCTCAGGCATCCCCGCGCAGCTTAATTGTCAATCCAACGTTAAATTTTGCTCAATCCAACGTTAAATTTTGCACGTCTTCGTAATGCATGCGCAATGCAGCGAGCACTGCGCGCACATCTACCATTTGCTTAGAGGGAACGTTGCGCCCGAGCAAGCAGCTATCGACAGGGTATCGAGTAATGACATTAATTTGGGTAGAAACGTTTTTGCAATAGTTGTCAAAGCAGGTCCCAGAAAACCACCACGGATAGCTTGCGTTCTAGACATTGCGGTAACTTGGCTTGCATATAAATTAAAAATAAAAGATTTGTTAAGTCCAAATGTATTGATTTGCCGCTGTCAGCATTGGTTTTTCTGGCAGTAGGTCGCTCTGCTATCTTATGCCTGGGATTCCGAAATCTGTCTTTAGCGAAACAGACTGTCTTTTAATAATAGCTTGTATGCTTACTTGTCCCGGCGATAAATTTACTTCATGCATTTATTTATTTTACTTTTGACCTTACACCAGATGACAGATCGCTCCGCCTACCAATCACGTGACAGGACAACCTGTTAACCTCCAACAAACATGCATTATTTGTCACAGAGATATGTTTCAGTTCGAGTGATATGTTTATTAAAAATGATTGGTATTATTCTTGACAATGTACAATTACAAAGTTACATAAATTAAACTGCTGTGGACAATACGTATATTTGTAGTTCAAGTTCGTATAGTAAAAATATAAGTTTTTTATTTTAGTAAACAACAAAAATCAATTACTAACCTGCTCAAAAACTTATTCATGAAAACGGAAATTTGCTGCAAAATATGCAAATATATTTAGTAAATAATCTTATCCTTATTTATTTTACCTAACTTGTGTTTATGCTGCCTTGGAAGTAAATGAATTAAAAATTAAAAGCAAAATATAAATAATTACTGTTTAGCAGTATACTGTTCAAATTAATAATTTTAAAGTTCTGCTATGTTTGTCATACGGACGTTTGATCATTGATGTCTGTTGATGTAAATATGTAAATGCGTGATTAATATATCGGACGATATTTATCTTAAACCATTGTTTTGGTATTGATTATTATTAAATGTCTATATCCCCACCCCTTCTTCAGCCCCATGAGAAAGTAAACAGTTACTTAAGTGTTTGCAAGATCGAGACGATACATTATTAATTTTGGGACAATCAAAGATTAAAATGTTAATTTTCAAACTTTAAGAGAATGCAGTCTGGGGTTCAGTCCATCCCATACAAGAAAAGTAACACATAAAAAAACATTAGTTACGGGGTTCTCCACCGATAGTCTAGAAACATAATTGTTTCTTCAAGATACTTTTCAACTTCAATTTTTGTGTCTTCAAGCCGTCGACGGGAAGTACAATCTACATACGTTTATGCGAACAAACATGTAATTGCCATCAATTGTTTCCATATTCAGCTGACCGCAAAAAAAGTATATGTTTTGGGAAGGTGCAAATCTGTTTCCTCTATTTAGACGATCTGAGTATCGTCTGTCATAATTACGAGGTTCCTACTTTTCATCTTTTTCGATGGAGATATTAACAAATCATTGCAATATTTGTAAATACTTATCATAATCAAATCATTATTGCCACATGCAGCTTGTCGGAGGAAAATGGTGGACGAAAGCAATGCCTGGATGTGTGTCTAATTTACGTTCTCGTACTGGTTAATTGATCAGCATGAATGACAATTGGAGATACGTCAATTACGCCGCATGTTTGGTGGATCAATAAATTTTATTATATTACGCACGATTTTCGTTTAAAAGCATTTCCAGTGCAAAGGACCTGGTTGTCAGTCTAGATACAAAAATAATTCCCATCACTTGCATTGTTTAATAAAGTTATACCCCAAAGCACTTCACACTTGGCATTTTTATACTTGGATGGTCATTCTGACCTTGGTAGAATCTATTGCTAAGAATCTGACAGATACAATTAGCGACTATTAAATACAGAAAAGTTTTGAGGATGACTTATGCATCTATTCTGTCGTTGAAATACAATACGTTTATGCCTTGGTCGCTTTGATCAGCGAGGATAGTCTCTGCAACGTCCGAATATTGTACTAAGCGGAAGAAGTGAATTATTTGTATGCGGTCTTCGTTTAGCGCAACCTTCGTTGTAAGATTTATTTCTGATTGGTGTAAGTGTTATTATGTTTACAAAGTGAATTAATTATGTTGAAGTAGCTGCAGCACCAGGTACAGGAATTCCAAGAATAGTACACACTGTTTTCAGCAAAGTTCTTCCAACATTTACATTTGCATATGCAGTTGGTGCAACATTTCCAAGATCTACAACATTATTAATAAGGAACCTTCTCACTAAAATTAGATCCGCAGCAGCATCAACTTTAGCTGAAATTTCATTAATACTATTCGAGCTAAACTCAGGTGAAACACCTAAAGCTCCAGTATCTCTTTTACCACAGCTCGTTTGTTGCAAAATATCTCGAGTAATTGTCGCTGAACGAAACTATATTAAGAATAGTACTTGCAATTGGCAAGTGGGTTGAAAGATCTTCAACTGTTTGGTTAGCGACTGTTTAGTTAGCGAGTTGATATCAGGAGCTTCTAAATAATTCCAACCCTTATTAAATAATGTCACTTTTTTACCAGCAGGTACTCCTGTACCAACCTCTGTTCTTACATTTTCTCGTACTTTAAGTGCGGCTTTATGTGGCAGCAAAAAATATGTCCTCGTCCCTTGTATTAAAAGTTCCAATACCAGTTTTGTTAGGCCCGTTTGAAATTTCATCGTGACATCCTACGTACTCCAATTCTGTTGTCAGGTAGTCTGTTAGTATTTCCTCGGTCAGATCAAGGTAATTGTTGACAGACATTTTTTTCTGTTATTGTTAGACAAACATTACGACATCGCAATATCTGGTCGAGCAGATCTAATTTTAGTTACTAATTTTCTTTTCTGTTAACGTTCCTTACTTTCTTATAATTGTGATATTTCAGAAATTGCTTGTTTGATATATGCTATACTCAATGGTCCACCTTTACTTGTATCAGCAATATTATATGATACAGCTGAACCTGCCGCAGAACACGCTCAAGTGACAAAGATTTAAATGCGTCTAACGCATTATTTTAGTGAAAATATTTCGAAAGAGTCTTCCTACGATATTCCTGTGGTAAAGTTTCTGTTGTAATATATTGTTATTAAAATTTTCCATAAACCTGCCTGTGATCAGTTAAATGTGGTGAGCAGTCCACGCTTACCTCAAGTGCCGATACTATATTAATTTCGTATTGCGATTTTGCTGTCGGCCGAATTGATCATTCAGTGTCATCGTAACAGTAGATATTTGATTATAAATAATTTTCAACACTGACAGGATAATAGATTGTTTGTCTTGGATTTACATGCATTAGCGATCCAGCCGGTACGTCAGGAGACAGTGTGTAGATAGTTTGATCTTTACTAACTCGTGCTGTCTATGACCCGTTGCCAATTAAGCAGTTCACTAAAATCAAACTTAATGAGGTTATATTAACGGTTAACTTGCTATCGTATGAAATTAAAGCACTTTGCGATTCAGAACCGTTTTGTTTTCAAGAAAATCATAATAACGGCCCAATAATATATGTGGTACTTAAAAAAAAATTAAAACAGTTTTTTTTTAAAGTGATTCTGTCACGCAGTTTGGAATGAGCTCAAACTAATCTGATGCGGATTCAACGTTAGTTGTAATTAACAACTTTATTACCATATTATGATCTGTAACGTTATAAGCACCATGCGGTATCTTGACCGAAATCCAAGTCATGAGTGTTGGCTGAATTAATTTAAAGGTTTTATCTTGTTCATTTCTATATTGCTGAGTGAAATGTCATCGAAGACAAGTATGCTATGTTAATCAAAAAATCTGTCTCAGCAATATTAATTAGATCGTCGAGTTGTTTTATGATAAATTCGCCTACGCCTATGACTCTTTTCAGCTTTTCGTTATATTTGCGATACAGTCGTACTTATTTAATGTTGATTTGTTGTGCAGATAAAAACCCGATCGTATTTGAAGAATTTGTTAAGTATTAAATTAATGAGAAGGTTAGTTTGCCTCTAATCAGTTCGTCCTAATATCAGATAATGGCAATCCGGCTTAACTGACATTTGATTAATCGCCTCGTGTAAAAGTTGATTCTGCTCGTTCTATATCAGGTATTCACACGGTTTTATCTCGCGATCAATGTTAAATTTTCTTAAATATTACACAAAGTTTGGTACGTTAATTGACAAAACAGGAACTACGAAAACCATGGCTGGTGTATATTTAACAAAATATATTTAAAAATCTGGGGATACCATGGCAGGTAACCAATATCAGGCCAGTGACTGCTAAACCTTAAAACAACATATCCATCAAACAACCCAGATAACTCACAGGCGGTAAGCCTTGCACAACTTACTGAGGTCAGTAATGGTAAGTTATCGTTGTCGGGTGGAACGATGGCCTGAAATATCAACATGAGTACAAAAAAGGTGTAAATCTTAAGACCTAATACCCCAACATAAATAATTCACTGGCGGTTATCTATGCACTTAGCTCGGCAAATAATTATAAGTTGTCATCATATGTGGGACGATGACTGGCGCGTTATATAACTTGATATAAAAACTTTTACTATTAATAATTCTGTAGCAAATATGTAGGGTTTTTTCAAAGTTAACTTTGAAATGAAAATCCAGTGAAAATATGGTTGAAAATCTGGACATGTGATAGATTAAAATACAAAATAAGGCACTTTCAGCAGTGGTATCAGATTTAACATCACAATTTATGGTGACGATATAATAGTACCGAAAATCGCATCACGAGTAACAAATTCCGGTGATGCTATGACGGGTATGTTAAGCATGGGCTCGAATAAAATAACAATAACTTATAATCCAGTCGCCAGCTTAGATGTAACAAGTAAATTGTACGTGAACGCTGAGATAATTGTAGCATTTGTAAGTACAATTACATCTGAATATGCCAATTATAGATCTTAAGATAACTTCCACGCATTTACCTTTTTCTTCATCCTATCTCACCAAAAAACATTACGTGGGTAGTGCTAACAAATCGATTGTAATTGGTGGTATTACAAAACGAGATTTAAAAAAATGGTTGGTCACATACCACGTCTCTCAGATGATATACATAATTGTTGGTATTTTGTTGCAACAGTGGCAAGTTATTATCAGGAAAATAAGTCAAAGCATGCGTTTATGTTTAACAACCCTGTAACTGGCACAAAATGGACCACGCCGGGAGTAACAAGTGATTTTAGGATCAAAATCAAGTGTTCCTAGGCTGTAGCAATATGGAAAGTTCGATTACCAGGTATAGGAGTTGATTTTTCTCAAGTAATTAGTAATTGGCAATGAGAAGGATCCAATAATATCTATATGGATTTAGTACGGACAATCGTGATGAAAGATACATCAAAGTCATGTGAACGTGTTCCAATTCCAACATCACTGCTGCTTCAGTGTTTAGACCCAATATTGCCTTCACTTACTGGTGTTATTAATACATCTCTCTCATCCGTGAAATTCCCATCATTTTTCAAAAATGCTATTGTAAAGCCTTTGCTGAAGAAACCAACACTCGACCATAACGATTTAAAGAACTACCGCCCAGTTTCAAATTACCCATTAATAATAAAGTCTTAGGAAAGACTAACCCAGCTTGTATCTCGTCTGAATTCAAACAATCATTTTAGCAATGTGCAGTCTGCATTTCTCCCTTGCCACAGTACTGAAACTACTCTTCTGAAAGTAATTAATGACATTCTCTCTGCTTTGGATGCTGCAAAGATTACAGTCGTCACGCTCCTTGATATTTCTGCAGCATTTGACACAGTATATCATGATATATTACTTCACCGTCTCCATCATGTATCTGGCATTCACAATACAGCCTTACAGTGGTTCACATTCGCAATTATCTTTCAGCTGATGCTACCAAAACACTTGTATGTTCAGTAGTGCTTTCAAGACTGGACTATTGTAACTCAATTATGTCTGTTTCGTCTTAATGTCTACTCCAGAAACTTCAAAAAGTTCGAAGCACAGCTGTTCGGATTATCTTTAGAGTACCACGACCAGAGCACATCTCCCCACTGCTCTCTACCCTACAATGGCTATCCATTCGATCCAGAATCAAACACAAAATTTGTTCTCCGTGCTACGTTTCACTGACGGACTACAGTCATAAACACCTATCTAGCCTCGCCCATGTGTACACACCAGCAACATACTTACGCTCCTCTCCTGACAATCGTATACTCATTATTCCCACTATGAAAACGAAGTCATATGGACAACGTTAGCATACCAGGGCCCAGCAACGTGTAACAAATTGCCTTTTGAAATTAGACACAAAAACACAAAGATACCTTTCAAGAGTGCTTTTCAAAACTGATTGCATGAACAAACTTAAAGACCTAAAATGTTTCCTACCTTACGTATTTTCAGCATTTGTTATATTTTCTAATTTCATGGGGTTCGTGTTTTATTTTTTGCTTTATGCAGTCATAATATTATAGGTGTTGTAAAGCGCTTAGAGCTTTGGCAGATTAGGCGCTATACAACGTCCTCATTATTATATTTTTATTTTGATGAGTCGACATGGACTGGACTACCAGGTGTTTGTATTACTACTCCTAAGCAATTTACACCTAATCCTGCAGCAACTACAATCAAGTACCTAATTTTGTCCAGCTTTATCGTTTCGAGCTTTAAGTTTATTACCCAGGTTTGACTGTGTTTCAGATATATACACTTGACGATCTAGTATACATCAGTGCGATTTGAATGTGATAATAATATATAATGTATATTGATCCTTCATCGACCAGAGTCTCAAAAGAGTTTTATAGCGCTATATTAAACCCTAAAATGGAAGTCGAAATAACTGATGTTGATTCTCTAGACCCAGAACGTGTTGAGGAATAGAGAGTCATGAACATAATTTTGCGCCAATGAAAACATTCACTTTACGTTCCCCCGGTTTAACCGAGAAAACTTAAAAACATTGCCAGGGTTTCAGGAGTGTCAGGAACTCAGAGAAGTTGATATAATTAGCAAATAAGGTACTGTAAGTGAATGCGAGGAACAGCAGTTAAAGGTTGAAACATATTTGATAAATACACTACTTGTGCTAAACAAAAAGAAAATGTGTTGACGATTTTTAAATCTAACCTTGTAAAATTATAATGTCATGGGGTGGGGGGTGGGTGGGTCAGAAACCAAAAACAAGAGCGGCTAAAGAAAATTGACGATGACCTTGACAAGCTAGCTGAAGGAAGTAAACATAAGTTAAAAAAATAATTCTTAAGATGAAGGACACATTTGCCAAACGTCTAGTATTCGTGTACTAGGCATGAACCATTATGATGAAATGATGGTTTGCCGACAATTCTCAGGTATCATTTAATTCAAGTTCGAAATAAGGAATTCGAAACTATGTGGTTGATCTTTGTATCTGCATGCACCCTGCATTTAATTTCTTTTTTAGTCGAATCTGCGCCAAAATAATTACGACTAACTTGTGAAATATTAACTTGTTTTGATAAAGTAATTCTCATTAATGAGTATCGTTTAATATCAGATTTTGTTAACTTATCATCGTTTGAGTTTTTACTACGTGGAGAAAGAAATGACAGATATGCAGAGATAGACAGACAGGCAGACAGACAGAGCTATCATTATATTTCTGAAAGATATCACTAGTTAATCAAATCCTTAATGGTATATAGCAGTTACTTGATTTTGTATTGAGAAAGAGTTACAAATTCATTAATTGTAAAGTTAACTGTGGAGACCATGTTATCTTCTAACGTGGGAGGGATGCTTGTGGTCTAAAGCCTCGACTTTGCAGATAACAAGTCCAAATCTCACCCTTGTCTGAGTTCGAATCTCGACTAGATCAAAGTGGGCATTTGAAGACGCTTGCCGTTAGCTTGCCATGGGACGGTGGCTCATCTTTAGTTCTTTGCTGGTTTTTCCTAAACAAATATGTTGGCCGCCATGAATAGCCCATTTTCTGCTCAAAATTGAATTAAAACTCCAACCAAATCAAAGCAATACCTCGTAAACTTCACAATGTGATAGAAGTCTCCCAGAGCTACAGTAGTGGATTGACAGACGAGACCTACGCTAGACAATATATATAACCATTATATATATATATATAATGTACAGGGATAGGCGAAAACCATTAGTTATGTCACTTTAATGAGGACTCAGTTTATAGACAACATGAAACAATTCTAATTAATGGTGTGTACTGGGATGTAAACAACCTCACTGAAACGAAAACACTCGATTTTGGACATGTTATGTGACATGTATTCGGTTCATATCAACCATATATCTGTACATTCGATATCGTAATCCTTAGATTCATCCAATCGAATTTGTATCGGATACTGTTATGTCAAGATATGTCCTCACAAGCACGTATCTTTAAATCCACTTACTGTCTATATATAATATATAATGTTAAAATTCCCCTTATGGGCGTTGCGACATATTTTCTATTAAAATTCCCCTTATGGCCATATTAACCATAAATGATAAATTCCACTTCTTGTCATACCTACGCCCATTGGTAAACATGTGGATGTTTCTGACATTGAATTACAGTTTTGACTATTTGATAAGTATGTATGTATGTATGTATGTATGTATGTATGTATGTATGTATGTATGTATGTATGTATGTATGTATGTATGTATGTATGTATGTGTGTGTGTGTGTGTGTGTGTGTGTGTGTGTGTGTGTGTGTGTGTGTGTGTGTGTGTGTGTGTCGTTTGTTTCATTATTTTCCTGAGGCCTCAAAACGTTAGTTACTTATTAAATTCTCATCATATTTAATGTGTGTATTATACTCTACTGCTTGAACCTCGAAAACGTAGTCATGCATCGGAAAGTAGATTGCAAAGCAAACTCATATATATATATATATATATATATATATATATATATATATATATATATATATATATATATATATATATATATATATATATATATATATATTGTTTATATTTATATTCTATGTTAAAATTCCCTTTATGGGCATTGAGAAATATTAAAGGTTAAAAATCCTTTATGGGCATTGGTACAGATTAAAGGTAAAAATATTCCTTATGGGCATTGGGACATATTCCATATTAAAGTTCCCTTTATGTGCACTGGGACATATTCCCTGTTGAAATTACCTTTAAGGGTATTGTGACAAATTCCCTGTTGAAATTACCTTTAAGGGTATTGTGACAAATTCCCTGTTAAAATTCTCTTTATGAGCATTGGGACATATTCTATGTTAAAATTTCCGTTATGGTCATTGGTACAATGTTCCATCTTAAAATTCCCCTTCGGTACATAGTTACATATTCCATATTAAATTTACCCTTATGGGCATTGTGGCATTCTCCATGCTAAGATTCCCCTTATGGACATTGTGACCTATTCCTTGTTAAAATTCTCCTTATGGGCATTGGGACATATTCTCTTTTAAAATTTCCTTGATGGGCGTTGTGACCTATTCTTTGTTCAAATTCCCCTATGTGCATTGGGACATATTTTATGTTAAAATTAATATTATGGGCAGTGGGAAATATTAAATGTTAAAATTGCCCGTATGGGCATTGTGAGATATTCCATGTTAAATTCCTCTTATTAGCTGATAAAATTTCCTTTAATGGCATTGTGACATATTCCATGCTTAAATTCCCCTTATGGACTTTGGGACAAATTCTTTGTTAAAATTCCCATTATGGGCATTGAGAAATATTAAAGGTTAATATTCCCCTTATGGGCGTTGCGACATATTTTCTTTCAAAATTACCTTATGGGAATAGGGACATATTCCATGTTAAAATTCCCCTTATAAGCATGAACACTTATTCCATGTTACAATTCCCCTTTTGGGCATTGTGACATATTCCCTGTTAAAATTACCTTTAAGAGCATTGTGACAAATTCCCTGTTTAAATTCCTCTTATGGGCATTGGGTCATATTCTATGTTAAAATTTCCCTAATGGTCATTGGTACAATGTTCCATCTTAAAATTCCCCTTATAGACATAGGGGCATATTAAAGTTTAAAATTCCACTAATGGTCATTCTGACATATTCCATATTAAATTTACCCTTATGGGTATTGTGACATATTCCCTGTTAAAATTCCTCTTATGGGCACTGGGAAATATTAAAGGTTAAAATTCCCCTTATGGGCATTGGGAAATATTTCATGTTAAAATTCCCCTTATGGGCGTTGCGACATATTTTCTGTTAAAATTATCATTAAGGCCACTGTGACAAATTCCATGTTAAAATTCCCCTTATGGCCATATTAACCACAAATGATAAATTCCACTTCTTGTCATACCTACGCCCATTGGTAAACGTGTGGATGTTTCCGACACTGAATTCCACTTTTGACTATTTGATATGTATGTATGTATGTATGTATGTATGTATGTATGTATGTATGTGTGTGTGTGTGTGTGTGTGTGTGTGTGTGTGTGTGTGTGTGTGTCGTTTGTTTCATTATTTTCCTGAGGCCTCAAAACGTTAGTTACTTATGAAATTCTCATCATATTTAATGTGTGTAGTATACTCTACTGCTTGAACCTCGAAAACGTAGTCATGCATCGGAAAGTAGATTGCAAAGCAAACTCCTATATATATATATATATATATATATATATATATATATATATATATATATATATATATATATATATATATATATATATATATATATTGTTTATATATATATATATATATATATATATATATATATATATATATATATATATATATATATATATATATATATATATTGTTTATAAATCTTTACTCCAGAAATTTGACTATATTGATTGATCAGAATGTTTCGACTAGATATTCAAGTTCAGTGACAACCGCTCCGGAGGCCTAGTGTTTAGAGCGTCCGCCTCGGTAACGGGTGGTCGTGGGTTTGATTCCCGGCTGAGTCATACCAACGACTTACAAAAGTGGTACTAACATTTGTCTCGCTTGGCTCTCAGCATTAAGAGGTTAGTGTTAGGACTGGTCGGCCTTGTGTCAGGATAATGTGACTTGGTGGGACATCATGCTACATGTCTGCGGCATGATGTGCCAGTGCTAGACATCACTATAAAGTGCCTCACTGCAGACAACGTAGCGATATGACTGAATATGTGTTAAAAGGTACATTAAAAATCTTAATCAAACACACATGTAGTAAAGCTGAATGACAGAGAAACCTTATGGCACACTGTTTAATAACACGGAGAAGCCTTATAGTACATTGTTTGATAACACAGAGAATCTTATGGCACACTGTTTAATAACACGGAGAAGCCTTATGGCACACTGTTTAATAACGCAGAGAAGCCTTATTGCACACTGTTTAATAACACAGAGGAATCCTAGTATTTATTAACAAACAACTCAGAATTGCGAACAAAAAAGGCCATGCGATCAAAGGAATAAATATTTATTATTGAAGGACGACATGCTTAGAGAATTCACGTGAATTTTAGAATAGATGAATAGATTTTTTCCTATGGCCAATAATTACAGTGTGACAGTAGATAATTATTTTATCATAAATTATTGTGTAACTCAGAAACAGTTTAAGTTTCACGTTTTCATAAACATGTTTCTGATACACGTCAAATATATTAACTACGTCATTGCTTTGTGCTTGTTTGCATATATGTATGCATATGTGTTGAGGAAAGGGTCTGGGCCAGACAGACATACAGGCATGAAGCGACTCTAGGTCAAACAAAATTACGAAATAAGTAACTGAAATAGTATGTGCAATCGCGATCCATGTCATTCCATGCATCATCAACAGGCAATTTTCACGTCATTGTACAGTTACGTGCTTGTATACATGAATAAATTTCACCCTTCTTTACACCGGTACATTCCTTTTATAAGATTACCTGTTTATATGCGTGCATTGCAACTATCGTACCTGTTTACTCTGTTCGACATATTATCAGTAGTTTCTCAAGTTCTATCCGCACTTTAAAAACACGCCCTTTGCTTACCATATCGAGCGGACTGATAATCTAACGACAACAGTTTTATCGCAGCTCTCAATTACATTGCTATTTATCGAGTCACCCGTACCTTACATTAGCTGAAATCCGCCCCACGCATTTTATATACAAATTCTAATTTGTATCAATTGACTGATAAAAGTTGATAATTCATTGTACATTTCTTCACTCTTGTTAACAGCATCTTGTCCACTATTCTGACATCATCATCCCCATGTTTCGTGCTATTCGTCCACAGTTCATCACAAGGCAGCACATGCCAGATTGGTAGATCTGGTACGCTCAGATTGTAAGCTTCAAAGCTATCTGTAGATAAGACGCAAATAAATCTGTTGGAAAAATCAAAATAAAGATCGGTCTATATAAACCATGATGGATCCTTGTGATGCTGTGTAAATTTATATGAGCATTCAATATTACCTATAAGGTGGCCCGAGTGACCGAGTGGTCTACAGCACTCTCCATTACCGATCACTACCATCTCACCTCTGTCTACGTGGGTTCGAATCTCGTATTAAGCCAATGTGGGTATGTGCGAAAGCTTGTCTGTAGCTTCTCGTGGGTGGGTGGTTCTTTCCGAGTTTTCCCGGGTTCTTCCTGCACCATTAATACTAGACGCCATGTATATCCTATCTTGCGCTGAAAAATGGCATTAAAGCCTACAACAACAACACAAAACAACAACAACAAGGTTACCTGTACAAAATTGTGATGCAACATCAGGTACGAAACAACGTGCACATTAAATTCGAATTTTTCAAGTTTTGTGCCTGTAAGATTACGCACAATCAAGGTACACGTATTTAGTTCACACTCGAAAATACATGTCAGCAGAGTTGCTAACATTTTCCGTTGAGTCATATCACGATTCCTTGTTTTTGTACAGTTTAACGCCATTTTTTTTCTCAGCACACGATAGGGTATACATGGCGGCCAGTAGTATTGGTGGAGGAAGAACCCAGGAAAACCCCCAGAAAGAACCACCGACCCACGAGAAGCTACTCGCAAGCTATCTCACATATCTACATTTGCCGAATCTTAGAATCGAACCTACACAGACAGGGGTTGAGATGGCAGTGATCTGTAACGGACAGCGCTTTAGACCTCGGTGATTCAGGGCCCCCGATTCCTTTTTGTAAAAACTCACATTAGGTCTGAACTTTAGGCGTCACCGATCTGAACTGTATATTTGAAATCAGAGTTTTCTTTAGGGGATTTACGGTATGAAACGTTTGACTAAATGTCCATGATAAAGTAAAGGAAATGGTGGGAGTGGTCCGTTTTTATGTTGTAGTGGGGGTGGGGTGATAAGCATGATGCACTTGTGCTTTCGTGATGGTCTTTTTTTTTTTTTTTTAAAAAATCTTTATTAGCACCAAGAAATAGTCATCGAGAACGCAATATTTTAACTAATACAAGGTTGCACAAGGAATTTTTTTTAAACTCAGTGATTCCTCAATTTAGGATGCAAATATCAATGCGTAGAAAATTAAGTCAGAGATTTAACTGTACGATTATGTTTGGTCTTTACGTTGCTGAGAAAGTTTACGTAAACCATACAATGGTTCCTAAGCATTAGGGTGATGCGGTTAAACGACATTTGTGAGCAGTGATGCCTTAAAATGATGTTGATTCAGACGACGAATCGTTGTAGTAAACTGCCCACTACACTTTAAACTGCCCACTACACTGCCCACTACACTTTAAACTGCCCACTACGCTTTAAACATTTCCGTCACCCATCTAAATTGTGCACTTGAAATCAGAGTTTGCGTTAGAAAATACATGAGATATGACAGAAACTGTGTTTGTGTGCACACACACACACACACACACACACACACACACACACACGTACATACATACATACATACATACATACATACATACATACATACATACATACATACATACATACATACATACATACATACATACATACATACATATGCATGTATGTACATAAAGTTTTGAATTTAAGTTAGGCTCACCTAAGTTGTTAATTTTCAACGAAAATAAGATCTTTATTTTGGGTCCTGCCTCAATTAAGAGTCAATGCATAATTACTTTTTACGACCCATTCTAAAATTAATATTCTTTTTTGAAAATAACATGAAATGAAGCCTTCCATGTACGCTACCTTTCTTGTGTGATACTACAAGCATCCTTCAACTGCAGTGTTAGGAACTACGTGTAAGTTTGCATGCGAGAACACTGCGACGTCATACGACGCAACCTGTAGGATCATAAACACGCATCAAGTGGTAGACATGATTAAATGATCGCCGCTGGTATGACAATCTTTTTAAGCATTCAAATGGTCTTACATAGATTCTCTGAGGAGTAATTAAGTTGTGCAATTTGTAATTTGTGTGCCAACATGAAATAATTACTTCTACAAGATATATACTTTTCCGCACTTGTTCCAAGATACTTTTATTATTATTATTATTATTATTATTATTATTATTATTATTATTATTATTATTATTATTTACAATATGAAATTGTGAGCAAAATCTTTTGATTCCGTTGTGAGTTTTACATTCAAATATTTACACATATATTACAATGACTGCATTAAGCAAATAAATAAAACACGAACCCCATGAAATTAGAAAATATAACAAATGCTGAAAATACGTAAGGTAGGAAACATTATTAGGAATTTAAGTTTGTTCTTGCAATCAAGAAAGGTGAGTTATAAAGCACTCTTGAAAGCATCATTGTGTGTTTGTGTCTAATTTCAATGGGCAAATTGTTACATGTTGCTGGGCCCTGGTATGCTAAAGAAAGTTGTCCATATGATTTCGTTTTCATAGTGGGAATAAGGAGTATGCGATTGTCAGAAGAGGAGCGTACGTATCTTGCTGTTGTCTACACATGGGCGAGGCCAGATAGGTGTTTATGATTGGAGTCCGTCAGTGAAACGTAGCACGGAGAAAAAAAAATTGTGTTTGATTCTGGATCGAATGGATAGCTATTGTATACAGAGCAGTGGGGAGGTGTGCTCTGGTCGTGGTACTCTAAAGATAATCCGAACAGCTGTGGGGTTATAAAAGTAGTATAGCCCATACGGTTAATTTTAACTTTTAGTATAGAAATTTAACATTGTGGGTCGCAAAGTGAATCTTCATGTATTTAATATGAGAGTCAGTCATGGTGCAATACGAAATTATGTTTGTAGGTTACTAAATAAACCTAATACAGTTACTTATCAACCCCACTTATGGTATTGCAGACCAGTGATAATTAAGACAATGACAACTAGGGATGTTAGACATTGCCATATAACTATTTGTAAAACCAGACTTTGCATCAATTTTATTAGAAAATGGTGATTTTAATTAATGCATTCAGTGACGTCTAGTGCCACTATACGTATATGTGCTGAATTTTATATATAAGCCATTACCTCACGTCCTATAGTGTTGGCGGTGTGAGTAAATTTGTACAAATAGCGCAACTGTTGTAAACTGTTGCAATCAATGACCCAACTAATTATAGTCTATCAATTCTGAAATTGAAATGTAATTAAGCGAAGATTAAAATTCTGGAATATGACGTAAAATGTAACTGGGACTCAGAAGCTTGGACATTTTGTCATAATGGCATTCATTACAAGTGCACAGACGTCTATGCGTCAGTCTTTATTTTATTACGTTAAATATGATATATTGATTTATTTAAGATAAAGTTATTGGTTGATTTTGTTCCAACGTTTAGTTGGCAAAATGCATTACGCCATCAAATCTTACTTTCGAAAATGGAAACGTTCGAAATTAAAGCAATACAAACTCAATTATGAAATATAACATTCATGCAAAGGTATGGATCTTATGCACAAGTAACTATACCAAACAATCCATTAGCTTCGTTTCTCTCGGGTCAGTATATGTACACAATTTACATCCGAGGTAAAGGATATATTATAGACAACTACTTGCACGAGAATTCAAAGATGCGTGCTTTCATGCACATATATTAACCTAGGAATTGAAAATTGATAAGAACAAACAGTAACCGATAAATATTCGATTGGTTGAAGCTAAGGAGTACGCTATCGAATGCACATATATATGTTAAATATAATCCGAATACATGTCACATGTCATATCCAAAATCGAGTGTTTCCGTTTCAGTCCGATTGTTTACTTCCCAGTTAACTAGTGATCCATGATGTTTACGTTTAACACCAGAAATTAGAATCGCTTCATCTAAGGCAATGTTGTCCATAAACAGCGTCCTCGTTTTCGCCCATCCCTGTACATTATATATATATATATATATATATATATATATATATATATATATATATATATATATATATATATATATATATATATATATATATGTTTATTGTGGGATTCGTCTTTTATTTACAACCAAAGCTCTGAGAAATTTATATAACACTGTGTAGATTACGAAGTCTGAAGGAAATAATAACAGTAAGTATACAAAATACATTGTTTTGCTTTGGTTTCGTGGGGTTTCAATTCATTTTTGAGCAAATAATGGGCTATTCGTGGTGGACAGTATATATGGTTAGGAAGAACCAAGAAAGATCTAGTGAAGAACCACTGTCTTAAGACACCGCCCAGGTGGTCTAGTAGTTAGAGCGTTTGCCGCGGAAGCGGGAGGTCGGGGGTTCGATCCCCGGTCTTTCTGTCCGTATGTCTCTCTCTCTCTCTCTCTCTCTCTCTCTCTCTCTATATATATATAATATGTATATACAAACTTTGAGTCGAAAGAAGATTTTTGTTTCAATTGATCATATTCGACAATTAGACTTCAGAAAATAAAAATAGAATATAAGATTTAAACCGGTAAAAAATTAATTCGATCGAATTTTCGTCTCTCTCTCTCTCTCTCTCTCTCTCTCTCTCTCTCTCTCTCTCTCTCTCTCTCTCTCATATGGCACCATTACAGTTTTACCACAGGGTATGTCTCTTTCTACGAGCGAATATTCGTGTAATAGCAAGAACAGTTGATATTCATTTGTGTCATGACACTTAGTCTTTGGGATTATTGCCAGTTGCAGTACTAACTAATACATAACAAAAACTTACATCAACTTAAAAAAAAAAAAGTCTTTGCCATACCTCTTGTGTTATTTTGTCATATATCTTCGTCCATATTCCACAATGCTTTGGGGTCCCGAGTTGCCGAGTGGTCTAAAGCGTGTTCCGTTCCGGATCACTGCTATTTCACCTTTGTCTGCGTGGGTTCGAGTCTATGATTCGGCTAATGTAGGTATGTGAGAAAGCTTGCCAGTAGCTTCTCGTGGGTCGGTGGTTCTTTCCGGAGTGGTTTCCCGGGTTCTTCCTCCACCAACAATACTGACCGCCATGTATAGCCTATTGTGTGCTTAAAAATGGCGTTAAACCCTAAAACAACAACAAAACAACCACAATGATTTGAATATACTCGACGGGGACTGAAAGCATGCGCGTTCAGTGTTTAATATTCTAACCATGTTGTGTTGTATTCTACTTGAAAACCATCTTTTATGTTTAAATCATAAGTTTATCTTATATTAATTTGATCAATATAAACGAAAACAAACGCTATGAAAGAAAAGAAGGAACATATCGATTTGCAAAGATGATGGTGATTACACAAAAAAGGTATATAACTACATTTTGTAGCTGACATACGGAACAGCAATGCGAATAGATTACTCATTCCGTTAATACACCGTTTTCTGTCATTAATCATGAAGTCCTTTCAATGCAAGTACATGTATGTGTATTTCTTTGTGATATAACTACGATATATGTAGCGAATGTAAGCTGTATCTATCACATACCACTAGCTGAATTACTATTTCATAAAATGAAATTTCGTCAGGCCTCGTTTCCATTTTATCAAAAATGAATAAGTCTCGTGGTACGTTAAATGTAGAGCATACACACGCATGCACATACACACATCATTCCATCTATCGATACGCACGCACGCACGATACACATCCATCCCCCACACATCCATCCATACATCCATCCATCCATCCGTACGTACGTACATACAGACAGACAGACGGAGGGACATATAAAATGCTGAACGTTCAGTGAAATATGAAAAAATGTATTACAATCTTACATTCTCAATGAATGTTTAAGAACAATCAGTAATATATAGGGAAGGACATTTATCGTATTTCTAAATTGTCCCTTTATCGGCCGATTTTAATGAGCATGTTAAATTGAAATTTTAATCTCATGGATAATTTCGCCTTTTACTTTTATTTAACAGAAAATGAAGAGTGCCATTCTAATCATCCTTTTGGCATGCATGCTGTTCCAAGAATCTTACTCCTGCAGCTCTTGGAACCTAGACAAACCTTGTCAGTGCGCATGTGAGGACGCAAATATCGCGTGCGAAGATCGATGCCGTAGACTTTCTCTTCTTGAGGGGATTCGATGTTACAGGAACTGTTCCAGCAACTTTCAGAATTGCTTGAGAAGGTGCTAATGGCTGCTGGTTATGACGGTCCAGAAGGAGGCAGTGTTCCTTATACTATATGTCTTCTGTAGCTGTACTCTTGCCGTGCAAACATTGTTTGTTATATGCATGACAAACTATTAGAGTACAGAGTTGATATCGAAACCGAGATGAGGTCCTTGTCATTGCGCACGTTTATTAAGCTACTCATAGACTTTAATTCATCCCAGAAGATACACGACTCTTTTCAGAACTATACAATGTCATGATTCGTTACATATCATTCTGCAGTTGAGTACAGGGTAAAGAAATACGGTTTTGTTTTATAAATGAGGAATGGATAACCTGGATAACGTCTGAGTATAAACAGAAAAATCATTTGTTAGACCATCACACCCGATGCGTTTAATTCAATATTTGTCTTTAAATAATATTATTATCTCCATATATGTAATGCACATCGTGTGCATCATCTGCAATCGATTGTTTGTATTATTTGCAAAACAAAATGTATAAACATTTGAATAAATTATAAAATTCAGTGATAATAGTTTTTGCGACTTCTTATATATGGACGGGATTATTAAAAAAAAAATCTTTGCGATTTCAAAAGCTGATAAGAGGTAATTTGTTTTAGAAAATCGTCTACGTTCTCACCTCAAGTCATTATATGAATTCAAATATATTAGGCAAGTGTCGAAATTTGGGGAAAGACTTTGGTCAAAAAAGGAAACTTTATGTTCCTATTATTGAATAAAGGGTAAAATAAAAAAATCACTTAAGTATAAAGGGCAGTATAAATAATCACTTAATTTTAAAGGGTAAAATAAAATATTCACTTAAGTAAAAGGGTAAAATAAAATAATCACTTTAGTATAAAAGGTAAAATGAAAAAAATCACTTAAGTATCAAGGGCAGTGTAAAATAATCACTTTAGTTTAAAGGGTAAATTAAAATAATCACTTAAGTATAAGGGGCAGTATAAAAAAATCACTTACGTTCAAAGGGAAATATAAAATAATCATTTACGTTTAAAGGGCAATATAAAATAATCATTTAAGTTTAAAGGGCAATATGAAATAATCATTTAAGTTTAAAGGGCAATATAAAATAATCACTTACGTTTAAAAGGCAGTACAAAATCATCACGTAAGTTTAAAGAGAACAATAAAATAATCACTAAAGTATAAAGGTTAACATAAAATATCGCTTAAGTTTAAAGGGTGGTATAAAAAAATCACTTAAGTTTTCCATACATTACAATAGCTATTAATAACAAAATTCTTTTGAATATGAATCAAGACTAAATGCAAACTTTTAAATAAATTGTTTTTAAAAAGAATCATTTTTAAGATATGAGCTGCAATTTAGTTCTTTAGTGGACATAACTGTAATATAGATGATCTTAAGTGAGACCAAACCCTAATTAATCATTCATAATTTCTATAATTACTAATAAACATCAGCAGTATAAGATAACTGTAATATAGATGATCTTAAGTGAGACCAAACCCTAATTAATCATTCATAATTTCTATAATTACTAATAAACATCAGCAGTATAAGATAACTGTAATATAGATGATCTTAAGTGAGACCAAACCCTAATTAATCATTCATAATTTCTATAATTAGTAATAAACATCAGCAGTATAAGATAACTGTAATATAGATGATCTTAAGTGAGACCAGTATAAGATAACTGTAATATAGTAAGAGAGCATGCGGTTAACGGATTGATAAGATAAATGCAAGACACTGACAACGAACAGTGCATAACTATTGTCTGAGCGCTTTCGATTTTAAATGAATCATTTTCCAAAGGTAAATACAAAACAAAGACATGACAAAGAAAGACGAAAACAACCGTTGATGTTGCAAAACTTTACGTAACTGCTCCTACAAGAATACAAGCATGAACATTTATGTTTAACGTTTAAACACGTTTACTTAACTTGAGCTTGATGCGGAAAAATGGTTTTGTCTTGAGCTAGAAATCGATCCCCCATATCGCAATCTGTTTTTTTTTTGTATGTACATTTATGTAACCGTATATTATACCCCTGATATTTAATTGATATAGTAGTACTTAGAATGGGTGACTAATAAGGGAAGTAAGAAAAGTATTTAAAAGAAATTGTTCCAGCCCAAAAAATGATGGGATTTTGTGTGTGTGTGTCTTTTTCTAGAGTCTTGGTTGACACTGTATGGCTTTAATGTTCTAAGACGGCGTAAGATTTAGTAAGATTACTTTTATTTCTTTGTTTCGGAACTCCTGTTGGGGTTGGGAGCAATTGTAAAAAGAGTTATCGTACTGAAGGTATTGGCACGCGAAAAGTATTCTAAGATTCTTGTAATGTGCCAAATTTTTCGCCAGTAAAATCTGTTAATTAATTCTTAGTCTAGCCAACAATTAACTGTTATCTTGTGGCAGATTTTGCACGGAGCAATGTTTCTCTAAACTCGGTCACCATTATTAGTATGTTTATAGTAAAAATGATCTAGTTGTATGACAGGCTAGGAAGGGCAGAATTCAAACGTAAACTGTCAACAATCATTTGAGAGAAATGGCAGGGTGTTATTACAACCCCAGGTGGCATTTTTGGCACATTGTTAAGCAGTTTTCCAAATGTCTGTAGGAACAGCGTTTATTCCGATTGGTCAAATGTGGAATGAGGGGTGGGTCGATCCCTGAACCTGAGGGGAATATACTCTAAGATCCAATGAAGTTTAGTCAGTCTTGAAGTTCTCTGAGAGAGAGAAAACCAGAAGTAAAAATACCTAGTAGAGACTCCGGGCGGTACTTTAGGGAAAGACGTCCGTAAATCGTGGTTCCAGGGAAAATTGATTATCCAGGAACGATTGTATTTAACTTAAATTCACATTTATCATGATGTAATTTATATGATGTTTCTTCGTTACAGATGCATGATGTGTTGATATTTTGTAGGAATCGTTCACATTTATCATAATGTACATTGATATCATATTTCGTCGTTACAGATGCATGATGTATTGATATTTTGTACGAAAAGTTCGGTATTACATTGATTTAGTAATGTACTTTTGAATTCTGAATTAGAATTTTCACCTTATATACGTAGGTAGGTTAATGGGTGTTGTGGAAAACCCGCTGTGTACATTTATGATTGGAAAGTGCTTCATTAATTTTGAATTTATCATATTAGAGAATATTGATTGTGTGCTATGATTTACGGCCTCACTTAACGTAATGATTTACGGGAATATATGTGACTTTCCCAAATTCTGATGTCGATAATTAGCGGTATAGCTGTATTGATCTGAAGACTTGTAGTATTTGCTAGCCGTATAGAGGTTATCACTGATAGTAAGATCTGATTGTTCGAGCCAGAAAGACGGACGGACAATCTCAACTCTTAAAGCATAACGAGATACTTAGTGCGTTTTACCCTTTTCTTTTCAAAGGAAACTAGTTTGTTTGAAGAGAGAGAAATAGCGAGGAGGTCAAAATCCAAAGGAGGAAAAAGAATTTAGAAGTCAGAGTTGTGACAATCTCACGTTCACCCATAGGGCAAGTTAAAGTCGAGACGCAAGCAGAAAAGAAAACAGTCGAACAAGGTCATGTGAATTTACCAAGCGGTCCAATGTTAATGAACACTCGATTTCGTGATGAAATTTGCTATCAGTCATTAACGGCTAACTTTGTCTATTTTATTAATGGTTGAAATTTAATTAATGTATCAATTATTTTAAAACTTCGGTTTTAGAGTGCTTCTGAACTAAGAGTATTCAGAAGGAAAGAAAATTGTAATTTAACGTGTCTTTTCTTCTCTTGATTCTTTTTTGATTAAATTCTTTATTTATCTTTACGGGGGCTCGTGTGTTGTCTTTGTTCAATATATTGACTCAGATTACCATATTCATTCTATAACCGGGCAAATCACACCGTAGAGGTCATCCTTTAGATAACGAGTATTAGAGGGAGACGGTTTTCGGGTGTTGTTTTTCCAAGTTGCGCAATACCTCTGACCAGTGGGTTTGTGCAATATTGTACCAATAACGCTTGATACTGACTACCCCGTTACAATTATATACAGCTTATTCGTCATCCAATCAGATATGTGAAGTCCGATCCTTTTTTGTAGCTTTTCAGATTTACTGACATAGTGATGGCTACGAATCGTACATGTGATAAAACAAATTGCATTCTTTTGCACGATTTGTTTGTACCATGTACATTCAGTGTCAATATTACAATTTTAGTTTCGTTTTCGTGAATTACCTGTACTGAATCTAACTTAATGATTCAAAAATAGTGTCAAAAATAGTGTCATTCGCCATCAAATGTGTAAAATTGCAGGCAATAAATATGTGAACACACATTTTAGCTTTTCTGTCACAATATTAATGTGGTTATCATTGTATGATCGGGATGCTTGCGAGGGGGGTGATAGTGATCGGTAACCTGGATTAAGTGATCGTAGTGTTACCGTGTATCATTGTCGGATCCATCTACAAACTGCATCGGCTGGGGGAATGTAATCAGCAGGACGAACACATTAATTTGCAGTTGGATTTGCTTTAACTGAGAGTATATAGGACTTTCAAAAACTAAAAAATTGCGTTAAACCTCAACAACAATAAATCCGGGTATATAAGAACTTGGTTTATAAGAGATTTGTTGTTGTGAGGTTTAACGCCATATTTTGAGTACAAGATATGCTATACATGGTGGAGGAAGAACCCGGGAAAGCCCCAAAAGAACCACTGAGCCATGATAATCTACTGGCAATTGTTTTGCACATACCCATATTGGCCGAACCTGAGACTCGAACTCACGTAGACAGAGGTGCGATATTAGTGATCCGTAACGGTTTATCGCTTTAGTCCACTCGCGGCCCCTTTATAAGAGCACGTATAAAGACTTGATTTATAAGAGAGGATTTAGGTGACGCTCAACAGTTTCGTATTTTGCATAGGTTAGAATTTCTTTATAGAAAAAGAATTTCCCTGCCTTTGCTCTCTAGCTAAACTGGCTATTTAACAAAGACCTTGCATATCTTAGATATAGTTCAAAGAACCTATAATTCACTTTATGTTGGTGTATGATTGATGGGTGTACTTAGGTTAAATCGTATACAGCTTGCACTTATTTCAGATGTGCAACTTTCAAAGAAAAGTGCTGGCTACACTTGGTCATTTTCGCTTTCTGAACTTCAGAGATAAATTGTATACAAAAGAGCTGATATTTGTTTTTACATTTCATATATTTGTTAATTCATTCATTTCAAGTTCATAAGCTGGTATAATCTAGTCTGATAAAACTCATTTTCCCTATTTTAATAGCTGCTAAGAATCGTGTACTTTAGACAAATTCGGGCTGATTTTTGGAATACAAAGGAGCAGTCATTTTAGTTTGCAGTGTGCTTAGGTCACTTACAATTTCAAAACGTACAATATCCAAAGATATCTCAGCCACATCGCATTAGAGTAGCATAGAGTTATGCCAACATTCTCTCCACTGTGCATGTTTTAAATGCAAACATCTTCACCATACATACTTCACTCTACCAAAAGGTACATACTAATTGGTGACGGCATCAATAAGGACTTATAAGAGAGTTCGTAGGGACAATATAATTATCTTTATCTGCATAATTCATTTTAATTTTAATTTTTGACGACTATTTTAGGCAGATGAGTTTATTTTAGGAAGAAAATAATAATACATATATTTCATAATGCATTGTCAGTCAAACTATGTAAAGAAATTTATGTCCATAATGATGACTCAAAAACACAAAATCTGACCCAATTGCTATATTTCCTTGATTGGCTCCTGTCCAATACATTCATCTGATATCATCCATGTGGGTACGTCATCTAGAAACTTAAGCTCCCTTTTCCGATACTTGGATTCCTTTTGTCAAAGCTGAGAAAACGAAGTAATATGACACGTTTGTTTGCGTACCACGATCCATCGATGTGGAACGAATTGCCCATAGATCTAGAAAAGTAGGACACTGCGATCCCATTCAAGAGTGCTCTTAAAACTCACTTTGATTACAAAACAGACCTAAAGACTCAAATACATAATAATGTTTACTTCCTTAACTATTCTCAGCAGTTAAGTGAGTACAACATTTGATGGCAAAATAAGGATTTGTTGTTACCTATTTTTCCCAACACTCACAGGATGGGTCACGGTATATTTAATCATTACCCGAGGTCCACGGCAGGACATACACATCATGCTGCTAATGAAGCTATAAAATTTGTGGTGAATCGAGAAACGCTTAGAATACTATATGTTTTTAGGTTTTAACAGATCATTGTGTTATATTTATCTTCATTAGAATTTCAAGTTCGACGTAGTATTTGATGAAAAGAAATAACCTATGAAATGATGGATGGCGGAAACCAAAACTACGAACTGTAAAACAAATGCCGTATTAATATTCCATTCCCTTCAAATCAAGTGAGCAATCAATTAATGACTAGTATAAAAATGTATTTGTGTTCTTCCACTTTTACAAAGTAGATGATGCAACTTTTAGCTAAGGTAAATTCTATTTTACTATGATGACGTCTAAAGGTGTATTAGTACTGTGAAAATAATAATGGAGAAAATGATCCATGAATGATTGCCAATTCAGGAAAAGAAACAAGCTCGGTAAAAACAGTCTGTATGCAAAATGGTACAACCCCTGGGTTTTGAAACGAGACATCGTTTAATAGAAGCCAGTACGTACTGTTTTGATGAATAAGGAAAATACACAACCTTAACGTAAGTACTAACAAGCTTTACATTGCGAATAATTCTGTCTTGATTTCAGAGGTGCATACAATAGCATCTTGCATAACCACTATGATGTAAAACAGACTACTACTTTTCTTTGATTTTGTATATGATGATCAGATGCATATTCAAGTTTATATTGAAGAGTAAAAAGACATTTTCATAGTCTAAATTTCCAATGCAACAGAGACATTCTGAAATAAAAGCTGATTAGTTAAGACCCTCGAGTACCTTCGTCGATTTTGAGTGATCGCTTAGAAGCTCTGTCGTAAAGGGGGGGGGGGGGATACAATTGGGGAAGCTCTGTCGTAAAGGGGGGGGGGATACAATTGGGGAAGCTCTGTCGTAAAGGGGGGGGATACAATTGGGGAAGCTCTGTCGTAAAGGGGGGGGGGGATACAATTGGGGAAGTGGGGAGTATGAACGATATGTTGAGCTTCTAAGAAATGATAGGAAACACTCAATCATTAGTTAGAAAGAGTTAGGTCTAAATATTCCACAACGAAGGATCGTTTATGATTGTGTCTATAAATATGCATAATTGATCCCCCACCTCTCTCTCTCTCTCTCTCTCTCTCTCTCTCTCTCTCTCTCTCTCTCTCTCTCTCTCTCTCACACACACACACACACACACACACACCTGATCCATCTGTTTATCTCTCAATCCATTCTTTTCAGGTCATTATTAGTATGGATGACTTTTGATTAGTCCATATATCTGATTCATGTTTCATGCAACAAAACGTATTAATTTTTTAAACGACGGGTTCAGCCTATAACAGATCTTCTAAACGCTTTACATTACCTAAATAGATGTACAGTCAGTAGATTAGCGCTGGATTTAGATTGTTGTATATATATATATATATATATATATATATATATATATATATATATATATATATATATATAGAGAGAGAGAGAGAGAGAGAGAGAGAGAGAGAGAGAGAGAGAGAGAGAGAGAGAGAGAGAGAGAGACTAAAAACGACCAAAACCTGTGTTAAAGTTCAAACTGCATTTTATTTGAAAATCATTTTGAAATTAAAATTTCCTCCAACAAAACTGTTATGGGGGTAGGGTGAGGTGGTGGGCTGTTCATTGGCTGGGCACCATGTTTCAAGGTCAGAAATTGGTCCGCATGTGTGATAACCTTTACACAAAGCTCTTAAAAGTTTATAAGACGGCAAAACAACAGTTTTTGACCTGCACTTTACTAACGAAGATGTTTCTGACTTTAACCATTGATACTTTAAGGTGATTTCTCCGTATGTTCCGTAGCCTTAATAGTTCGATAGTGGGTATCATTTCAATCCTCACTAATTTATTTGTACTATTTAGAAAATAACCGAAGAATAAACAAGATAAAACTAATTCAGCTATATTATTTCATATTTAATCTAATTATCGTGAACGCTTAATGAGATTAAGCTTTCTAAAGTTAAGTTGTAATACATATAAAAGTACCGTAATTTCAAATAAAACCAAGCACGTGTTTCCAATGCACAAGGCCTGATTGGTGGAAGTCTGCCCATCCACGGATTTCTAGTTATTTAGTACAGCTTTCACGTGCCAATATATTGCGACCCGTATTACCTATGACTGATCTTGTCTGAAAGTGTCAACCAAATTTAATTCAGAGAAATTTTATGGAAAATTATGAAAATACAAGCAAAGTATGCACAGAAAAGAGAATGTTATTAAAGAAGAGTTAATCACTAAATACACGGAAAAGTCGCATACAGTAACAAAATATAATATTTAAGAGTAGAGAAAGGATTAATTGCAATGCTAAAGAGACTGTCGCTTTGTATGCTAATGCACAAAAGAATCAACTATACGGACTATATCAAAGATAAGTCTATAATACTAGCTGTCTCTAAAGAAGTCTAATTTGTGTATTATAGTTAGTGCAATAAAGGTTTCATTTGAACCAGAAATATTGTAGCATTAATGGATAAATAGTGACTAGCATCATATTGTAAAATGTTTGGAAAAATAGTGACTTCCAACGTATTGTAACATTTCTGAAGAAACAGTGACTTGCAGTAAATTGTAACATTTCTTAAGAAATAGTGACTTGCAACATATTGTAACATTTCTTAAGAAATAGTGACTTGCAACATATTGTAACATTAATGGAAAAATAGTGACTTGCAACATATTGTAACATTTCTGAAAAAATAGTAACTTGCAACATATTGTAACATTTCTGAAGAAATAGTAACTTGCAATATATTGTAACATTAATGGAAAAATAGTGACTTCCAACGTATTGTAACATTTCTGAAGAAACAGTGACTTGCAGTAAATTGTAACATTTCTGAAGAAATAGTGACTTGCAACATATTGTAACATTAATAGAAAAATAGTGACTTGCAACATATTGTAACATTTCTGGAGAAATAGTAACTTGCAATATATTGTAACATTAATGTAAAAATAGTGACTTCCAACGTATTGTAACATTTCTGAAGAAACAGTGACTTGCAGTAAATTGTAACATTTCTGAATAAAAAGTGACTTGCAACATATTGTAAATTGTAACATTTCTGAAGAAATAGTGACTTGCAGCATATTGTAACATTTCTGAAGAAATAGTAACTTGCAATATATTGTAACATTAATGGAAAAATAGTGACTTGCAACATATTGTAACATTAAAGGAAAAATAGTGACTTGCAACATATTGTGCAAGTTGAGGAGCCGATCATTGTGATTAACGCATGTAAAACATAAATAGGATCAATGGCGGAATACAAACTTTACATTTCGACAAGTTGAATAAGAACCAAAGAGCTAGTTTTTCTAAATAATCATGCATATATATATATATATACTTATATATATATATATATATATATATATATATATATATATATATATATATATATATATATATATATATATATATATATATATTCATAAGACATATAAAAAGTATGAAACACATAGCATGAGATAATGTATGGTTTCATACATAATTAAAACAAATTTCTACATAAAGTTGAAAAAGGTATTTTGTTCAAAGAAATTCCTCCGAAAATGCACATTTAACCCACCGCAAAGCAGAAGACACTATCAAATGTTCGGTGAGTCCGAAAGAAGGAAAAATGCATATATTGTTTGATGAATGAACATTATTTAATTATTAATTAAACAGTTATAAATAACATTTGTGACTGACAAACACGGAAACATGGATATAAAGGAAGTCGAAAAGTCCAACAATGGCACATATTGGTAAGCCTGATTAATTAATTTGTATCTGCAACTTGAAAACAGAGGAAAGGGCCAGAACTATATCAAGGATATTAAAACCATATATGTATGTATGTATGTATGTATGTATGTATGTATGTATGTATGTATGTATGTATGTATGTATGTATGTATGTATGTATGTACGTACGTACGTACGTACGTACGTACGTATGTATGCATGCATGCATGCACGTACGTAAGTACGTACGTATGTATCCTTGGGAACATAAACGTTCTCTCAATGCAATGATCACTACCCAAAGTTTGTGGATTCTGAAAAAAGAATTGCATAGAATAAAACGGCACACCAATAAGTGTATTCAACAGCGGTCGAAGGAACATTGACCACTGTGAAGCATTTAAATGACTTGCGAACAAGAAAGCGAGTGTCCACTATCGGCGATATGTATTCTGGTGCGACGTTATTCCCTTACTTCAACGAACAAATTCCTTGCACGGATTGATGAAAGTAAAGTCATGGTATTTATATAAAGTCACGAAGCCAAACCTATTTTAGTGTTGGGGGGGGGGGGGGGGGGATCGAGTGTGAACGGGAGGGAGAGTATTAGACATCATGATTTAGTTTGAACTGCACCTGGAGGCCACAAACTGTTCAACTGGTTGCATGTGAACCATACATCTGCCGGTAGTTCTGTGTTGCGAAAAGGCTTTAAGAACCTTACGATGTCGACTGTACCGTAATTTCTTAAAAATATTTATACGATTTAAGTAGACATTTTATTTACAGTCTTTAAAATGTGTATGATGCATGTATGGTGATGAAAATGTCTTAGGAGTAATCAATAAAAACATCAACGTAGACCCTGATATGTGGGCGCACTATTCTATGGCAGGACTGGATATTTGAAATTTTGTAGTTTTATGCCACTTATACAAGAGCAAATACGGTAAAAGAATAGAGCGACGTCTACCACAATATTAAAAAATAACAGTTTCTCCTTAACTGGGAAACTATATGTATCTCCATCCTGTCATCATATATTCTCTTTCTGTACTTTAGATTATCATCAGCATTGTCCGCTCGTTTATTCTTACACTCGGCTGTGACGTAGACTTTCATGTACAGATTAGGTGCGAGGTAAATAAGATAATTATTCATGTGAACATATGTTTTAAAACTTAGTCTGATTTTTGTTTGGTTCACAGAAACAAGAAAATAAACGATTGCGTCATCTTCGTACAGCAAGAATAATTAACTCAATTACAAATCATTCTGTAATAATTTTTAAAAAATCTGTTATTACAATTATTTCTTTGCACTGCTGGTTGCTATAGTAACTTGTAAATTCTGATCGTAGTTGGGTTCTCCGTTGAATATTGTACATCTGCTAGGTTAGGGCTACTTTCAACACTTTTTTGGATATTAAGTCATTATCGCAAATAGTCTCCAATTTGTATTTCTCAGCACGATAGCTAATTGGCGTCTAATCCTCCAAGCCAAATCCAAGCTCTCTCAAGAGGCGAAGAATGCTATTAATGTAGCACATTCGCAGATTAAGGCATGCTGTTTCAGTAACGTCTTCTTTTGGCTTGCGATACATATTCTGATCTGGAAAGAATAGGGTTGTTAAATATTGGGTTTCAGCTGCAGTTTTAAGCTGAGCGTACACCTTGTATGGAATTGTTTTCAACTCATTGTCAGAGAAGGTCCCTGATTGCTCTAAGAGAGCTTCTGCTTCTTTAAGAAAAAGCGATTTCAGGTGGTATGAAGGAATCAACTGTTCAGCTGTTTTTTCTTCCTCATAATTATCATACACTTCATCAGCATAATCATCTTCTATTACAATCTTATATACATCACCATATTTTTCAATTCGAATGCTACCGTCACACAGGGCACCTTCTTGTTCACAACGTTCAAGATCTTCATCTACTTCAGCCATAGCTACACCAGTACTACCACTTCCAAAGCAAAATTCATTCTTTATCTCACTCCTCTCTTCATCTTCTTCTGTTTCTTCGTCATTGCCATTATACTCATCTTCCCCTTCTTCAGTCTTTACTATATCATTACCACAACCATTATTTCCGTCATTTGCCTCTTCCTCGTTTAGTTTAAAGTCATCCTCGTCATAATCGTCCACGTTATAATCACTACTGTAATCGTCATTCTGGTAATTGTCCGACATCAAGTCATCGCTTCTATCTACTTGGATGCTGCACGTGAGTGGTTCCATGCGGAAAGCTTTGCAAAGCATGTAGCATTCTCTTGCTTCTTTAGGTAGTCTCTGCATCATGGCTGCTTCAACATGATGTGTCGAATACCTCCACAAGTCTGAGTTGACGGTAACAGTCTCTATGGGAAGAGCGAAAATAATGTCGCAGAACTTCGGAATCAAGTACATTCCCTCTTCCTGAATATTGGGAAGTAAAATGCAGCTTTGAACGGCTTTTGATGGCCATTCCGTAGCATAAAGAACTGGGTTTAAGTCCACGGATATATCAATATGTTTGTATGTTGGTCCTCGCCAGGAGACAGTAAATCCTTGCAGTTTTTTGATTGGAATGGAAGAGTCGCGAAAAAGTAATTCACTTTCATTGAGTAAAATTGATCCAGTGTAAATATTTTGGTGCGGTCGTTTAAGAACATCGTAGGATGCGATTCTAGCGAGCCTATAAAAATGGCGAAGAATTGCCCATGCATTAAGGACTTTGTTTGAACGGAGACAAAATCTGGATAGATCCGGAGTCATTGAATCTTTCATTACAATTTTGGAGTATTCGGGTGTGTCGACAGCTTCTACTTTCTCTACGAAAGCACTTATCTTTTCGAGATGACAGACAAAATCAAACTCATCAGGGTATCCTACTTTTACTCCTTCAAAGCTGCTACCTGCATTCATAAGTTTACATTGAAAAAGAGGATCGATTTCTCCCATACGCTCAACGATTTCCAAACACAGCTGTTGGATGCTGTTAAACATAGATCTGCCCTCCCCTTTATCCAAGTTAAGCTTACCCAGACCAGGTGTGTCTAAAATAGCTTTTCCGATACCAGCTCCGGGCGCCCCTATAGTTTTTAACGGTTCAATGATTTCTTTCACGTAGTCGTCTAACTGGTGCATTTTTCGAGGAGGACGATTAGGGAAAAGACCTGGAGGAAGTTTCCCAAACCTGACTTCTGATTTTGAACCTGCAAGTAAAGTAGAAGCCATATACTGTCCTCTCAGAAGTGCCAAATTGAGAGGCAGCTGCCCCTGAGAATCTTCACACATTTTGTTGACGTTTTGGTTGAGAAGATATTCGACTGTGTAATGATTTCCATCCGATGCGGCATAATGAAGGGGTGTTGATCCACTTGCATCTCGAGCACAAATGTGACAACCCATATTTTGCAAAATTGCCACCATTAATTCATCTCCGTTCTCTGCCGCTATATGTATAGGTTGTATTCCCAAATCACCACAGGCCATACAGTCAGCACCATTGTCCACAAGAATCTGGACCGCCTTTGTATTCCCATGGAGACAAGCGTGAGTCAAAGGTCTATCCCCATGAATATCTTTTGCCTCAATATCAGAACCCAGTTTTATCAGCGTCTCGGTCACCCTAAAATTTGGGTTCCTTACAGCCATATGCAAAGGACTCCGCTGAAGGTAATCTCGAGCCTCTATATCAGCTCCAGATTTTACAAGGAATTCACAAACGATGTGGTTCAGTTTCGCAGCAGCAAAATGTAAAGCCGTTGAATCATCAGCCCCTTTTATATTAAGATTGGATCCCCCCCTCAGCAATATAAGAAGTGAGGGGAAAAGGATGTTATTAATGTCGTCCTCTTCTGACCAATCGCATTGGCAGCAAATATAATAAGCTGGAGAAATCTTTATTTTGGTCAGATGATTAACGTTTGCGCCATGTTTGACGAGAGTGTCTAGTACATCCACATTTTGATTTGACAGTGCCATAAACAAAGAGGTCCTTCCGGATGAATCAGTCACTTCTTGATCCGCCCCTTTGTGCAGTAAATATTCAACTATTTCCTTCTTGCATCGTCGAACATCATTAATGTTTTTGCTTGTTTTTGAGTCATACGTTTCACTTTCTTCTAATCCTGTAGGTGGTATGTTCGCTATAGCAACCATTAGCGCGCTTTGTCCATAGAAGTCAACGGCATTGATATCGATTCCCTTTGCAAGTAATATGTCTATGACACTTTGCCAGCCAGCCATTTTTCTAACATCCATTTCGATCGTAAGGGAACCAATAAATCCATGTAAAGCCGTTCCAAGATAACATGATCTTATCAATACATCCGCACCAGCTTCAATCAATATTGGCAATAATCTAACCTTTTCTTTTACGGATATTCCCCAGTTTTTAATGAAAGTGATTAAAGCTGTTTCGCCGTCTTTTGTAGCTATATTGACCCCAATGCATTTTAAAAGAACATGTATGATATCATGGTTGACTTCCGTCTTCGCAACAGAATATCCTAACAAGGTCATGTCATTCAAATCACGAAATCTTTCTAAATCCGTTCCCGTCTTGATACACATATCTAAAATTTCAAAGTTGTTTCTCTCCACAGCCAGGAAAGGTATGCTAAGCCATGGGATATTTTCCCTTAATATTTCTACATTACAGGAATTATAATTATTTCCTGCTGCTGCATCTTTAACTGTTTCGTTTTGTCCATTTATATTATGCGAATCACTGGGATCGGTTGGTGACGTTCTGGAGTGGATATCAGATTCTGTCATTATTGGAGCTTCCTCGCCTACGGGATACCTATCAAAATTGTTATTATCTGCTGTTTGTAAATTATCCTCCTCTTCAGAAATAATTTTCCTTTTTGATCCAGCTTTGTCAATTGTATTCACAAATGAAACCAATGTACATATTTTGGATGCCTTATTTGCAGCATCTATTAGACGGTCTCGAAACTCTCTTGTTAAGGTTTCGTGTCGTTTGCAAAATTCCTCCTTTGTCAATGTACCATCAATCGGAATGGCGGTGACGACTGTTGAGCACGTATCCCTATACTCTCTTAAGAAGTCTAGGACGTCTTGTTGAGGCTGTATAAAAGCTGGTGTAGTAGTCTGTGTTGGGATGGTTGCCATGGTTATAGCAGTGACGTATTATTAACCTAGAAAGAAAACCTTGCCAATGAAAACGTGCAATATTTGAAAACAGGGTTTATATCAACGCTCATGTCATGTGAAATTTATTAAATGAATTGAATCAGATTTGGCTAAAAGGAAATTCAGATTATCCAATGGGTTTCATATATTACATTTGAAATCAGCAAATGTAGGCGTGATTTAAACAGATAACGCATATTAATGATTATATCTTTCGTCATTTTTTAAAAACAAGGAATAAATTTATTTTTGCCTCAAATAACCCTAACGAGATATTAGTTAGGGCATGCTATATTATTATAGGTGTGTAACCTTTCAAAACTACTATATGAATTTCTTAACCTAAATGATATTTTATTCATCTGATACAAATTTAACATTACAAGACTATAAGAATGTCTCATGTGATGCAAATCCTTTGCAATCTAAAGTTTGTAATCAAAATAGCAATCACAACTCTTGTTAAGCTTGCCTTATTGTACGTTTCTAATTCAGAAGACGTTCCTTCGTTCGTGAAAACTGTTTTTGTATATATATATATCTAGTACTATACTCCACCAGACAGAACACTATGATACAGGAGGACATAACCCAAATACAGTTTATTATCTTTCTTTTGGATGTTACGGCCCTTTGAACACACTGTTGGTTATATCATGCCTAGTGTTACAAAATGCCCGATATGGCCCATTTAGACCACCATACTTTTTACTATTATCAAGGTGTCTTGTTTCGCGCGCCATCATATTTTTATAAATATAGTTTTTCGTTGTATCGCGTGACGCCTCTATTGCTCGCGCAGCACTTGCGTGTTATGTATTAATGCGCACGACTATATATATATATATATATATATATATATATATATATATATATATATATATATATATATATATATATATATATATATATATATATATATATATATATATATATATATATATATATATATATCAGGTAGAAATCTTGAAGGGTACAGCCACTATAGAGAGAAGCTCTAAATGTATTCAGCCCTCGAAAAACTCAAAAAGAATGGTTTTGGAAAACAAACTTCATCAAATGGATAAAAGTCTTTAGACATTTCCTGTAACAAGATCAGTACGACAGGGATGTCCAATTTCAATGTTACTTTATGTACTTGGAATGTTTTGATACAAAATGATGAAATTATTAAAGGTATATCTATGCCTGATATGAAAGGACAAACCAAAACATTCTTACATGCTGATGATATCTCTAACTTTATAACAACTGAAAATTCTTATGATAGTTTAATAAAACAATTCACAAATTTTAGCAGTGCTTCTGGATCTGAGATAAACCATGAAAAAACTGAAATATTATTGATTGGGGATTGGAAATATAACAAATACTAAAAACTTCCAAAAGATAAAATTAAAAACATATGTTAAAATATTAGGAGTTTATTAGGCAATAATTGTAAAACAAAACACCTAAAACAAATATTTCAAAAAATCAACAATCATAAAGATACTTGAAATATAAGAGATTTTAGCTTTATGGAAAGTTACATATAGCTAAATCTTATTTATTTAACTCTATTTAGAATGAATTTATCATAATGGATTTTGAATTACATTATAAATATACAAAATTGAATCATCAATACATCAAGTTCTCTGGAAAAAAGGTTATAAACTGTCCAGATTTACTCTACAATATGATAAAGATAAGGGTGGTTTGAATATTCCGAACCTAAAACTCAAACAAGCAGCTAATTATTTAGAAAGACTAAAAAGAAGATATTTCCCCTACCTACCCGTGGCAGGGAATTTATATTCATTGGTTTTTATTCCTTTTATCTCATAATAAACCAATATGTAATAATAATAAAACATCAAAAATAATAAAACCACCAAATGTGATGTGCAGACACGTTATGACTCTGAAAGAATATAGATGAATAGATACAATTTGGGAAACAAACAATAATCTTAAAATATATTATATTTTAAAGAATTTAAAATTACCAAAACACAAAGCTGAATTAAGATTGCCACATCTTTCCTGGCACTTGATTTGGAATAACTGGTCAAAAATTAAAAACTTTAGAGAAAAAAACTCAATGTATAGCTACTTACATGACATTTAGTGGACTGGTGAAGTAGCTTATAAAAGAAATGTAATACCTAAAATTCCAAATTGTCCTTTATGTAAAAAATTTACAGACTGTAAGACACATTTAATTTTACAATGTGAAGTGTTTAACATAAAAAGAAAGGAATTAAAAATAAAATAATAAACAAAATAGGTACTTTTGAAATAAATTCCTTATTATATACTGATAAGATTGATGATAAAATAATTTATAAAGATATAATAAAGTTTATAACTGAAATAATGTTAAAATGCACAGTCTGACGTTTTATCAATAAAGTACGGCGAAATGTCTGACAATATGAATTACCCTTATCAATAATATATATATATATATATATATATATATATATATATATATATATATATATATATATATATATATATATATATATATATATATATATATATATATAAACACAAGGAAGGCAAGCGTGACCCCAACATTCGCTGGATTCGACATTTTCTCACGAGTCTTTTATCGCTTCAGAATCGCAAGAAGACTGAAACACTACACATATGCATTCAAAAGACAGCTGCTTACCAACGCATAGCTCTTAAATGACCATGTCCTGAATCCAACCCGCGAATTAACCTTTATTTTCACCAGTACGGTCACAATCCCTCGTTAACTAACTATATCTGACGGAAGTAGCCCATTCTACCAGTTTCTACCCTGCAGTAAATATGCCGAATAACATGATGAAAGTAATTTCTCAAGATAAAATGTTCATCTTGCTTTTTATTTAAGATTGTATCATTTTATAATTTTATTTAAATTTCCATAACAGAAATATGTAGTCAAAGTTCTGATAGTAGAAATAACGATTGATGACGTCATCACACTTCAACTATTTACGACTGTTGCTGGACTCGGTAACTTTAAAAAACACAGATTCTGCGCCGTGTTCGGTACAATTATTATACACTAACGGATATTTACTGCAGGGTAGACTTAATTTAAACTTTTATTCAAAATTACATCTAAAAATCTTACATAATGACTTAAAACTAATTTTTTCCTTGATTTTAGATAATGCTGTACATACATAAACATTATACATCATACAACTAACAACACAAACTTGCACACATAATGGACAAATGACTTTAGCAAAGTCAACTTAGGTTTATATGTTATTCAATAATATCACAAAATGGAGAGGAAATTAGCCCTGGAATTTTCATAATTCTAAGGGAGATGAGTACGATCCTTGTTAAGAAATTGGGAAGGAAACCAGTGTTCTCTGTAGTACTAACAGAGAATACAATACCTCAAGTAAGCTCTAATTTGGGGTAGGGATTACAATCGGTTCAGTTTCTTTATTGTTTAATTTAACTAATACTTATTTGATCTCAAAATTCAACTTAAATTTTTAAAAGGGAAAACACAAAAACAAACACTATTTTATAAATACATGGATGGACAAGGAAAACAAAGCACTCTTTAATACATTATTCGGAAAACGAAGGTGTTCCTCAACAACTTAAATCAGCTATATATGTTGGGGAGAGTTAACGAGGATCAACACCCCACCCACCCACCCACCCCATCGGGGCAGGTGCCCTCTTAACCTTATTTGAGCCAAAATGTTGGGTGAGTTGTATGTTTTTTAATCAACTTTTTTTTATTGTTTATAATTAATATTCAGTTTGGTAAAACACGTTCATTGTTGTATTATTTGGTTGCGTTATTTTATCATACATGTAATTCAATTTATTGAGTGTATTTGAAATGCCAAATTTTCGTTCGATCTATTAATAAACCATTAGTTGTGGCCAGATAGCCATTAGTTAGATTTATGAGACACATCGTGCAAGAAGGGGTGCCTGTAGAGTCTAAGCGACCGCTGTACTGATTGAAACGTTGTTTACACAAAGCCAGGACTGACCCACAGCGACATTATAAAGTTTCATTTTATCACGAAAATGTCAGAATTGAGAGAATACAGAGATTCTGTTACTTAAAAACCGAAGCATGTCATATTGACCATAACGTAAGCGACTATTAGAGGGAAGCGGGGGAAAATACATTTGATTCTGATTGGTCGCGGTTAAATAAGGGGTGTGTTTTACATGAGAAATCTTTAGAACATAATATCGCACTAGCTAAATTAGAATTTAGTCTTTAAAAATTTCTCTGCAAAAGAGGAAGAAGTGGTAGAATTATTTTATAAAGGCTCCGAATGATATTTGAGAGAAATACATTCGTACGTTAAGCAGTAGACCAAGGGGAAAATAACCCGCAAAAAGAACGGTTGAGTGACACACCAAACCACAGAGGAAGAAAATAACTTTTTTGGGAAGACGTGAAGACGGAAATAGAGACGTACACGTTGGAAAAAAGTGAACAAGTCTGGATTCAAGTGGAACATCCACGAGGGCAGATTATCTGGAGAGGAACGGACTTCTAGAGCAACATTGGATTGAACAGTGAACGTGGTTCGTAGATAACAGGTTATGAAAATCGAACAAAGCATTGACATCGATTGTACCACTCGATCCTATGATGATTTTTAACTATCAGTAATAGAACGGCTAATTTGTTTAATTCCATTTCAAATCTATTTGTAATTCGATGAAAGTTTGTTTCTAAACCGCGTGTATTCCTAATGAAAGAAAATTTCATGATTGTGTATGTATTTGATTAAATTGTTTATTTATCTTTACGGGGGCTCGGAGTTGTTTTATTCAATATACCCGCTCAGGTTACCATATACATTACTTTACTCGAACCGGGCAATTATACCGAGTATCAAAGGGGAGTGGGTTGGAGTATTATTATTATATGTTGTACAATACCCTTTGACAAAGTGGGAAGTAACACTTACCCTTAGACAAGTGGGGCTTATTTAAAATTATACGAATAACGCTCATAACCCGCGAGAACCTGACAGTGTATGACCTATACAATTTGGTAGCGAGATGATAATTTTATCTGGTCGCTACTATGACTAATGTTAAAAACATACTATGAATGTATTAATGTCTTAGTATAACATATTTTTATTTTAATTGCATACCATTCCTACGTCATGTTTCAGGTGGGTTTTATTAACCCATTCGTAACCGTTGTATTTATTGAAATTGTTACAATTAAAGAATTACAATTAAAGCAGACTATTGGGAAAGTTGTTTCTTTTCCATATTCATCTCGCTGGGTATGAATAGCCGGATGGGCTTGTGAATATTTTGACGTCTGGTGCACCATTACGAGGTTAAACCACCAGTTCAGTGCCAACGTGTCGGTACAAGTCTGGAGGGTAGAGTGACCGTGCCGGAAAGCAGGCCGAGTCAACACGGAGATACACATGCGGTGATATAGACTTTGTAATAACAGTAGTGTTTGACTACACGTATTTTTGTAATAACAGTAGTGTTTGACTACACGTATTTTTGTAATAACAGTAGTGTTTGACTACACGTATTTTTGTAATAACAGTAGTGTTTGACTACACGTACTTTGTAATGACAGTAGTGTCTGACTACATGAAGTCTGCTGCAAGTATTTGACTACATGAAGTTAGTAGCAAGTATTTGACTACATGAGTTTGATATAGTAGTCAAATCTAATTTCCTATTTGTTTTATATTCATATTATATGCATTTGTGTTTATTATTCTCGTGTCATTAGTGTGAGTGTTTAATACATTTTCATTGTCACTCACGAACGTGTTTGTTATTTCTTAAAACCCTGCCCAGTCTCAAAGGATCAGATCGGTTACCTTACACCTAGGAAAAAGGAAATACCGTTTCCATGAACACACCTAGGCAGCCGACCCGGGCTCGCATGGAGGGATCCAATCGCTACCCTTGAATTATGAATTGCTCTACCTTCTGAGCTATGCGGCTTCAAATGTAGCAAATAATATCCGAGTTAGTACATAATATAACGACATATCCCGTTGGGGGCCCTGAGTGGCTGAGTGGTCTAAAGCGCTCTCTGTTACGGATCACTGCCATCTCACCACTGTCTGTGTGGGTTCGAGTCTCAGATTCGACCAATGTTGGTATGTGAGAAAGCTTGTCAGTAGCTTCTCGTGGGTCGGTGGTTCTTTCCGGGGTTTCTCCTCAGTCCCGGATTACCCATTAGGCAGAGTAGGCAACTGCCTATGGGCCCCGCGACTTTTATGGGCCCCATTAGGGGCCCCCATGAGACCGTGACCGTGGGTCTGGAGCCCCAAAAGTTTGACTGCCTATGGGCCTCCACGGTGCTTAACCCGGCGCTGTTTCTCCTGGGTTCTTCCTCCACCATTAATACTGGCCACCATGTATAGCCTATCATGTGCTGAAAAATGGTGTTAAACTCTACAGTAACAATAACATATCCCGTCGTACAAATCCGGCGTGAGGCATTAGAGCCTGCTAAAACATAAAAATACTCAAATCCACAATAATCATCAGTATCAGGGGAATCGCCTGCTATGCTGAAACACGTATTAGTTAGTCAAGCGTAATGAAAGAAATATTCATCTGTTGTACCATAAATATGTATTTTTTACATTATCGTTCCTTTCCCTCTGGTTGTAGCCTTGTAGGTCATCTACTTTTGTGATGCAGCATTACGTCAATGTTGAACGTAATGTTGTTGTTATGTTTGAATATATGATTTTGTGTGTTAAACAACTATCTTTTTTCCCCGGATTTAATGCATGCTTTTGGGCTGAGAATTAGATTATACAAGAATAGCAATATCAAAGTGTTTCTTTTATCTAAATGTCAACTATACCACTTGGAAAAAGTAATGAACCTTTGAGCGTCGCCCACATAATCATACTTTTCCCTCATGCACTGACGAACTTGTACACATTGCAAACAACTTTGTTGAAAAGTAAGCGTGCGTTATAATTATTTACAAACATTACATGACTTTATATAATATTTTCTAATTATATGTACAACAACGTTGCAAATGGTTTATTGCTGGTATCATAAGCGTATTGGACCTCTGACGTCGTTCACATGTAGGTTGCAAGATTTGTGTAGTAATATGACTAGGAAGGAAAATGGAGAGTTCCAAGTCAAATTTTATCATCGCTGTAGTCTCGTCCCATCTGTCAGTCGATTAAAGTGATAATATATGCTATACTCCTAATTTCTCAGAAAATAAGTATTTTCCTTTTGATTTCATGGATGTATATACCTCAATGAAAGGTCCTTCAAGTTCGCTAAGCCGTTTAATATGTGGCTACCCTATGCCGACGCCAAATGGTGTCGGCGCATTCCAACTTTTCGATAACTAATGGACTGTGATCTTACCCACCCCCAACATAAATGTCCCAATATCAAAATGGGGTGGCAAGGGTCGGAGTAAATTTAAATTATCTTGCACTGTGAAACGGCGTTAAGCCCAAAATAGCAACAAAGAAAGACTTACTAATCAGCATACTGATTAACACAGCCGTCTATGCATTTGAGTCACCTATGTTTTAAGTAACTGAATAAAGGATATCTAAAGTTTGTTTTAGTTGATATTGTGTAGCCTATTTTCTTGCACTTACCTTGAATACTGTTGTTAGTATGATACGAATACAACTCTTGGAATGTCCTGTAGGAAAAATGACACGCAAACCAGATATCACACCCTAATCTCGAATGGGGACAGCCACAGAGTGATAAAGTTCAGTGACGCAATTGATTTATTACGATAATTATAGCCCCATGTAAGATCAATAGTACAAGTGGAATGATAATATATAGCAAAGTCCGGATATGCTGTCGAGTCTCAGGTAAGGACACTTTCAAAATCTGGACTTTAAACAAGCTCGGCACGTGGCAGGTTTTATTTGTTGTGTTGGTTCGTAGGTTGTCCATTGTGTCTGAGAGAGAGAGAGAGAGAGAGAGAGAGAGAGAGACACACACACACACACACACACACACACACACACATACACATATATATATATATATAGAGAGAGAGAGAGAGAGAGAGAGAGAGAGAGAGACACACACACACACACACACACACACACACACACACACATATATATATATATATACACATATATGTATATATATATATTTATATATATATATATATATATATATATATATATATATATATATATATATAGAGAGAGAGAGAGAGAGAGAGAGAGAGAGAGAGAGAGAGAGAGAGAGAGAGAGAGAGAGAGAGAGAGAGAGAGAGAGAGAGAGAGAGAGAGAGAGAGAGAGAGAGAGAGAGAGAGAGAGAGAGAGAGAGAGATGTGTGATCTACAGAGAAACTCTAGACAACCGGCTATGTATGAGACCTTACATTTTGGCCAAATTCACAAGACTACCATAAGTCTGCAAACGAAAAACAAACATTTTGAATTGGGGTCGAGAGGGCAGAAACAATTTCGAAGGAGAGTAAACAATTATGTGAGATGTATGTGTATTGAACTATTGGAGTCATGGGATCGATCGAAGCCCTCATAAGCTAATAAATTTTAAGTGTATCATTTAATCTCTTTGCCTTAGATCGAATTTATCAGGCAGGTACAAAACCACACCCTGAGAATGGTATTGTCTCCTGTGAACGGCAAGTATTTACTAACGCGGTTTTGAGCATTATATGTTTTTGTAATTTAAAAGAATACCTCGGTGTATATAAATGACCGAAGCAAACAGATGATTAAATAGCCATAAGATACGCTGGCCTTTGAACTCCTTAATAGAAGACACTTATGAGTGTTTCACGCAAGTCACTTAAGTTTTGCTGATGATTCGCAATTAGTTACATTGTTAGTGAGTCATTGATCTATGCGAATAATGCGAATAATCTTTCACGCAATTTATAAATATAATGCTATATTATATATTAACTATATATACTTATACCCTAGTTCGCAAACAGATATTTGTCAATGACTATTGTATGAGGAATACTACAATGATCGACTAAACTGGCCATTAGCGAGTGTCGTACAATTTCTTGCCACAACTTCCTGCAGGTTTTGTATGTTTGGTAGCGCTTGAAATGTACGACTGCCAAGCACTTGCCAGTCCATATGGACGACTATCACAAACTTTAGAAATAAAGTCAACAACTTATCTGAACATTTAGAAATGGATTGCATTGACACAATATTAACTACCATATTAATTGTTTTAATTGTCGCTGAGATTAATGTAAATATTTGTTTGTCATAGACTCTAGTAACGTCAAATAATACTCGTTTTGTCATTCTTATATACAACAAAAATAATTATATGGACTTAGATTCAAACCAAATCTTAAAGAACAATTACTTTCGACAGAGTTGTGAGACACTTTTGCTTGATATAACTTGTATGGGCCCAAGATTTAACATAGAGATAAAATTTAAAGACCTACACTGGACACGGATTATTTTAAGAGATTTTTGCCGTTCAGGAAACCAATTCTAAAGGACGGTGAAAATGAAACAGTGGACACCTATGAGTTTCATAAATGTATGTAAAATCAAACCTACTTTATAGCTGCGGAGACGATATAAACAACATTTATGGAAGCCCAAACATAGAGACAAAGGGGATGCGGATGGCACTTGTTTCACCACCACCCGATTTCACCTCTAAACATGTTTCGACCTACATCCGTAAAGCTGAATATCTGACTACTACATGTTTTCCTCACCCCACCAAACAATTCTGAATAAAGATAGGTTATATATTCATATCGGTAAAACGATGGATTTAAAATATACAATTTCTTTTTCTTCAGAAAACGTTGAAATTAGAACTAAACCATGATATTGTTAATATTCAGCACTATATCAAAGGACTAACTTTAATAGAGTAGTGTCCTCTCAACAGTTCTTGCTCTGATGTATATTACAAATATGACATGGTTTGATTTCATATCACACACAGGGTCTTTGTTCATGCAAATCATTGTGTTATGAAAACATCAAAGTGGATTTTCACAGTGTTTATCTTTTACATGTATTTCTTATTAATAATGGCCAGCCATAATACGGCCATTTATTGTTATATTAAATGATTTACTAGAATTTATTTTGTCTTCATGGTCAAAAGACATATCAGTACCTGTCTAGTTTTAAAGCAAGTATAGTGAGAGCACGTTTTTATTGGCTTTCTAAATCGCATCTCCTCCATGATGCTATGTCATCTCGAACATAACATCTTTGTTCACAGTAAATCACTTTGTCCCGTATAAAGGTGCACTCACACAACATACGAAAATAAAGGAATATTAGCGTGTCCTTAATTATTAATTTTACGTTTATGTTTCAATAGATAGAGTCAAAATAATTTATAATAAAATAAACTGTATCGCAAACAGCTTTGTTTAGTGAAACAGTCGAACAGTCCACATTAATTTATATGACACTAAGAGAATATAGCTCAGTCTTTTAGTTGTAAAATAAGTTTCAGAGACAAGGTTGAAATTGTTCTCTTTTGTTAGTACTTTTATTCAAAAGTGCCAATATGCATGGATATAATAAATGCATATGACGATGTTGAAAGATTTATATCTGAACAATCTGATGAGACTGATAAAAATGTAATTCAATTTGTAGACTTTCGAACTGAAAATATTAGAAATGAGATGATTTGCACTATTTCGTAAATACATAATCTAATGTTCTTGAACGCTTTTAAACAAAATTCAAGCTCAAGCACAAAAAAAGAAAACTTTTAGGTATTATAACTTTGATTAAAATGCATTTAGCCTTGCAGACATTTCAGGATTTTTTAAACTTTCATTCCTATATTTATCCTACTGAGTTTGGATTACGTTAAGTGTCTCCACGTATAATATATAAGCTTTGTGTTTTGAATGCATTCTTAAATATCTTGCTTAATACATTTAAAACAACACGAAGACTGTTTTGCTGCATTTCGCAGAGGACTGGATCTAATCTGAGAACAATCGATTTTGATTTAGGTTTAATCTGGAAATTTACAAATAAGGTAAGTCTTATTAATACAATAAAATAAAACCAGTAATATTATCACAATGCTTGTAACTTATCAACCCCGATTCGATATACATGTACTTGTAATAATACTTTGGCGTACGTGTCATAAGACATTAACATACGTTGGATAAGACATTGACATACGTATGATACATTGACATACGTGCCATAAGACATTGACATACTTGCCATAGGACATCTATATACTTGCCATAATATATCTACATACCTGCCATAAGACATATACATTCTTGACAAAAACATCGACATACTTACCAAAGAAATCGATATACTTGCCATAAGACATCGATATACTTGCCATTGGACATCAACATACTTATCAAATACATCGATATACTTACCATAAGACACCGATATACTTGCAATTGAACATTGACATACTTAACAAATACATCGATATACTTGCCATAAGAAATCGATATACTTGCCATTGGACATCGATATACTTGCCATGAGACATCGCTATATTTGCCATACGACATCGATATACTTGCCATAAGACATAGATATATTTGCCATAAGACATAAATTCTTGACAAAAACATCGACATACTTACCAAAGACATCGATATACTTGCCATAAGACATCGATATACTTGCCATTGGACATAGACATACTTACCAAAGACATCGATATACTTGCCATAAAACATCGATATACTTGCCATAAGACATCGATATACTTACCATAAGATATTGATATACTTGCCATAAGACGTCAATATAATTGCCATTGGACACCGATATACTTGCCATAAAACAACGATATACTTGCCATAAGACATCGATATACTTGCCATAAGACGTCAATATAATTGCCATTGGACATCGATATACTTGCCATAAAACAACGATATACTTGCCATAAGACATCGATATACTTGCAATTGGACATCGACATACTTACCAAAGAAATCGATATACGTGCCATAAAACATCGATATACTTGCCATAAGACATCGATATACTTACCATAAGATATTGATATACTTGCCATAAGACGTCAATATAATTGCCATTGGACATCGATATACGTGCCATAAAACAACGATATACTTGCCATAAGACATCGATTTACTTGCCATTGGACATCGACATACTTACCAAAAACATCGATATACTTGCCATAAAACATCGATATACTTGTCATAAGACATCCATATACTTACCATAAGATATTGATATACTTGCCATAAAACCAAGTAATATGACATTTCAAGAATCAATAAATGTTTCATTTGAGAACAGAAATTCATGACCTATATCTCTTGAGAGATAAATACCGTATATAACGTTGCAAATCTATAATTACCATTATCATGTAATTCAAATTCATGTTTGCCATAGGGTTGGTTAGGAAATAAACTAATTTGTTTCAAGGTAAGCAATTAGGATGCTATTTATTATTGCCGTAGAATGTGTGATAAAAACCAGGAAACACTGTGAGAAACCATAAAACCATATTAAATAACATAATTAGTTTCATAAATATCTTGCTAAGAAGAAAATGAGCATGAAAGTAAATTTGATATATCTGCAAATATGTATGACATTCTGATAAGAAGATTCAGCAGTATGGACATAATCTTCTTTCAGCTACTATGAGTTACTCTGACGAAGAAAGTAAGACATGTTGACAAGTTGAACATATTCGCTTCAAACAATGTTACTCTATTCGACCCTAGTGCAATCATTGACGCTTACTGGGGATAGGAAGTTTATAAAAAAAAAAATTAAGAAAAAAACACAATAAGATCAAATTGATCCGACCGTTATGTGGTTGGTTTACTGTGTTGCTGTTTGTAACATTATTGCATAATTCCATTTTTAAAAGCTATGTTTCTGATACTTTTTTTAGACTTGTTAAAAACAATTTGTTGAAGATGTGGCGCAGTGTGTACAGTATAACTATAAATAATATCGTCTCACCCAAGCTACAGAGAAATCTTGTACTTTTTTTGTTGTTGCTAATCTTACTTTTGTTATCTCAGTCCGGTGGTCTCAGGTCGTCATTGTCATGGTTTCGACTCTCCCTTTGAACCACTTATCAAGGGACGCAACCATTGTTATCTTCTGATGCTCGAAAATGTTTGCTCCCTTATAATACATAATTATTAATTGTTTGTTTTCCTTCTTTTTCATATAGCATCCATCTATTAAATGTGATAATACCTCAATACTATCAATCGGTGTATGTTTTTTTTTTTCTTTTCTGACCAGTAAATAATTGTGTACTTGGGAAGGTCAGGTCACACCACTACTCTTATTAATATGTTTTAATAAATGCGCCGTATGTAAACAACATTTGTACGTGGCTTTAGACCCTATCGCCCAATACATAAACACTGAATGTTAAGTGGTTACTGTTTGTGAGTGAGTGTGGGTGTATATGTGGTAAATATAGTTTTATTCTACTTAGAGGATTATTCTTATTTTGTAAAAAATATTATAAGACCAAATGTTCTACATATTATTGTGCAGAAATAGTAAGTAATGAATACTGTATGTGTTGATGTGCTACACTATATTGCAAAATTGAAGAAAAAAATACTTTAAAGGGATACACTGCGCTATTACAAAATACTTTAAAGGGATACACTGCGCTATTAAAAAATACTTTAAAGGGATACGCTGGACTATTTAAAAAATACTTTAAAGGGATACACTGGGCTATTAGGAAAATACTTTAAAAGGATACACTGGGCTATTAAAAAATACTTTAAAGCGATACACTGGGCTATTAAAAATACTTTTAAGGGATACACTGGGCTATAACAATAATCTACGTTGGGTTTTTGCACCTAGATCAGGAAAACCCAGTCAAGTGGTTTCATGCCACCCCACTATAGAGTATAGCATTCTCAACCACGCGACACAGAAATCTAGCTGTTTTGCTACTCTAACTACTTTAACATTTTTTTCAAATATCTGTCTGGTTGTCTCCACTTTGGCCGTCTCATTCATGATATCCACAGGCTAGAAACTGCTTTTAAAAAGATGAATCCCCTGTGGTCTTCTCATGTGACTGACGGAAGTATTATATAATTAAAAAAATAACAAGAATAACGACACATATATAACAAAAGAAAATCACTCATAAAGCAACTCAAGGTGTCCCCAACATTGATAACATGCTACAAAAAACATCTTGCGAGAGAAGATAAAAACTCACATTGAGATATTAAATTACACATAGCATGGCATATTTTATCCTAAAACTAACTTAGTAAATGTTCAGGTCAGCGATATTAAATGTAGCTACAAATATCCAAACAGTTAAGAATTTTTGTGTGAAATGAAATAGATACCTTTAGTTCAATTCAATGGCGCCTGAAAATTTAACGAGCTACATATGGGATAAGATTCGCGATGATGTGTGGAAGGACGATTAACAGAAAGCAATATTACAGACACAGGCAATATAAAACAATAATACAGACACAGGCAATAGAAAACAATATTACAGACACAGGCAATAGAAAACAATATTACAGACACAGCACTAGAAAACAATATTACAGACACGGGCAATAGAAAACAATATTACAGACACAGGCAATAGAAAACAATATTACAGACACGGACAATAGAAAACAATACTGCATACACAGCCATTATAAAACAATGTTACAGACACAGCCAATAGAAAACAATATTAATGACACAGGCAATAGGAAACAATATTACTGACACAGGCAATAGAATAGAATATTACAGACACAGGCAATAGAAAACAATATTACAGACACAGCACTAGAAAAAAATATTACAGACACAGCCAATAGAAAACAATATTACAGACACAGGCAATAGAAAACAATATTACAGACACAGCCAACAGAAAACAATATTACAGACACAGGCAATAGAAAACAATATTACAGACACAGGCACTAGAAAACAATATTACAGACACAGGCAATAGAAATCAGTATTACAGACACGGACAATAGAAAACAATACTGCATACACAGACATTATAAAACAATGTTACAGACACAGCCAATAGAAAACAGAATTAAAGACACGGGCAATAGAAAACAATATTTCAGACACAGGCAATAGAAAGCAATATTACAGACACGGACAATAGAAAACAATACTGCATACACAGCCATTACAAAACAATGTTACAGACACAGCCAATAGAAAACAATATTAATGACACAGGCAATAGGAAAAAATATTACTGACACAGGAAATAGAAAAGAATATTACAGAACAGGCAATAGAAAACAATATTACAGACACAGCACTAGAAAACAATATTACAGACACAGCCAATAGAAAACAATATTACAGACAAAGGCAATAGAAAACAATATTACAGACACAGCCAACAGAAAACAATATTACAGACACAGGCACTAGAAAACAATATTACAGACACAGGCAATAGAAAACAGTATTACAGACACGGACAATAGAAAACAATACTGCATACACAGCCATTATAAAGCAATGTTACAGACACAGCCAATAGAAAACAATATTAGAGACAAAGGCAATAGAAAACAATATTACAGACAAAGGTAATAGAACAAAATATTACAGACACAACCAATAGAAAACAATATTACAGACACAGGCAATATAAAACAATATTACAGACACAGACAATAGAAAACAATATTACAGACACGGGCAATAGAAAACAATATTACAGACACAGGCAATAGAAAACAATATTACAGACACGGACAATAGAAAACAATACTGCATACACAGCCATTATAAAACAATGTGACAGACACAGCCAATAGAAAAACAATATTAAAGACACAGGCAATTGGAAACAATATTACAGACACAGGCAATAGAAAACAATATTACAGACATAGGCAATATAAAACAATATTACAGACACAGGTAATAGAAAACAGTATTACAGACACGGACAATAGAAAACAATACTGCATCCACAGCCATTATAAAACAATATTACAGACACAGCCAATAGAAAACAATATTAAAGACACAGGCAATAGAAAACAATTTTACAGACAAAGGCACTAGAAAACAATTTTACAGACAAAGGCAATAGAACACAATATTACAGACACAACCAATATAAAACAATATTACAGACACGGACAATAGAAAACAATACTGCATACACAGCCATTATAAAACAATGTGACAGACACAGCCAATAGAAAAACAATATTAAAGACACAGGCAATAGGAAACAATATTACAGACACAGGCACTAGAAAACAATTTACAGACACGGGCAATAGAAAACAATATTACAGACACAGGCAATAGAAAACAATATTACAGACACGGACAATAGAAAACAATACTGCATACACAGCCATTATAAAACAATGTGACAGACACAGCCAATAGAAAAACAATATTAAAGACACAGGCAATTGGAAACAATATTACAGACACAACCAATATAAAACAATATTACAGACACGGACAATAGAAAACAATACTGCATACACAGCCATTATAAAACAATGTGACAGACACAGCCAATAGAAAACAATATTACAGACACAGGCAATAGGAAACAATATTAGAGACACAGGCACTAGAAAACAATTTACAGACACGGGCAATAGAAAACAATATTACAGACACAGGCAATAGAAAAAAATATTACAGACACGGACAATAGAAAACAATACTGCATACACAGCCATTATAAAACAATGTGACAGACACAGCCAATTGAAAAACAATATTAAAGACACAGGCAATTGGAAACAATATTACAGCCACAGGCAATAGAAAACAATATTACAGACACAGGCAATAGAAAACAATATTACAGACACAGGTAATAGAAAACAGTATTACAGACACGGACAATAGAAAACAATACTGCATACACAGCCATTATAAAACAATATTACAGACACAGCCAATAGAAGACAATATTAAAGACACAGGCAATAGAACACAATATTAAAGACACAGGCAATAGAACACAATATTAAAGACACGGACAATAGAAAACAATACTGCATACACAGCCATTATAAAACAATATTACAGACACAGGCAATAGAACACAATATTACAGACACAGACAATAGAACACAATATTAAAGACACAGGCAATAGAACACAATATTAAAGACACGGACAATAGAAAACAATACTGCATACACAGCCATTATAAAACAATATTACAGACACAGCCAATAGAAAACAATATTAAAGACACAGCCAATAGAAAACAATATTAAAGACACAGGCAATAGAAAACAATATTACAGACACAGCCAATAGAAAACAATTTTACAGACACAGCCAATAGAAAACAATATTACAGACACAGCCAATAGAAAACAATATTACAGACACAGCCAATAGAAAACAATATTACAGACACAGCCAATAGAAAACAATATTACAGACACAGCCAATAGAAAACAATATTACAGACACAGCCAATAGAAAACAATATTACAGACACAGGCAATAGGAAACAATATTACAGACACAGCCATTAAAAAACAATATTACAGACACAAGCACTAGGAAACAATATTACAGACAAAGGCAATAGAACACAATATTACAGACACAACCAATAGAAAACAATATTACAGACACAGCCAATAGAAAACAATTTTACAGACACAGCCAATAGAAAACAATATTACAGACACAGCCAATAGAAAACAATATTACAGACACAGGCACTAGGAAACAATATTACAGACAAAGGCAATAGAACACAATATTACAGACACAACCAATAGAAAACAATATTACAGACACAGGCAATAGAAAACAATATTAAAGACACAGCAATAGAACACAATATTACAGACACAGCCAATAGAAAACAATATTAAAGACACAGCCAATAGAAAACAATATTACAGACACAGGCAATAGGAAACAATATTACAGACACAGCCAATAAAAAACAATATTACAGACACAGCAATAGAAAACAATATTACAGACACAGGCAATACGAAACAATATTACAGACACAGGCACTAGGAAACAATATTACAGACACAGGCAATAGAAAACAGTATTACAGACACGGAAAATAGAAAACAATACTGCATACACAGCCATTATAAAACAATGTTACAGACACAGCCAATAGAAAACAATATTAGAGACAAAGGCAATAGAAAACAATTTTACAGACAAAGGTAATAGAACACAATATTACAGACAAAACCAATAGAAAACAATATTACAGACACAGGCAATATAAAACAATATTACAGACACAGCCAATAGAAAACAATATTACAGACACAGGCAATAGGAAACAATATTACAGACACAGGCACTAGAAAACAATTTACAGACACGGGCAATAGAAAACAATATTACAGACACAGGCAATAGAAAACAATATTACAGACACGGACAATAGAAAACAATACTGCATACACAGCCATTATAAAACAATGTTACAGACACAGCCAATAGAAAAACAATATTAAAGACACAGGCAATTGGAAACAATATTACAGACACAGGCAATAGAAAACAATATTACAGACACAGGCAATAGAAAACAATATTACAGACACAGGTAATAGAAAACAGTATTACAGACACGGACAATAGAAAACAATACTGCATACACAGCCATTATAAAACAATATTACAGACACAGCCAATAGAAAACAATATTAAAGACACAGGCAATAGAAAACAATTTTACAGACAAAGGCAATAGAACACAATATTACAGACACAACCAATATAAAACAATATTACAGACACAGGCAATAGAAAACAATATTACAGACACAGCCAATAGAAAACAATACTGCATACACAGCCATTATAAAACAATGTTACAGACACAGGTAATATAAAACAATATTACAGACACAGGCAATAGAAAACAATATTACAGACACAGCCAATATAAAACAATAATACAGACACAGGCAATAGAAAACAATATTACAGACACAACCAATATTAAACAATATTACAGACACAGGCAATAGAACACAATATTAAAGACACAGGCAATAGAAAACAATATTACAGACACAGCCAATAGAAAACAATATTACAGACACAGGCAATATAAAACAATATTACAGACACAGGCAATATAAAACAATATTACAGACACAGCCAATAGAAAACAATATTACAGACACAGGCAATAGAAAACAATATTACAGACACAGCCAATAGAACACAATATTAAAGACACAGGCAATAGAAAACAATATTACAGACACAGCCAATAGAACACAATATTAAAGACACAGGCAATAGAAAACAATATTACAGACACAGCCAATAGAAAACAATATTACAGACACAGCCAATAGAACACAATATTAAAGACACAGGCAATAGAAAACAATATTACAGACACAGCCAATAGAACACAATATTACAGACACAGGCAATAGAAAACAATATTACAGACACAGCCATTAGAAAACAATATTACAGACACAGGCAATATAAAACAATATTACAGACACAGCCAATAGAAAACAATATTACAGACACAGGCAATAGAAAACAATGTTACAGACACAGCCAATAGAACACAATATTAAAGACACAGGCAATAGAAAACAATATTACAGACACAGCCAATAGAAAACAATATTACAGACACAGGCAATATAAAACAATATTACAGACACAGGCAATATAAAACAATATTACAGACACAGCCAATAGAAAACAATATTACAGACACAGCCAATAGAAAACAATATTACAGACACAGCCAATAGAAAAGAATATTACAGACACAGCCAATATAAAACAATATTACAGACACAGGCAATAGAAAACAGTATTACAGACACGGACAATAGAAAACAATACTGCATACACAGCCATTATAAAACAATGTTACAGACACAGCCAATAGAAAACAATATTACAGACACAACCAATATAAAACAATATTACAGACACAGGCAATATAAAACAATATTACAGACACAGGCAATAGAACACAATATTAAAGACACAGGCAATAGAACACAATATTACAGACACAGCCAATAGAAAACAATATTACAGACACAGCCAATAGAAAACAATATTACAGACACAACCAATATAAAACAATATTACAGACACAGGCAATAGAACACAATATTACATACACAGCCAATAGAAAACAATATTACAGACACAACCAATATAAAACAATATTACAGACACAACCAATAGAAAACAATGCTGCATACACAGCCATTATAAAACAATATTACAGACACAGGCAATAGAACACAATATTAAAGACACAGGCAATAGAAAACAATATTACAGACACAGCCAATAGAAAACAATATTACAGACACAACCAATATAAAACAATATTACAGACACAGGCAATATAAAACAATATTACAGACACAGGCAATAGAACACAATATTAAAGACACAGGCAATAGAACACAATATTACAGACACAGCCAATAGAAAACAATATTACAGACAGAGGCAATAGAAAACAATATTACAGACACAGCCAATAGAAAACAATATTACAGACACAGGCAATAGGAAACAATATTACAGACACAGCCAATAAAAAACAATATTACAGACACAGCAATAGAAAACAATATTACAGACACAGGCAATAGGAAACAATATTACAGACACAGGCACTAGGAAACAATATTACAGACACGGGCAATAGAAAACAATATTACAGACACAGGCAATAGAAAACAATATTACAGACACAGGCAACAGAAAACAATAATACAGACACAGGCAATAGAAAACAATATTACAGACACAGGCAATAGAAATGAATATGACAGACACAGGCAAAAGAACACAATATTACAGACACAGCCAATAGAAAACAATATTACAGACACAGGCAATATAAAACAATATTACAGACACAGGCAATAGAAAACAATATTACAGACACAGCCAATAGAAAACAATATTACAGACACAACCAATATAAAACAATATTACAGACACAGGCAATATAAAACAATATTACAGACACAGGCAATAGAACACAATATTAAAGACACTGGCAATAGAACACAATATTACAGACACAGCCAATAGAAAACAATATTACAGACACAGGCAATAGAACACAATATTAAAGACACAGGCAATAGAACACAATATTAAAGAAACAGGCAATAGAACACAATATTACAGACACAGGCAATAGAACACAATATTACAGACACAGGCAATATAAAACAATATTAAAGACACAGGCAATAGAACACAATATTAAAGACACAGGCAATAGAACACAATATTACAGACACAGCCAATAGAAAACAATATTACAGACACAGGCAATAGAAAACAATATTACAGACACAGCCAATAGAAAAGAATATTACAGACACAGCCAATAGGAAACAATATTACAGACACAGCCAATAAAAAATAATATTACAGACACAGCAATAGAAAACAATATTACAGACACAGGCAATAGGAAACAATATTACAGACACAGGCACTAGGAAACAATATTACAGACACGGGCAATAGAAAACAATATTACAGACACAGGCAATAGAAAACAATATTACAGACACAGGCAACAGAAAACAATAATACAGACACAGCAATAGAAAACAATATTACAGACACAGGCAATAGGAAACAATATTACAGACACAGGCACTAGGAAACAATATTACAGACACGGGCAATAGAAAACAATATTACAGACACAGGCAATAGAAAACAATATTACAGACACAGGCAACAGAAAACAATAATACAGACACAGGCAATAGAAAACAATATTACAGACACAGGCAATAGAAATGAATATGACAGACACAGGCAAAAGAACACAATATTACAGACACAGCCACTAGAAAACCAATATTACAGACACAGGCAATAGAAAACAATAATACAGACACGGGCAATACACATCATTAGCTACTTCAAATCTAACAGTTTTTAAGTGCATCAACATCCAAAATGTGTCATGTCAGATCTGCGTTCTTCAAAGTTTGTGCAAAACCCTCAACCAGCCCCAGTTGAATAAAACTTTGTAAACAAATGAAAACTCGGCACTTATCAATCAGAGTTATGCATTCATCAGTACATACGTTATTCCACAAAAAGTTTTCCATGTAGCGTATCATAGTACCAGTAATAGCCATATTTCCAGGATAGAAAATATAACTTTACAAGAAAATCATGAACGTGAAATATCTTAAGTCACTACACACTTCATTAAAGCTGTGTACCCGATCGTAAACTAAGAATTGATGAAATCCCATTTTCCAGTTTTAGAATTATTTTTATCTCGTTTACATTTTCATGCTATAATATTGTTCTCCAGAAATCATTGAAAATGTGGGAAAGTGAAATCAAATTTGGATTGTTACGTCAAAGAGTCCGTTGAACCTCTAGCCTACACTGAAGAACCGAATACAAGGACCTAAGCCTGCTACATACGTTTTCTGCTGAAACCTGTCTTACGTCACTATTGAACATACAAGTGCATCGTTATCGGCTTTTCCGAATAAGCTTTAACACGCAGCTAAATGAAATAATCAGTCGGAATTTTCCAAAAAGATCCGACCGTAATTAGTAGGGACACATAGCTGCATAATTAGTCTTATGTGAGATAAATCATATCTTCACATATTATTCATTATGGAAAAACTAGAGGTAAACTTAATGCAAATGCGACTTGTTCTAAGATTGCAGAGAACGATTTGCTAACTGAGATACTAAATTGAAGTTTTACTTTAAGCAATATTTCTCCAAACCAATATAGCAGAACCCAAGAAAATAATCTAATAGCTATTTATCTTAACTGCATATGACAATCTGTTTGTAGTATGCCGGGTAATTCTTGGCAATGTTTTAAGAACGTTATAATTTCTACCTTTTTTCAATCAACAAGTTACTTCGGTATATAATATGTGAACTTGAGTTGTTTTTCTTCCGTAAGTTTAAAACACTTTTCTGCCAACTGTATTACGTTAGAAGCATTGATTATTGCGGAAGTAAATAATAAGCATTTAATATATAATAGGCACTAACATAATGATGGAATCGGAAATGGCAGCTAATTAACATTCCTTAGGACAAGGTCATGTCATTCAACCAAGAAATATAGTATGACATATTAGCAGTCGCCCAACATTTTTGTGAAATGTACGCTGTCTACTAATTATCCATATTTGCTTTGACTACAGTTTCTTTTACCGTCGATTACATTGCTTGCATTATTTAATGGAAACATTTATAACGAAATAAATATAATCCCTATTCCCGGAAACACCTAATATCATTACAAATGAAGATTGCACTTTCATGAATCAAAAAAGATCTTGTAATGTTTGTTAATCGCACTTTACGATAACTGACACGAAAACAATTTTGTGAAGAAACTTTTCTCCCCAAGATATACAAAGAATGATGCTGGACTCAAGGAAGATGGACGAAAAGAAATCGGTGTTAATTGAATCTTCTTTCGGTCAAATGCTCATTGTTATGGTGACTCACATTATTTGCCAATTAGTACGTGATGCGCTCTTTACAGGATATCTCGTCAAATACATCTAAAAAATCATAATGTAACTTGTATCAACAATTAGTTTCACTTGATATTTAATGGCGGATCCATATAAAAGCAAAACAAATCGCAAAGTACAACATGAACTACAGTTAATATAATCTTCAATTATTTATTGAAAAGCACTATTTCAAAGAGTAAAATGAGTAAGTAGTAACTAAGTGGAGTTAAAACTGATTTGATTGTGAGCATACCATCTTTATTAAAAATAAAGTGTCTGACTCTAAACATGAGCCGGACAGAAAATGGACATTCATTTTTTCATGAAAGATTTGACAAGTTTTGCTGATGCAATAAACGGAATCACGGTCTGTCATTGAACATGTCGGATGTGTCTTAAAGGGCAAAATCGTAGAATAAACCATACCAAGGTAGCCGCTCTTGCAGACATATTGGATTTACGATTCCATTTTGTATCATACCAAGAGGAGTGGGTTTCGAATTCCACGTGTTATGCTATGTGGTTTCGAATTCTACGTGTTATGCTATGTGGTTTCGAATTCCACGTGTTATGCTATGTGGTTTCGAATTCCACGTGTTATGCTATGTGGTTTCGAATTCCACGTGTTATGCTATCCATTCAGCGTTCCATATGCAGCCTATAGTTGTAGCCTAAAATGAAGCACCGAATACAAGGACCTAAGCCTGCTACATAATATTTCTGCTGAGACCTGTCATACATCTCTGTTGAAACTACACGTGTATCGTTATCGACTTTTCCGAATAAGCTTTAACACGCAGCTAAAAGAAATAATCAGTCGGAATTTTCCAAAATGATCCGACCGAAACTAGTAGGGACACGTAGCTGCCACATTAGTCTCTATTGAGGTAAATTATATCTTCACATATTATTAATTATGGAAAAACTAGAGGTAAACTTAATGCGAATGAGACTTGTTTTAAGATTGCAGAGCGCGATTTGCTAACTGAGATACTAAATTGAAGTTTACTTTAAGCAATATATCTCTAAACCATAATAGCACAAACCCAAGAAAAAAAATTAATAGCAATTTATCTTAGCAGCATATAACAATCTTTTTGTAGTGTGCCGGGTATTTCTTGGTAATGTTTTTAGAACGTTATAATTTCTACCTTTTATCAATCAACGAGTTACTTCGGTTTATAATACGCGAACTTGAGTTGTTTGTCTTCCTTAAGTTTAAAACATTTTTCTGCCAACTGTATTATTTTAGAAGCATTGATTATTGTGGAAATAATTAGTAAGCATTTAATATATAATAGGCACTAACATAATGATGGAATCGGAAATGGCATCTAATTAACATTCCTTAGGACAAGGTCATGTCATTCAACCAAGAAATATAGTATGACGTAAGCAGTCGCCCAACATTTTTGTGAAATGTACGCTGTCTACTAACTCTCCACATTTGCTTTTGACTACAGTTTCTTTTACAAGATAATCAGTTTACCTGAAACAGCAAAACTCGTAACCCCTAAGCTATTCAAATATAACGACGTGATAGTTATTACACCGCTAAAAATGACCAATATGCCAATACAAATGTAGTAAATAACTCACAGGAAGGTTTTGAAGTAGACGTTTTAATACCTTTTACTTCAAACTATACGGAATGATTAATTGACATATGATCTATTATAAGATATGTGGCAAATGTTTATCCAAGATCTAGTCCAACCTAGTTTAAACCTGTTACAGACCATACACAGAACATTTGCAAGAACACTTCTAATTTGAAATGAAAGATTATACAAACCTATCTGAAAATAAAACGTCATGTTTTATTATCATGTTTCATGAGGCAATATGCTCATAGTGAGGCCTACTGAAGGAAAGACCTATAACACATTTGTAAATTGCATTCTAGGAAATTAATATCTGTGTAGATCATGGCATACAAACATTAAATCATAAAGTTTTTTTAAAGAAAACTTCTAATATTTATTTGTTTAAGAGTTTTATTTGATGCATATGCGTTCTTCGTTAAAAGTAGGCTATCCTTCCCTTGAAATATGTTCTTGTATGAAGGTTCTTGTAAAATAAAAGCCTCTTACACAAACAAGAATGCCGATTACATTGCTTGCATTGTTTAATTGAAACATTTATAACGAAATAAATATAATCCCTATTTTTCCAAGATATAAAATCTAATGTCAAACTACCATCGCTGGAAACACCTAATATCATTACAAATGCAGATGGCACTTTCATGAATAAAAAAAAACATCTTGTAATTTCGTTACTCGCACTTTACGATTCTCGACAGGAAAACAATGTTGTGAAGAAAAGTGTTTCCCCAAGAAATACAAAGAATGATGCTGGACTCAAGGAAGATGGACGAAAATAAATTGGTGTTAATTGATTCTTCTTGCGGTCAAATGCTCATTGTTATGGTGACTCACATTATTGCCAATTAGTACGTGATGCGCTCTTCACAGGATATCTCGTCAAATACATCTACAAAACATAATGTTAGTTGTAACAACAATTAGTTTCACCTGATATTTAATGGCGGGTCCATATAAAAGCAGCACAAATCACAACTACAACTTGAACAACTGTTAATATCATCTTTAATTATTTATTGCAAAACACGTATATCAAAGAGTAAAATGAGTAAGTTGTAACTAAGTGGAGTTAAAACTGATTTGATTGGGAGTATACCATCTTTATTAAAAATAAAGTATCTGACTCTAAACATGAGCCGGACAGAAAATGGACATTCATTTTATCATGCAAGATTTGACAAGTTTTGCTGATGCAATAAATGGAATCACGGTCTGTCACATGAACATGTCGGATGTGTATTAAAAGGCAAAATCGTAGAATAAGCCATACCAAGGTAGTCGTTCTTACAGACACATTGGATTTACGATTCCGTTTTGTATCATACCAAGAGTGGAAAACGTGTTATGCTATGCATGCAGCGTCCTATATTCAGCCTATAGTTGTTGCCTTTGGTTGTACTACAAGCAATGCGGCATAGTAAGCAAACTACTAAAGTAGTAGCTATTTCTATTTTGTACAGGTTTGTGCGTCATCTTCCGTTTAGTATTCAGTTTTTATTATTTATGATGCGCACTTATCTGTCTGTACATATTTGTACGCCATCTTCTGTATAGTATTACGTAGCTATTTATCTTTCTGTACATATTGGTACATCATCTTTTGTGTAGTTTTGACTAGTTATTCACCTTTCTGTACATGTATGTACGTCATCTGTGTAGTATTAAGTAGCTATTTATCTTTCTGTACACATTTGTACATCATCTTTTGTGTAGTTTTGACTAGTTTTTCACCTTTCTGTACATGTATGTACGTTATCTGTGTAGTATTAAGTAGCTATTTATCTTTCTGTACACATTTGTACATCATCTTTTGTGTAGTTTTGACTAGTTTTTCACCTTTCTGTACATTTATGTACGTTATCTGTGTAGTATTAAGTAGCTATTTATCTTTCGGTATATATTTATTTTACACGTTGATAATATCACCCAAACTTATAAAGTCTGCAATATGTAATCAATTCCATGTGTGAGGAACAAATCGGTTATTCCAGTGGTAAAATGGTGGAAAGATCAAAGATAACTGAAACAAAATTTTAATGCTGTTTCACTACTTATCCAATTAAATAACACTGAGTTAGACCTTCTATGAGTTATTGAAAATTATTACCATCTTGAACATAAATAAGGTACATCCAATGTCAGAGGCAGGTAATTAGTGTAATTTTATACAGGTGTAATACAGAGACTGCTCCCGAAATGGTAGTGGAAAAAAAAAACTATGAAAGTAAGATAACACGTTGATCAAGAATAAAATGAACAGCACGATAAGATATGTGCCATAACTTCAATCAATTAGCATATGATGTTCACTTTGAGTTTACCGTTTAGAATGTACGTACAATGCAGTATTTGTGCTGTATCAAAAATGCAGTGTTTGTCTTTGTGAACAAGGTTCCACTAATTTTTCATGTTTATAAAACGTTTACAAAACAATGATACCAGATGAATAATTTCCACCAATTTCAAATTGTCAGGCTGTTACATACATATCAGGTTTACATTAAAAGTCATATAGTGCATTCAGGACGTACATTAATTGAACTATACAAATTAGATATCACTACTATTAAACAAATCGTGGTGTAAACACGGGGTGGACACATTACAGTTGCAACAAAAACGATTAGTGTAAACGAATCTGATTTTTACAGCTCTTCTGAAATTAAGTTACAACCAAGAAGAAAAGAGCTCCCGCCACATCACTTAAATCTGCCAAGAAATAGAGAACGACCCCAGTTTGGTCAGAAACGTCACTAAAGGCATATCCGGTCTTATCTTATCATTTCCACTGTTCCTGTTGCCAAAAGACTAACATATATATGTGCAAATTTCAGTATATTAAAATATTAAAGATAACAAGATAGAATACTTTAATATATTCAACTCATATTAAATGAAGTATCTTTATAATGTTTGCGTAATCGCAACAATTGCATTCATTTTTCCATGTATTTAAATAGAATTTTGGTTTCTTGTGATCTTAACAGACAGCAAATACAAAATATATATTCCATTTAAGATATTGCAGTAAATATGCTTTGCTTCTTTAGTTGATAATGCAACGTAAATAATTCCCCATCTACCGACTACAAGTTTTAGATGGAATTTCAAACGTAGCAGAAGGTTACCGCCACATCACTTAACTGACTAGATTCAGAAATTATTCACGATATGTTAAAAATAGACTCTGCTACGCTAGACCATTGTTAGAGACCATTCTTTGTGCAAGCAGAATTTTATTACTTACAATATCCATTTGAGGAAGACTGAAAGCATTACCTATACTGTCACCTCATATCCGTCACATATAAATTTTCTAGTGTATCTTATTTTCTCTGATGATATTTTGCTTCTCATCAATAACAATTTGCATAGTTTTAAAGTAAAATCTAATGCCAGTAATTAATAATGAAACGGTATCAGTGTAAAGTGGGCCACGTTCATGTATGCAGAAATTATCAACATATTTCAGAGCTCAATAGAGACGATGGACCAGTCGATAACAGAAATATACGGACAGTTGTAGAACCGACAATCATATAGTCACCTCAGCTTCCATGTAATACAACAAGATTATTATTTCTGTATATGTTTATCAGAATTTACCCATTGTTATCAGTTTCTCAATCCAGTTTTACTCGTTTCTTAATCAATTTATATTCAGGGCTATTCGTGGTATCGTTGAAACCCTGAGCATATTCAGCACCAAAATCGAACTACTTGTGACGAAGCTCATCTGTTTCCAAGTAATCATTTATGATTTGTTTTCTGGTATTGAAGCCTTCCATAAAACATATTTGTTTGACGACGTAAACCTGTTTGATCATTAGTATAAACGCTTCAATCATACAGAATAATATATACCACTACAAAAATGTCGTCGTCAGTATAAAAACCATCTTTCTAGACTTAAACAAAAGTTATGTAATCTGAATCAGATTGATGTTTTGTTTTGTTTTGTATGGTTTAACGCCATTTTTCAGCACAATATAGGCAGAGGGTATCCATTTGTTATAAGTGTATAGTGCAGTTTAGAGGCTAATATAAACATTCAAGGCACCGTCATGTATTTGCTTATTTTATATACGGTATAAGTATTGTTTAACATGAGTTTAACCTTTGGCATTCGCTTTTCCATATAAAACCGTCTGTATTAAGATTAAATTGTTTTCTGACCTTGATTTTATTCACAGACTAATACATAGCCAATTTCATGAGCGCCTACCCTCCTTCATGCATACTACGTAAATATTTATCAATAAGCCTACCTATATACATGCATACATACCTGTAGGCTTTAATGTTTACGTGTAAATAAGCGATTGATAGGATTTAAAGCCACTGGTTGATCAAACATGTTACCTGTCTTGATAGGCGAAGCATCCAGTAATATCTGAATGGTTTTTAATCCGGACATTATGTAAGTTTATTGGACCATTACAATTTAAATGCTGTACATGTCCACAGCTATAGCAACGAACTAACGAGTGTTTACCTGTTACTAATTATTATGAGAGATGAGAGTACATACTAGAGTGATATGCGGATATCTACACTACGATTATGTGCAGCTTGCATTATGCATTCCCTAATTGATGATGATGAAAGGTATATAAGACGCGTAAAGGTAAAGTGCAGGCATTTTTGTTTACGTCTTTACTTGTCCAAGCTAACATTTTGTATACTTTAGTATGGACGTAAATGCACATTATTGTCCAAGTGCAATTATATTTATGTATTTAGTTAGTTACATGTATAACCACTGGTTCAGAGTCAAACATACCGCTCCAGTGGCCTAGTGGTTAGAGCGTCCGCCGCGGTAGCGGGAGGTTGTGGGTTCTATCCCCGTCCGAGTTATACAAAAGACTTACAAAAATGGTACTAACAGCTGCCTCGCTTGACGTTCAGCATTAAGAGGTTAGTGTTAGGACTGGTCGGCCTGGTGTCAGGAAACAAAAATTCAGAGTCAAATATTGTGCATTTGTCTTTATTTGTTTGTTTGATTACGATTTTTAAGGTAGCTGTAACAATTTTTCAGTCATATCGCTACGATGTCCGCAGTGAGGCAATTTATAGTCATGTCTGGCGCTGGGGCATTATTCTGCAGACACGTAGCATGATGTTCCGCCCAGTCACATTATCCTGACACCAAGCCGACCAGTCCGACCAGTCCTAACACTAATCTCTTAATGCTGAGAGCCAAGCGACGCAGCTGTTAGTACCATTTTTGTAAGTCTTTTGTATAACTCGGCCGGGGATAGAACCAACAACCTCCCGCTACCGCGGCTGACGCTCTAACCACTAGGCCATCAGAGAGGTTGTCTATTTGTCTGATGCCAATTTAGATGATTGCTGGACATGCTGGTGATAACGCTAGCGCTTAAAAAATTTTCTTGCTTGCACATCGAGGACAAGGTTCATAAATAGTTGTTTCTGTTAATTGAATATACTTTCTTGAAGCTATATTTTTTTTTTGTTTTGCAATCGCAAAAGCCGAATCGTTAGGCGCTCAGCATTAAGAGATTAGTGTATGGAATGGTCAGCCTGGAGTCTGGATGGTGTGACTGGGTGGAACATCATACTTAGTCTTCGGAATGATGCCCCAGTGCTATACAGCACAAAAACTGTCAAACTGCAGCCATTGTAGTGATATATAGACTGAAATATGGGTAAACGTTACATTGTTTTCTTGGGTATTATTGCTAATCTCGTTGGAGGACGCACAATTTAAATTTTTTAAAAATATGGTTATTTAACGCTCCTAGCTCCAAGTCAGCAATGCCGACAGTCTAGGTGGATAATATACGAAGAATAAAATGTGAGGAATAACAATTTAATAACAGATTTAAATATTAAAAACTCTACTAAATTTCCACAATTTCTCCACTCGGTCGACCTATTTAATCTGCCAAATTCATCATCTGATGTGGAACGTGATAGTATTTTCATCTCTCCCTACTACTTTAGTCATCTGTATTATTTTCTTTTCCTTGACTGATACTCCAGTACCCCTTCCGTCCCTTGACAACGTCCTTCACCCTTCCACTTCCTCCACTTCCGTTCTCCGACCTGTCTTCACACTTCTGCCTCCGATATTCCGTCGGGACCCGTGACCTCTATAACAACTTGTACGACTAAAAATGGGTGATAATACAACAACGGTATTAACGACTCCTGATACATTCATCAACAACATCGCACATCACATCAATCGGACGCATTCCTTATTAGAGGTACACACACTGTTTAAATACAAATGTGTAGATACTTCATAATACAAGACCACCGTGCCTAAATGTATAGTTCACATGTTTGTGCTCAGATTCAAAATTAAAACAAATATACGTTCTAACATAACTTATTAATAAATGAAAACATTTAATACGATGCACACATCAGCAAATTCCGCAATTAATTCCGATCACTACGTAATTCAATATTGTATACTACTAATTTCTCTACAAAACGTTGTGATAAGTAAATAGATCCAATACGTACGTGAGATTATAATAAAGGTAGCTTCTACATACCAACATAATTCTAACAATCAATTTCCACATACTACATATAACCGTACAACTCTCAGTTACTAATTTTCAACATGTTCAGGCGAAGAATTCTTACCTTTAAGAATTTTTCAAGTCTGAATTCCCGCGCTCTCCTTTTAACAAACTACGTGCATTCGGAGTACACCTATTAGAATCTGCATTTGTCAAAATCCTGGTGAGTATTTAAGTTATCGCAAAATGAGATCTAGATTAAGGATCTGCTCCTGACCCATCCATATTTCCCTAATTCAGCCCTGATTTGATATTGCGGTCTATTGGAACTCCCTTGCGCGAGTTATATATATATATATATATATATATATATATATATATATATATATATATATATATATATATATATATATATATATATATATATATATATATATATATATATATATATATATATATATATATATATATATATATATATATATATATATATATATATATATTGTAATAAACTTTGGAGTAAGTGTTAGTGAATTTGAACCATGCTTGGGTCGTTAGTAGTGATTTTGGGTACAAGCCGAATGACTGTCCCTTTGTAACATAGTCCATATTAAAATTCAGTGGTGTATACAAGTAGTGTGATTGAAAAGGCAGCATTTATGGTTGGAAATCAGTAAATTATAGAATGGAATCAATAAGTTGGAACTTGGTAGGTACCGTTTATGTGGCCATAGTGGAAAATTGGCGTATGTATATGAGTGTGATACGCCGGAAATTCTGTGGATGGACTGGCCTAGGGTCGCGCAGTTAAATATTTCCCAGTTAGTAAGGGAATACTGGTGTAATTTCTATGGCATGACAAGCTATCGGTACGGAAAACGGATGATAATGAAGAAAAACCATGTAAAGGTGCAGTTAATGGACGTTTGGGCAAGTTGTCTCCTCTGGGTCGCCCATTGATTACAGCAAAGATTAATAATTATAGCAGACACGTCTTTCTTTCCATTTTACAACTCAAGTTGTATGGAAGTCTTTGGAAATTTGGGGAAAACATATGACTTCCAGCGTGACTCGCGCCAGGGTTTTGACACCGCTCGGTCAAGTGAATACCCCTGTGCTTGTAACAATATATATATATATATATATATATATATATATATATATATATAATAAATCAGAGGAGATAACAAGCCTTTTTGAACAGGCCTATAGAGATAAATAAAGCCAGTAAAGAATCTTTCTATAATAATAATAATAATAATAATAATAATAATAATAATAATAATAATAATAATAATAATATCATATATGTATCCAGATTGACATAATTAACTGAATTTGACTTTGCATTATGACCATGCAACTAAACAGATACAAAACAAATATGCATGTAATTAATTAATACAATACAGTAATAACATCTACCACTCAAAAGAACAGAAACAAAATAGATGTTAACTCAAATTATACAATCTTTACACAATAACCCCTGACGCCGCGTTTACAGAGCAGGAGGTAGTAGCATACTGCTAAGCTTTGTAGCATCAAAGTCATATAAGATACTCTAAAGTGGGACGCAATATAGAAAGGTAGACAGATTTAGCTTTACAATGATAATAAACAATCTGGATATTTTAGTTACACTACAAAAATACATAGGGAAAAAACCAAATTTTTGAACCTGTTTTTTTTCTTCACTTAAAATTCGCCTGTGTTTGGAATCCGATTTTGTGTCCAGATTATAGACGCTTTGGCCTCAGATCTAGGACAGACCGGTATGAACTGCTCACAGACAGGTGAACCTGTGTAAAGAGTAGGATAACGTAGGCATTTGGAATCAAGAGCTGTCTCCATACGAAAATGATAGGTTCCTTAAGCAGGAAAAAAAACCTTCAACTTTTCCCCGTCAGCTCATGCGTGAGAAACATAACCCATAGAAAACAATGTTTTTAACACAACTACACATTAAGCTAATGAAAAATTGCTTGAAAATCCCCAATCATGCGAAATAGAAAAAAACATCTAGGGGTTAATGTATTAACGTAGCATTATCACATGGATGAATCCTCAGCTACCACGTATGAATGTATGAATTGAATGTGCTCATAAACTCTGGATTCGCCATTCATATAATTGAAATATTCGTGTGTGTGTGTGTGTGTGTGTGTAAGAGAGAGAGAGAGAGAGAGAGAGTGCGTATGTAAGTATGCATATATACATATATATATATATATATATATATATATATATATATATATATATATATATATATATATATATATATATACACTTTACAATATATTAGCAATACACATTTTTCTCCACTCCTTACTGATGTTACATACCCTAGTCTTCTCTTTACGTATACAAATTACAGAGTCAAGTAATCAATAACCTACTCGCTATTTTAGGAATAGAAAACTAAATGAAATGGCGAGCAGCAGAAGTCTAGCGCCATCTACTGAAAAAGTGAACTTCGCAAGAATCTTATCGTTGTTAATTGATGGCGGACAGCTTGCTCTTTGTCACCAGTTTGATCAACATTTCCCGCCATCATGCTTAGCGAATGGCCTTCGTAAAGCAGAAATAAGAAAAACTCTTGTGGACCTGCGAGATAAAGGAAAACTAAACGATATACAATGGAAAAGACTATATCCTCCGATGAAAGAACCTCCAGTATCGTCAGCGAATTTTGATATCAGTTTGCTTTTGTGCTTACTTCGGAATATCTGCGGTCTAAAACCACCAAAGACAGGCTGGGACAATCCGCCTTCACCCAGAGATACATCGCCAGTAGCTGACATAGTTCGCATCCGCCTCCTTCAAAACGAGGTACTAAATATAGTCTGGAAAGACTTTAAACCTTGGGCTCAAATCTTTCTTTGTGCTCTGTCCAACATTTTACGTTTTAAAGCTAAGAATTTCAGAGTACATGGCAGATGCACTGATTGCTTTTTCTGCATGATAGAATACATTGATGACTTTAATATGTGTGCACTACACTAATGTAGTTCGTCCAGAGGTTCTAATTTTGCAATTTTATTAACTGTTTCATTAATATGTAAGATAAAAATGAAATGAAATTATTTTGTATTATGTTTTTTTTGTGTCAGGGGATGAAACTTTACTGTAAAATTCAAATGAAGGGCAAAAATCATTACTTTATACATCGCTCATTTGTTCATATATTTTGAGAGCATACTGAATATACACGTGGCTTTTGGGGGAGATGTATCTTCATAAGAAAAATTACCTTGAAATCACATAAGATTTCCTTCCTTAGTGAAACATTTCACTTGTGTGGGCGAATAACATACTAATCAATTGGCTGATGTAAGAATGACGCATAAACAATCAAATCATAATTATTTTCTTTCATTTTTTAGTTTATATAATATTTACCTTTTCGTATCACACAACAACAAAAAAATAGGTACGTGTATACAGTAGACCTATTAGATAATCAGACCGCTCAGGTGCCCTAAGTGGTTCAGGCGTCTGCCTCAGACTAGGGAGGTCACGAGTTCGAACACCGGATGAGTCATTCCCAAAACTTCTAAAAATGGCAATAACAGCAGACTTGCTTGGTACTCAACAGTAACAGTTAGTGTTAAGTGCCCCGGTGCTAGACATCACTTTCAACTAGTACACGGCAGACATCGTAGTGATATGATTACAAACTTGTTGAAGATAAGTTCCAAAATACAAATCGCGCGCACACACACACGTTGTATGATTATTTCGCAATTACATTGGTTAAATTATCAAATAAGAGAAAAATTTAACAATTAACCTAATTATTAGCTAAAAGCAAGTAAACAGCTACTTGTTAAATCACTGTTATACATGTAAGGTCGTTTAATTAATTATTAAGACACTATTGAATAATCTTATACATACAAATATAAGCAAGTATCATGTTCATACAAAGCACAACATACTCAAAAGACAACATACTCAAAATGATTTTAATTCATTAATGAAACATTATAATGTATTAATTCGCTTGTCTGATAAATTTACCAAGACACCGCTGTTTTAGAATTTTGCAACACTTGTTATGTTATACGATATCAGGTATAAAAAGGTATCATACTGTTTCTGTTCTCATTCGCGAAAAGGCAAAGAAGCAATTGTCATGGAATTGTTGAGGAAACGTTGGTATTTGTGGCTTGGTGGCTAGTTCCGCGAGAGTCGGCTACGACGTGCTAACGTATCCTTGGACTTGTATGGTTCTTTTTTGTTTGTTTGATTGATTGATTAGGATTTTTAACGTAGCTTTAACATTTTTACAGTCATATCACTACGATATCTGCAGTGAGATACTTTATAGTGATGTCTAGCAATGGGGCATCATGTCGCAGACATGTAGCATGATGCCCCACCCAGTCACATTATCCTGACACCAGGCCGACCAGTCCTAACAGTAACCTCTTAATGCTGAGCGTCAAGCGAGGCAGCTGTTTGTACCATTTTTGTAAGTCTTTGGTATGACTCGGCCAGGGATCGAACCCACAACCTCACGCTTCCGAGGCGAACGCGCTAACCACTAGGCCACCGGAGCGGTTTGTATGGTTCGTCATTATATGCTGAAGGTAGTTGAGACATTAATCATGCACATTATATCGCATTCTAATTCCTAATAAATCCTGTGTTCTATGTTATTTGTCGGAACTAAATACTTTCGTTTGGCAATACGTACAATCAGTCTGCTTATTATTTAGTTGCAGCATCTACCAGCCGCATCAATGTCCGAGCTAGATTTCCAGACGAAGTGGGATGAAATGTTACAGGTAATCCAAACATTGATTTCTTGCAATTATATTTGTATACATTGTTTTGATATAAAATTGCATAGTCATTTAAATAATAATGTACATTGACAGCTTTATATATGTATTGTTTTTAATTTTAAAAACACACGATAGTTACTACCACCACTTAATGCAAATTCATGGAATATTGTTGCACATGTGATATCATTTCATTTCAACAAACTGACTCTAAAATCTCTCGAAGAAGCACTGAAAAAGATTCATTTTAGGACGTCTCTTGATAACTTTAGAACTCCAGTTAACTTAGAATTGACAGTTATTTTCCAATGCACTGCACTAACCAAATATAAGTCCATATTGACAGTTATTTTCCAATGCACTGCACTAACCAAATATAAGTCCATATTTTTATGAGAATATTTACGGCTTGTTCTCATAAACACATACTGGAACTCAAAACGATAGAAAGAAGAGAAGAACGAGTTCCTGGAAAAAGGGTGTCACGTGATGATAAAAATGACTTGGGGAAAATTAGGTACGGGATCAGATCTGCAATGAAAAGGCGAACATCCTGCTAGCTGTTGGTATGAAGAACTGACCTGGGCGCTATGCAGACTTATTTATATTCGTCTGGCGCACATAAATACTAAATATGGTCATTCCTCAATAGATAACGCTAGCAGGGATGATGCCTACCCTCACCGCATAAGAACCATTTTCTTTTACGTCATTTGACAAACTCTCAGTCCAAGGGTTTAAAATTTGCCAATGTATAATCTTGAAATCTTCGTAGCTTGCAGAATTATATATTTTCTACTGAGCAGACCTAAGAGTTCTTACTGAATATATAATATAAATAGCATGTACTGAATAATTCCTTTAGTAACATCATATACTTATTCCACACAACAATGTATATTCGTATAGCTTACTAGGCATACAGCACAGCGATGTACATTGCCAATTTTATGCTTACACAGCACTATTTTCATTCCATTAATATATAGTTGTGCTTTGGAAATAACTGAAATTGATTTTAATATATTTTAGAAACTTACTTAAATATAACTAAATAAAACTTTACTTTAATATATTTTAAAGAAAATGGGAATCAAATTAATTTTACTAAAAAATCTATCCTAATACATGACATGCGACACATTGATGGCCAATAACCAAAACTGACCAGACAACCTGGATGTTTAAAATTATAACATGATGTACTTTAGAATAAAAGCCGTTTCACGACTGACTTATACTTGGATTATCTTTTTACAAAGCATCCGATTTATATGTTAGCACATTAAAGTTCAATTAACGTACTACATCGGCTGATGCAATGAATTGTTCTTGAAGAATTTAATCTCTTTTTCGCTGAGAAAAAAATGGCATACCACTTTAAAACACTCCTAACATGGGTAATTTGTAAACAACGTGTTTCAAAAGCTAAGTTTTGTCCATGTTGGAAAGTTTCAAATAAGTTTTTTTTCTGATATTTATGTTCATGGTCTAGCCCTATTTACATAAACGTAGAATGTTTTGACTGTGACGTTTAGTCTCATGTCTTTGTTGTTGTGCCTTATTGCATTATAAAAGGATATGCTACACAACCTTATAGAATCATATTGTAATATCAGACTTCGATCATTTACTTTTTTTATTCAGTTATCATCTGAGAGGAATTATTTATTTAAATCATTCATTGCAATTACTAAATGCTCATTGACATTTTGGACTGATATATTACATTGAGTGTATTGTGAATGCCATCAAAGATATTATGGTTTATGATCAGAGAGAAAGAAGAAGCTCATATTATGCCAATAAAATCACAACTAACCAAGTAAACGTGGAAGACATTTTGACATTTCAGATACTGACTCGTTTGGGCTGTGGAATTCCTCATTTCACGGATTCTATAAGTAAGCTAAAATATGACCCGTGGGATCCAGACAAACAAAAGAAAGACCAAGATACTATTATGGAAGACATGGATCCGGACAAGGTGCTAAGAGACAGAATTCATGAAACAGACCTAGCTGGCTCCACAATAGAAAATAAAAAGTGAACTTATCGTTTTGAAACATTAAATCCATGTTCAACGAGAGAAAACGCAGACAACTGTATACAGGATGAAAATGTAAATGAGAAAATAAATGCGTTAAATACACATAATGGGCAATTGGCATTAAAACATCAAGAACAATAAATCAATCTTCAGGAAAGCGAGAGCAACTCCATCATGATAACAAAACGTCACGCACAGCAATTCAAATATCTCAAATTAAGCTTTGTAATGAATATAGAGTCAGTCTAAAATTAATACAGTTTAAAATTGCTCATGTATGTCATAGTATTAATAGAAATACATCCAAGGCTTACATTATTGTATAGATGTTAGTCAATATATAGGTCTATCCACTGTTTCATTTATCGTCCAAAGTGACTACTTTGAATTTTATAAAACTAGATTTGATACATTGTCATGTTGTGATTAGAATAGAATAGGTAATATGTCGTGTCTCTCCACCTTGTTTGAAATATTGATCCTTAGCAAAGATTTGTATTTCATGTGTGTACTAATGAAGAAATATTTCACGAATTATCCGCCAGTTGTATAACAATTTGCTACCTATTGCTTCTAAGATGTATTAGCTTATTTTGATTTATCAATATTATCTGTCCTTCATCTTTATTTGCAAACTGTATAATAATTTCATGAGCCGACGTACAAGACATATCTATATTCATCGTTTCAGTATTTTGTAAGTTGATTTTACAAGATGACAAGGTACTTTAATTCGTTCAAAATGTCATAAAAAAACCTGAAAATAATTTTTTTTTATGGATTTAAAGATAAATATTCGTGAACACTTTGTTATGTTAAATCTAATTTTGTAACAAAGAATATAATAATTAAAATGGTCTCAGAAGACATTGTTTAAATGAAACGTTGTTTCTTTGTGCATCAAAATAATTTCCTTCTATGCATTTGTACTTCAGCAACACTGTACAACAACGTTAATGTGAGCAGTCAGTGGTTGATTCTGTGGTTTTGAGAGTCCATGAAGCAATATAGTTTATTCCAAAAGAAATCAAATAATTCATATAAGTATATCATTACTGTGATTTGAATGAGAGAACAGTAGTTGAACATGACCATGCAGCTGTCCACAATTCTAAAGCAATATAAACTGTAGAATTCTTGATGATAATAGGACGCACAGCTACACATCCAGATGAAGCAAGAATAAGTGTTGCAGAATAAATTATTTCTAGCCAATTGTTTTAAGCATGTAAACATGTTTATCGTTCATGAAAGGAGTTTACAAAAATGCGATAAGAACACATGATACAGTAAATGATTTAGGACATGATAATGTCTTAGCAGCAGAGAGGGTGAACCCTACAACCTTTTTAGACAAAATAAGGCTTCCTACGAGAGGGTGAACAGACCACGTTTTCAAGCAGAAATAAGGCTTCCTACGAAATCTCATTTAACAAAAAAAAAAAAAATGTCTCCATTTAGCAAACGGAGACTTTACGATTTTTTAATCAATTTTGGTCACAACGTTGTTGTCGTTCACCCTCTCTGTTGCTAAGGGAGATAAATCCTTTATAGATTAATCCGCCACAACTTATAACATTTACCTACTAAGTTCCCTTGTATTATGACGTCAAAGGAATTTGTCGTCTGCTATATTACCTGTAGAGAGGTATAATTGACATGTGTGCGCCCACGTGACTGTAATGGAGTAAATACGTGTGTTTCGTTAGAGTTGTTTTTTTTTATCAACTTTAAATAATTTTAAAATCTTTTATTGTCGCTTTGGCTAAAACTGCATTTATTTAAATAGTTGTATTTATTTAGATCATCTATTAATGCACTTTAAGTACAGACGTTCTTTATAATCCAGTATTACCTATGTTCGTTCAGCAGGAACGCGAGTGTTTCCCATTCATTGAAGTAGGTGGGCGTGGTTAAAATTCCTTGTATACAGCTCTTTGTGATCTAATCGATAATGCATTTTTGTATAGAGAATTAGAACAGGGAAAATATACGTTGTTATTTAAAAACTGTATTATTTTGTTTAATATTTCATTTAAAATACTTGTCTCATTTAAATGTTGTGAAATAGCATTAATAAGTAATAAGGAAATAAAATAAGATACCCATGAAACGACGCTGTTGTAATAGTCGCCTTATATAGTATATCAAAGGTATAAAGCTTGGGACTTTCGAAGGTTATAACTTAGATATTTGGTAAATTACACAGGTGGCTTACACATTATTGGTTGTTAGGTTGTCCATTAGTATAACTGGACTGAATTTGATATACAGGTGAGCGCTTGGCTTTCATCACCTTTACTCCCTGCTGCCGTAATTTCTCGTGCTTGCACGACCACATTACGCCGACATAAGCGATATGAGAAAACTAATTTTCTCTCGCTCCACTGCTCTTGCAGATCGGTAGGTAACAGAATGATAGGGGTGGGTGTGAGTAGGTTCCATTCCTACCCACCCTATGGCCTATGGCTTATGGCCTTACATTCACCCAGGCAGTACAATTATTGCCCGTGGTGACGGCCGAAGTCACACCCAGAGGCAGTACATGTATTGCCCAGTGGTGATGGCCTAAGTAAATAGCACTCTATGAGTGCATAAATGCCTGCAGGGGATGTGGCACGATTCCTTCCCCTCAGGATAAAGTAAATAACCCTCCTTTGAGGGATAAAACAGTGAAAAGAGCCCAAGTGGACGATTCACTTTAAACCTATCATATCAATCAATCAGGCCAATGCGACCGATCAAAACTAACCAACGCCATTAACCCAGGCGTGTGGTTGTCTTTTGTTCACAATCATGCAACCGGGTTAATTTAATTGGTTGCTTTTGATTGGTTGATTGGCCGTAGAAAATCCGCCCCGTCGTTTCATGTTTGTGCTGTCTTGTGCCGTCCCACTTAAGTTAATTAAGTATATATGTATGCCTAAAATTTGCCACAACACTCGAGTGGAGATATATATGGCATTGTGACGTCACCCCAAGCATATTTTCTGGGCGGTCTAAGATGGCGTTTGCTACCTTAGGCCTCCCGCTGGAGATGTATGTTTCGGGTCCCCTTGGGCTTACTTGGATGTGAAGGCAACCAAGGAGTTCCAAAGATGTGTTGTAATATATGTAACCTCTGGGTCTCTCTGACGTCATAGGGCGCCAGCGAGATTGCCAAATGAGTGTTTTTTGTTTTTTTTTAATAATTAGAGATACAGTATACTATAAAAATATGGATATCAATGATGTAAATGCTATAATTGCTGAAATCTTAAATTTAAATAATAAATGGGTATTATTATCTAAAGATCTCGACTGTGACAAGATTACCTCGGAATATGAAGATATTGAGTATCAGTCTAGTAAGGGTCGTTATGTTTTACCCAAGATGTACAGGCTCGTGAAAGGAATTCAAAAATCCATCAATGCTTGTTTGTACGGTAACGACATTAATGTATTCATAACGCTATTTAGCACCGAAGAAGCAATACGTCAAAAACTCGGCCAAGAATATCAAAAACGAGCTGAAATTGGTTCTAAAGTTCGTGATCTTAGAAAAATGTTAAACGAGGAAAAACCAGTATCTTAACCACGTGGGTGTTACTAAAAAAAAATAGGCTTTCGTAAATAATTTAAATAATTTATTTTTTTTTAGCGTTTTTTGTAACTACATAGGATTTTCTCCTGAGAGAATACTCATCAGTCTGGACTTGCCCATGCAGTTATGTGCATAATGGATGATCTGGTTGTAGTAGCAAGTAATCACCGCGACGCCTCCATTTTCACGTAGTTGTTCTTGTTGCCGCGTCGTTAACACAAATCGTTCATCTCCGTTCTCAGATATTACAATTCTGAAACCCCCAGCGATGTTATTTCTGAAACACTCGCGGATAGCGTCGTACAGTTTAACCCTGTCGAAGATGAATACGTTAGCTTGATGGTACATTATTTAATAACTCATCTTTTAATTGTGATAGTTTTACATTTGAAAAATTAGTTCACAAACAATATATGGTAGGTGAATCGCTTACAACTAGATTAGCCCGAGAGCGGTTAGCAGCAATTAAAAAGTTTATACCGGTTCGAGACAGACTTCGCGAGAAACTTCAACAACGACAACAAGCGCAGACTGACTTTTCTGTGTCAAGTGAACAACTGTTTACTCCGATAACAAGTGCGACCAAAGATGTGAAAACAGCAACTGAACGAGCAATATTTGGGGATATTCCTGAGGAAGGCAAGCGACGAGAAGTACCTGTTCTTGGTGTGCTTGAAAGGATAGCAGCAGAGACCGGACAAACACGCACAGGGATACAACAGCTATCCAGTGATATAAAATCTCAGCGCGAAATTGAAGAACGCGAAGAAGCAGCTGCAGGAAGAGACTATTCACCTGAAAGTATATTTACAGTCGCAGCATTAAATAGAATTGAAAAACTCGGTACGGATTACGAATTAGCTGATTTTTCTAGAAACAATTTTCCAAAGGGTATAAGAGAGAATTTATTAAAAGACGAGTTTAAAGATTTTATAAGAAACAGAAAGGATTGGGCATCAAAAATATACTTAGCGAAACATGGCGGGAATAAAATCACAGCGTTGCAGCACCCTGGTTATAATAACTTTCTAGCTGTGGTTAAAGGCGGTCCACAACCACCACCTTATATGGAGGATCCAATCCCGGAACAAATAGATATAAGAGCAGAAGCCAGTTCTAAGAAAACAAGCGGAAAAGGATATTCGATTGGAAATCTAAAGGATTTCAACGCTGGAGTCTTTGACTCTACCGTGACATGTCCTGGTAACATCCTCAGTGATATATCACGGTTAGATATATCCACTTATGGGTGGAAAGCGAGCTGGAAACAACTCCGTCGAGATAATTAATGAAGCAGCTGATATCTGTAGACGATTATTTGCTGGCGGTATCATGGACATTAATGTATATCGAGAACTTATTGCTGAATTAGTTGAAAATCACAACGATGACAACGTCATTGATGACAACGTCATTGATGATGAAAATCCAATGGATGTAAGCGATTGATCACTAATTGAAAAACTACTAGTTTTATAACAAGATGATTATACGCTATAACCATGATAAACCCGTAAGCGTCTACGTGGTGAACTCACGATTGCCTGTTTATAGAGCATATTACGGAGATGGTTTCGGCAATACCATTGCGGGGCTATTTACAAGAATGGCTCCAAAAGTGGCGCCGTTAGCTAAACAATTATCAATGAAAGCCATTGATGCTATTCGTGATAAGGGAATCAATTTCGTTGGAAATCTTGCCGGAAAGGCATTTTCTGCAGCGAAAGATAAAATATCATCATTGGTGCGAAAAAAACCAACGAAATCTCCGATTTTGCTGCCATCAACTACAGTGATGCCTGCAAAAATCAGCAAAGCAATAAATAGCGCAGTGGAAGAAAAACTAGCGTCGTTGACTCCGGCTTCACCGGTAACAGATAGCGCTATCATGAACGCAATAGCAGGAAGTGGTTTGAAACAAAAAAGAAATTCGAAGAATTTTCAACGACGATAATTACAATTGAAAACACTAGTAATGTTATAAATGTTTAAACGAACAGCTGATCCCGCGCTTGATATGGAAGCCCCTGTGCGCAAAGACGATTCCGTCCGTGATTATCAATACTATTCCTATCATGCAATACAACCCGACCTACGATCGCGAGTTGAACTTCAAGTTCAAGATACCAGTAAATACTTTTTGCCGTGTGAAGCATTTATTGAAATTGAGGGAAAACTCGTAACAAATGTTGCAGCTGATACCCCATATGCAGATGACCCAAATATCCGAGTTGGTTTTGTTAATAATGGCATAATGGCGTTATTTGAAAGTGCAAGATATCTCACTGATGGAAAAGAAATTGAATCAATAGACCGTGAAGTTGATGTTGCAACAGCAATAATCGGACTAGCAAGATATTCTGATGATTATACAAGATCAGCTGGTCCATCTATGATGTTTGCAAAAGATACCTCTGATAACGCTGATCACCTTCAATACATTAAAGTGCTAACACCGCAAGACACTTCAGTTGCTAATCAGCAAGAAGCAGCTAATCCAGAACGTCGAGCTAGACCCGGAGCTGCGTTTGATATTCTCGGAGGTGTTAATGGTAATTTCAATCTAGGGTTTGCAACACGAAAATTAGCATTGGAAGGACAAGAGAAAAAGTTTTCATGTGCGATTCCACTCCATCACATATTTGGATTCTGCAGAAATGTCAGAAAAGTCATCTATGGAGCCAAACACACAATCGCGTTAGTGCGAAAGGGTGATGACAACGATGCAATTTGGCGTACTGGTGCCGCTGATGGTAAAGTTAAAATAACTAAATTAGTATTGTGGATGCCAGTAATGACCCCATCAATTACCACGGAAGAGCGGCTGCTCTCATTTATGGAAACAGGCGGCAAATCATTGCTAAGTTGGCTAACAACAACGACTGATGTCAAACAGGATAATGTTGATGGTACATTTACATGGCACTTGGCATCAAAACAAGGCGTTTCAGCTCCGCGTCATATATTTGTAGCGTTACAGAATAATGAGCGAGTTGGTAATCAACAACGCAGCCATATGATATTTGATCAATTAGGGGTAAGTGAGGTTTCGCTGAGAATAAACGGACAACAAGAACCAACCGAGGATATACAACTTGATTACAACAATAACTATATAGCACGTGTATATCATCGGATGCTGTCATATATGGGTCGTGATCAAAACGTTGATACTGGTTTACAAATATCTCAACTCGATTTTAAGAAATTGTATCCGATTTATTACTTTTCGCTGGAACATCTTGATTTAATGAGACAATCTGTCGTTGATATACACTTTAGGGTTTGTATAGCTCCTGGTGGTGTTAATTATAGAGCGGTTGCTGTTATTCTCAGCGACAAATCAATGCTGTTAGAAGGGGTTGGCGGACGAATGAGACTTATTGATGCACCAGTGGAAAACATGTAAATGTAAAATCCATAGGATTTCCCCAATTAGATCAATTGAAAGCATAAATGTGTTTTACAATAAAATGCCATATAATGTTGTTAGTGTCAAGCTGACTGATGGTCAGGTCAAGAAATTACGATCAAAATCCGCTAAAGAATGTGGAACAACAATAACGTTAAAACCAGCGCAGATGTCCGGCGGTACACATAAAATATCATTAACGGATCGTCAAATAAAACATTTCAATGATGCAATGAAAAATAAGCGAGGAGTTCAAATAGAATTTTCGAAAGCTGCAATCGCGAACATGATAAAATCAGGTGGTATATTTCCATTGTTAGCTGCAATACCAGCATTGATTGCAGCGGCTGCCCCAGCGGTGGCGAAGGCGGCAGCGTTGGGAGCCGTTGGTACCGCGGCAGGGATGGCGTTGAAAAAGGCAACTGGGAAAGGATATAAAAAAAGGGAAAGGGGTTGTACCTACCAGGAACTCCGTATTCATGGTACAGCGGAAATGGTCTAAGAAGAATACCAGGAACGGTTTATTAGTTGAAAGCCCAATTCTCCCTATGTCCAATTTTGATTTAATTGATGCTGCTAAAAAACTAGCGATAAAAAACTTCAGAGGGGTTTTTATGAGAGATCAGTTACCAAGAAAACCAAATAACGTTGAAACAGGTATCATCAATCTTGATAACAGTAACGGATCGGGAACTCACTGGGTTGCATACGCGATTGATCCACGTGGGATTGTCTATTTCGATTCATATGGGTTAGCTCCACCAAGCGAGTTTATGCGGTATATAAATTCAAAGAATCAATCAATTTCGATTTTTTATTCCACGCTGCCAACACAACAATTAAATGATCCACCGATATGCGGCCGTGAAGTATTAAATTTCCTCGCGGAGATTTCATTAAAATCCTTTGGATCTCCGTGGAAACCACCTCATCTGGTTGTAAACGAATACACGAGTGGGAAATTACAAGGATCAATAAATTGAAAACACAAGTTACGCTAACAATAATGATTGATATTTGGGGACAATCTCTGTCAATGTCGGAACCCACCGCGGAAACATCTGCGGGTTCTATCGAGGATGTAAAAAAAATAATTAAAAATGAAATCGCTGAGACGTTAAATTTAGCAAGTGTTGACCCGAACGAAATAGTTGTATTTCAAGACAAACAGGGTAAATTGAAAAGCAGTAATATATCCGCGGGTGACATTTTGATACGGCAGCGCGAAGCCGCTGAAAACTCTATTGCGCTGTATTCCAACGATGGACAACTTAAACCAGGCGAACTTGTATCTACGATCACCGACGCGATTGCCACCCACGACAACAAGATTACCACCCACGGCCGTGAGCTGGATGATTATATACGAGGTTATAATAGTTTTCGCAAAAATGTCGTACATAAATTCTTTGGAACCCCGCTTCTGGTTGGTATGACTCTCGCTGAAAGCAAAGACTTGTTGAATTCATTCTTCGCTAACAAGGAAGCTGGAAGGATGATGACTGCTTCAGAAATCAAGGCAAATTATCTCGATATTTACAATGATATTTCTAAACTAATAGAAAATCTTGAAAAGATACAAAAACCCACTAACGACGTCGTTGTTAAGTTTTTTGGAACCCCGCTTGTGGCAGGCATGACTCTCGCTGAAATTAGCGAGTTTATCGGCAAGCATACTCACAATGCCTACATCGCTAATAGTTTCTTTGGTGTCCCAGCTACATCTACAATGACTCTCAAAGATATTAATATGTTTATGGTGAGACAAACAACACTTAATACCATCGTGGATAGATTTTTGGGGAGAACACCTGGTTCTGAAACCACATCGTTGACAGGTCCAACCCTCGCTGTAGTTAAAAAAGCTATTGACGAACAAAAATCCACCAATGAAAAAGTTAACAATTTCTTTGATGGTCCTGAAGGTCATGATACCACTACGACATATTTTGACCTTGCTAGTGATTATAAACTCCGAGTAGATATGGACTTTAGTTTATTTTTGATTTCATTTTTTAAACGCCGCGATAAAACGTCGATGAAATATACTGAAATCAATAAAACCTATTCTGACGTCATTGACGATATTTCTAAACTAAAGGGAGATCAAAAACCAGTCAATGACATTGTTGATAAGTTCTTTGGAATTCCACACAACGCGGGTATGTCTCTCGTTGAAATTATCGCGGCTATCAATAAGGTAAAAATTCCACATAGTGTAAGCGCCGTTAATAACATCGTGTACACGGTTGATAGTGGAACTTTTGATTGGATCCGAGGAAACAGAAATTATCTTTATGTTGGCCACAGACATACTGGTGTACCAGGTTGCTACCGACTTACAATAATACATCACCGTAAATTTGATTTGGAATTCAGCAACACAGGTATCAGAAGTGTTAACACGCTGACATATATGCTAGAGAAAATACCAAAACCTCCACCCTATATACCAATCCTGCTTACGATTACTATAAACAATTCCGACGAGTCTGTGATTAGGGAGTCGCTACCCTGGATAATAGAATTTTTATACGGTATCCCCCCATCCGATCCTAAAACCACTTCAATAATAGGATAATTGAAAACACTATCAGGTTTAAAATAACAACAATGACACCGTCATCAACAATGACTTTGTCATCAACAATGATTTCATCATCGACTTTGTCATCGTCGCAATATCGATTCGATACCGTAAAAGAGTTTTCCGCGAACTTGAAATCACTTTCTGAGCGCTATCGTGAAAAAATGAAAAAATACCGCAGAAGAATTACCGCAATCGATGTAACTGTGTACTCGGTGTCTGGTGTGATGGCCAGCGCAGGAGTTATTTTGTCGACGGTGACCATGATGGCTCCGATTGCAGTTCCAATTGCTATCTCCGCGGCAACAACAATTGCTGCAGTCGCCACCGCGATAACTAAAAAAATATCACCGTGCTCTCAGAAAAAACTCACCGATTATACAATTCGGTACAGGGTGGTGTTTGACGCGTACTCGAAATTATCCGAGTTGATCTCGCTACCAATAGATAATTCGTTCATATCCGATGTTGAATTTTCCAGGATGACCCAGTTGTATAACTCCGCGATGTTGAAATTGGAAATTGAAGACAGCGTTAACAATGATGTCACTACAATTCAACGAACTGCAACTGCTTCAACGAATCGCGGAGAATACCACTCCGATACGAACAAGCATGATATCAATAACATCAACAACCCCACAATTTAGTGTGAACTTCCCTTCTCCGATTCCAGTGCGTGAGATCGCGCTGGCAAAATTACGAGTATATCATAGCTGGCCTAATATCAGATCGGCTGCATTTAGTGGTCAGCAACCCAATAACGCACTGGTGTTCTCGTATAAGAATAAACCCGATGGTACTCCAGAGTGGGAAACTGTTTCGTTACCAACTGGGTCGTACCAAATTAAGCAAATCAATGCTGAAATTCAGCGTAGAATAAAATCAATCACTGGAAAAGAATCAAAAATAGCTATTAATCTTCATCAACCGACGCTCTCGTCGTCGATCGAAATAAGCACAGAGGGATACATTGTAGATATATATAACAGCTCGTTAAGAACAGTGTTAGGATGGCCTGAAAAACCACCGGAAAAATCCGCCACCGACTTAACCACGGACGTACAATCATATCATGAAATCAATCCCAGTTATCGAGATAATTTATCTGATATAAGAAAAGGAAGAATCGCCGATAGATTTATATTTACCAACAAAGACACATTGCAATGGGATTTTATCATTAAAAGAACAACCGACTCATCTGTTACTATTTCATTTACGCTAACTGACGTCCGTGGTTATTTTAATGAAATTAAACAATTATATGACACACAACTAGAACAACTACGGAAAACAAGATCGCAAAAACACGTTGAAATAATAAATATAACTTATATCTGACATGGAATATATCTATGAACTAATTATTCAAACAATAATTAATGACAACAGCGAAAATAAACAACGATTCCTAACCGATTACAATACCACAGAAGACAATCTATGTAATTTCAAGTTTCCCAAATATAACGCTGATGAACTAGCAAGAATTGTTAAAACCGATATCAAGGCGCTACAAAAATCAGATTCAGCTGTCCTCTTCAGGTATAATAATGATCCAGATGGTGGCGGTAGGCATATTGCCCCTCATAATGTGAATATTTCAACGGTGATTGCGCTCAATTTAGTATGTGATGCAATTGAAGGAAGCTATCAAATTAATCTAGAGCAATCAAATCAAGCTCAGCAGGGATATATTCTTTATTCGTTTGCACCAACAGCTCCTCCAGGATTTCTAATTATTGAAAACCCAATTAATCCTGTCTACATGCGATGCCATAATAATTCGTTAACGAGAATTAATTTCCGACTCACCGACCAGTCAAATAATTTAATTGATCTACAAGAGGAGGTGTTAGCGATTAGTTTGTTTGTAAAGTCCTAAGGACTTCCATCATAAATGATTTTCGTCGTAAAGACTCGATCAAATTTTCGGTTAAAATCTTAGTGATTTTCATCGTAAAAGAATTATTAACCAGAACTGAAAGTTCCAGCAGCAGAGAGGGTGATGACCACATCGTTGCGACCTTGAATCTTTTTAGGTGTATACGAATTTTATTTTATGACCATTTTTTTTAGACAGAGCAGTTTTAATTATATTTTCTGCAACAAATCGTATTGAAGTCCCACAAATGTCAAAGTATCTACTGGCTTCATTTATCTATTGAAAGCTTCTCTCTTCATTATTTTCTAAATCAAACGATTTAACTCTCCTAGGGCGTTTTGCATGTTTGCCAGTTCCACCTAATTTTGAATTCAGACTTTGTGAGACGGCTTGAAGATTCACAAGACAATTATCAGTCTTCACGCCATTTATGTGATCAATCACAAATCCGTCTTCGATTAATCCGTTATGACATTCAAAAATAATTCTGTAACAGAGATATGTTTTATTTCTAGCACTAAACAACAAATACCCCATATTATTTAGATATCCAACCGGGTTTTTTAGTCTGCGGTGCCTGACAACACCATCACTGGAGGCTTCTTAATTAACGAGCACTGGATGAGGTCTGAAATCTTGGCTCATTTGTATAATAATACTACTTGTCTAATTTATTATTTGCTTTAATTATAAGTCTATCAATGTAGTCTTGAGGGGTTTTGATGATTTTGTCGTTGATTTTATCAAGGACGTTAGGGTCAATGATTCGTTTGTCATAGTAGCGTTTTAGTTCCCTGTATCGTTTACCCCCACAAGCAAGACACAACTGCGATTTTCCTCTAACGCCCACCCCACATTGGAGGCATGGGAGAGGGCCAAAACTTCCTCGCCTAACGCTTTGTAAATGATACCCACAGAATTCGCTTCTGCATGATTTGTTACACGGGGTTGTTGATCCAATCATTAGCCACTTGCAGTGATTCATTATTCTATATTTTTCTATTTAAATACTTGTTTTAATTATAACATGGAGGAATTCAACAGATTATCGAAAATTAAGCCTTGGAGAAATACTAAATTCATTGATTATAACATGGAAGAGTTCAAGAGATTATCCAAAATTAAGCCTTGGAGAAATACTAAATTTAATCTCGATGAGGAGTTCAACAGATTATCGAAAATTAAGCCTTGGAGAAATACTAAATTCAATCTCGATAGAGTCTCTGATACACCAAAACGTCTAATCGGTGATAGAACTATACTCGGTAAAATCAGGGAGTGTTTTAATGAATTCTACCGAGACGGTGCAGCATACTGTTGGTCGACATTTCGAATTATTGATGAAGATGTCAATGTACCCATCATCGATGCTACTATGAACGATAAAAGAGCAGCTGAGATAATTTCACACCTTGGCCCGCCAAGGAGCTGGAAATCCAAAGGTAAATTGCAAAGCAATTCCCAAACAAGGAAAATCAAAGATGGAAATCTAAAGGTAAATTGCAAAGCAATTCCCAAACAAAGCGATTCCCATCAGAAGTATTTTTTCAGAATAAAATTCATTATCGAAGTCGAAGGCAAATGGATTATTAGGGATAAATTTGAACCAATCCTAAAGGATAAAAAGACTGTCATTGTAAGTAGAGATTCCAAACCAGGAATTCTAACTGGAATTGACAAACCATACTACGAGAGATCTTATCCTGTAACAGCAATCGTTTATGGAATATATCCGTTAAATGATAAACCAGATATCGCAAAACTAGCTCCTCTGAAATATTCACCGTTGACTTCGTCAAGGCTCAATTGTGTAGCAACACGGGTAATGGAACACTTCACAAATGCATCCCGAGGAAATAAACTAACTGATCTGCGACGTAGGAAAATAACCGAATGGGAACTGACAGTGAAACAGCACGGTGCAAAGATTTCTGATATAGCTAAATTAGAAACATCATTAAGATTCCCAATAATCGTTATGACGATAACCGGAGAAGTATTATACGAACCGAAATATAACAAAAATGGAGCGCCAATACAAATTATTGATCATAACAAACACGCGTGGACACCTGCAGTAACAATATTTCCACGAGATAGAACCGTGAAATATATCCCCCCAGAATTCGTCGGGGATGTTTTTTATAATGAGAAATTATTCGATGCTATTCACACGCTGTGTAAAGATGATCCTGTGTCAGTGTGGTTACTTAGAAGTGATGAAGATCCCGAAATAGGATTTGATCAATTTGTAAGACCAAATGGTGAATTATATCGCGTTGAAGAATTAGATAACAGAATGAAAAAAAATCGCTAGTGATTTTTCACCGGAGAGTTCCCATGAAAAACTATTAACGGATAGTTTTACTATTCCATCAGTGGTAGCTCACTTCGCAAGAGAAAAAAACTCATGGCGTCCAACACGAAGTGATTTTCTCGAAGATGTTAAATTGAGTTGCATCGAATATTCCCATGGAGGGCTGTGGAATACAAAATATCATCGTGGCGGTATGATTTCAATTGATATATCCGCGTGTTATCCTGGAAGTTTCCTCGGGTATGGAGAATGTAGTAACTATTTTAAACGATTTGGACACCCCACACATGAAATGACTCGTGTTGCGATTAATGGGCCATTACCTGATTTTGATTTAACCGGATTCGCTCGTGTGATATCATTCGAATTCGCTACAGGGTTGCATCCGTGTAGTTATGTTTGGCTCGGTAGACATATATCTGAAAAGGCTTGGATGCCAATAGTGTTACTACGATATATGATTGATTGTGGTATGCTAATATCGCTGATTGTTTCCGAAGCTATTATATGCTATCGAGCTCAGAAAGAAGTTTGGCTACCACAACCCAATCTAGATCGTATAATTAGCGAACAGCGAAAACAGTTTCCAGATGGAAATTCGAAGAATTTCAATGAAGAACAAATCATGAATTTGTCTATGCTGTTATTTGAAATTAAAAAAGAACAAGCAAAAGATTTTGGACGAAGAATAATCGGTAAATTTACCCAGGGTGGAAGATACGACAATGCAAAATACTCTTCGCGGTTGATCATAGACGTCGCTGAATACGATTTTATTGTAACGGATTTAACGAAACAGGGAAAACTTGTAAATCGTAAAGACGCTTTCCTATCCGATGGAAGACGATTAGGTACAATTGTTACCTATTGTGATGGATATATTAAACAATATACGCATTTGAGAAGTTCTATGCTAGCTTATGCTTCAATCAATTTACTTTCGATGATAAATAGATTTCCTAATACCGCAGTTAGAGTAGCCACTGATTCTATTTATATCCACGAGAAATACAAATCAGATATAGCTAAATTCACATCCCAGGAGGCAAATTGGGGATGTTGGCGATTTAAAAAGGAAACACTACATGAGTATTGTGAATCCGCAGATGTTACCATGGATGAAAAGTACTTAAAGTGTGATGAGATTCAATCCGAATTTTCTAATGCACCACCGGTATCTGATCCAGTATGTAGATACAAGACAGTTTATTTAAACGGTTGTGGTGGGTCAGGAAAGACAACTCGTGCAATTGAATTATTTCGTCGGTCAACCATGATTGTGTTAACACCAACTCACAGACTCGCCAGAGAGATGAAACAACGAGGGGTAAATGCCTGTACCTATCACAGCTTCTTTCGATGGAAGGGTGACAAATGGACTCCTGATCGAATGGGTGATAAATTCATTCCTGAAATCATAATCTGGGATGAAATATGCACAGTGTCATTAGATGTATTACAAACATTTCTCGAGTGGTTGTTAAACAAAAACACAAAAGTCGTCATGTGCGGGGATCACGGCCAACCACCACCATTTGTCGGTGCATCCTCACATGAGTGGCTAAAGGGTTTTGTAGACTATTATGAAGAAATTAACACTGATTATAGATCACTTGATGAACGATTACGAGAATTCAAAGCGCTAATTAGATTACAACCGGATAAAATCCAATGTGAAATAGCGCGTGAAGTGATTTCAGAGACTCCAATGAATGATTTTTGGGAAACGTGGAGACCAAACGATTTGATAATTGCAAGTAGAAAAATAGTCAGAGACACACTTCAGATGAAGTTATTTGAATTGCATAAAGAAAAATTTGCAACACTTCCAGTACCATTATGTTATAGGCCATCGGATACACGAAAGCAGAATATAGAAGTTGATATTCCAGGACAGCGTGAAAAACAAATTCTCGTATTAAATGATATTGTGCTGGTTGATATCAGCGTCGTTGAAGATGCATTGCGTGCTAATAAATCCCCGTGGACGCTAGGATACGCAGCGACGATACATTCTTCACAGGGATTAACTATATCGGATACAATTGTTTGGATGGTAGATAATCGCATCGAATGGTCAAATTTAGTCTATCTTGCAGTATCCAGAGTACGAAAAATAAATCAACTTCGAAGAGTTGTCCTGACAGAGTCAGGCGATGATGAAATCATTGGTGATGATAATGACACAACAATGGATGATATTGATGTTAAAATTATTGATAAAAAACTCTCTGGTTACAAACAACAAGACAAAAAAAAAACAACGAGAATTTGACATTGATGCTGGATTAATAATCACTTTGAAGAAACAACAGAATAATCACTGCGCAAGTTGCAATTGTATAATGCGTTGGCAGTATTCGGATAAGGATCCTCGCCAATTTACCGTAGACAGAAAGAATAGCAGCATTGGTCATGTCAGAAACAATGTGATGTTAACTTGTCTTGAGTGCAATAGACGCAACGGCGCTAGTTAAGACCCCGCGGTGGTAATTGAGTATCATCAGGAATCACTTGGAGTTGTTCGCGTGTAAATCCCCGCTGAGGGGCAGTTGAATCCAATTTATAGATTGGAGGTCTACCAGTTGATCGTGTTATACTAGATATCTTGTGTGCAGTAACACTCCAAATAGGATCAGTAGCCCTTTTTATACCACCCTCAAGCTCTCCTGGTTCGTATAAGTACCTAACAGTGACATTACTACCAAGAATTGGTTGGGAAACGCTAGCGTTTCTAGGGAAATCTTTTTGTGGTTGTACGGGTATAGACTTCTTTTTAATAGCGTTGCTAGGTTTCATGTTAATTGTTCTAGTAATCTCATTATTCAGTGCGGTAATCACAGCTGGTAACCTTTTGACCCATTCACGGGATCGCTTTTCTTGAATGAATTCTTTTGCGTATTGATATCCAAATAACCGCTCAGCAATCGTCCGATTAAATCGTTCTACAATGGCCTGATCGCGATGTAGCGCAGTATGCCCTCGTCGTATGGTGACATTATGATGTTTCATTGTAGATAACACTGCACCCTGAAATTCCTTGCCAGGATCAACCTGCAATAGATTTGGCCAGCGTAGTGGACCCTTTCGATAAATCCTTTCGAATGCAGAAGCGACTTCAGTTGCTGATTTTGTTTTTAACGGTTCTGCTTCTTTGTATCGACTCGCAACATCAACTACGGTGAACGCGTATTTGTAACCACGATCATGTGGCAAAAATAATATATCAGCTTGATGAACTTCATTAGGGACAGTCACATCAAAATGCGAGTAATTAATTTGTTTAGGACGCGGTAGATAAATTTGCCATAGTGCCTGTTTGGATAACCAATTAGCCGCAGTAGCTTTTTTCACTTTTGCGGCGCTAGCGAGTTTATTGATTGCAGCGTTACCCCTCCAGTATCCCCTCGGAGAATAATAAATAGATTCCATGTTGTTATTAATTACCAGTGCCTAACATCAATTTGCTTTTCATAGACGATTTTATTAACCATGAAGCTAATTTTTCTTTGAAGGATTTATCAGGAATAGCATTTAATGCATGAATTAATTTCACATCTGCTAGATGCCTTTGTTGCAAATCACTGCTCTTATATGCAACATCATGAGCGTGACACGCCTTATCAATAGCGTTTATTGGTTCTTCACCACGTCGAGGTTGATTTTGATCATCAAGTCTGATATCTAATCGTGTTCCGGGGCCACAGTAGCTATATCCTGGAAGGTGCTTTTCTCCGGGGTACTTTGCCCATGGGGTTCCAGGGAGTTTTGCCAATTTGGCTGCGATATCACCTCCTCGTTTTTTTTTTAAAACATCTCCGAATTGTAAAATCTTTGATTTTGAAGAAACAAATCTAAATTTTTTTGTACCACATGTTGCACATCTGCCAGTAAGCGCTGATCGGTTAATTTTAGTTGTAACCGTCGTCACATCATCTGTGCCAGTACGTGTTTTACACTTCACACAATATAGATCCATAATTTATGTATAGAGATATGGATATAATTGATTTTTCAGCGACTAAAACAAGAGAACCAGTTAAGCATCATGCAGCGCTACCAAACTCTATCCGCGCAATTATAATCGGGCCATCTGGATCCGACAAAACGCAATTGTTGCTCAATTTAATAATGAGATGGATGAAGTGGGATAAGTTGTATTTAATTTCCCCTAGCGTAGATGATCAACGATGTTATGAAGTGTTAAAGGATTTTAACGAGAATGCATCAGAAATTAAGGGTGAGAACGCCATTGATTTTATAACTGATATTGATGAGGCGCCATCCGTGGATGACCTTGATGGGAGTATTGAAAATTTAGTTGTATACGACGATGTGATGTTAGACAATCAAAAAAAACCAGCTAGAATATTTTCCCGAGGCAGGCATAAAAACACTGACGTGATATATGTCACTCAACGCTACACTCAGATTCCAAAAGTGATCAGAGATAACTGTAATATTCTTGCTGTGTTTAACGGAGTTGATACACATACGTTACGAAATATTTGGCAGACATGGTGTTCCGATATGGACTTCAATCAATTTAAAAATTTCTTTAGTAACGCTCAGTCAACCCCACATGGATTTATAACAATAAATTTACATGATCCTCGGACACGATATCGTATCGGACTCGATCAAATATTCGGTTGAAATCATTTATTATTTTTGTTAACCAGAACTGAAAGTTTCTGCAGCAGAGAGGGTGAACGACAACAACGTTGTGACCAAAATTGATTAAAAAATCGTAAAGTCTCCGTTTGCTAAATGGAGACATCTTTTTTTTTTGTTAAATGAGATTTCGTAGGAAGCCTTATTTCTGCTTGAAAACGTGGTCTGTTCACCCTCTCGTAGGAAGCCTTATTTTGTCTAAAAAGGTTGTAGGATTCACCTTCTCTGCTGCTGTCTTTAAGCCACTGGCTGGTGCTTGCTGGCAAAAGACGAGGTGTGTCGTTCACCGGCAGACCATGATTAGAAACTCATTAGGGTACGAATTCAAATTCCTCTAACTTATTAATAATATTATAAGAAAACACAAACACATTATGTTGATAATATAGTGGCGATTCTTGGGAATGAGAAAATATGGATGTTATCGTTATCGTATTGTTCAATCTTTGCTATCTATATGGAAATGTTCTCTTAAATATATATATATAACAATGTATCATTCACATTTCATTTTATGATATAATTGTTTTCGTATTTCGTAAAAATTTTGTTGATATTTTGCAGTATAAGGTATTTTCATGTCTGACCCATGGACTGCATTTCTTTAAAGGCATACAACCTAAGTTTTTCGATTTTTTTGTTCTTGCAAATGCATGATAATATGAAAAATATAGTACAAAAAAGGAGTAATTACACGTCATTTAGTTTCATAAAATGCACAATTGTAAGTTTAATCAATGAAAATATAACGATTTTCTGTACGGATTTCTAATTAATTATGCAGAAACGTAATTTACCGATATTCTCCGAAGTAGCAGTATCACATGACGCGAATCAACACATATGGAAGTCGAGGTACGTATGTGTTACTCTTTTGATGTAATTATTGTCTTGTTCTTCGTATTTCTTCGTCTATCCTTCTCCTTAGTTCCTTATAGTCACGCACAATATATGTATATTGCTTGTAGATTTCTCATTATAGATAATAAATTACAAGAAGTAGGCAAAAAAGTCAATGTGATGGAGGATCATGATAATAAGGGGTTCCATTAAAGGACAATTATTGAAATTACCATTCCGTATAACTTGTCGTGTTTGTGAGATTGTGTTACGTTGCAAGATAAACGAACTAAAAATATGATAATTTGTATCATTGTAATCAGAACCACTATTAAAAGATCTCGCTAAAGTCGTCTCTTTGACTCAGAATAAAGTTAATCGTTTTGCATCACCATCTCAGGCTCAAGCACAGGAGTTTGACGTTTTATCAATAAAGTACGGTGAAATGTCTGACAACATGAATTACCCTTATCAAATATATATTATTGATAAGGGTAATTCATGTTGTCAGAGATTTCGCCGTACTTTATTGATAAAACGTCAGACTCCTGTGGGCTCACGTATCAATAGTTCTACATGTAAGACATATCGCATGTTGATTTTGTTTAGGTGCTATACTAACGTTTCAGATACTAGATGTGATTTTCACATTTGTTTTTACACTTAACTAGTAAAATAATAATAATAGTGCTGTGGTCAAGCTCCATTCTAAATAAATAGTCATTTCATGGCTAGGTAAGTAAGAAACATATGGTACAATGTTATGTGATAAAAGTATTAACTTCCACAAAGTGCAATTAAAAAGAAAAAAACCAACACACACACACATTACCATTGAAAAACTTCTGATTTTTATGCCTTTTATCACATATGATATATTGATAGGTTTCGGATAACACTGTAAGTGAATCAGTATCACGGACGTCTTCACTTCATGACAGCACTGACAGCCCAGACCGTCAAATAAGAGATGTTAGAAGACGACGAGGTATTAGAAGAAGGGAGTCTATTAAACTTGGAACAGGAAGGGAGTCTATTAGAAGGTTACAGGAAGAGAGTCAAGTAGAAGGGGTACAGGAAGGGAGTCAGGTAGTAGGGGTAGAGGAAGAGTTACAAGGTAAAGGAGAGGAAGAGGAAATCAAGGACCATCACTTAGCAGGACAAAGTGGCTCTTACAGCTGAAGCTAGAGATCACCAGTTGAAGGTAAACATGATTTTTGTTACCCATTAAAGTTAGCTTTTGTATTAAGACTTATCAATTCATGATGTATTCTTTGTCAGTTTTTTTTTTCTTTATTATGTTGAATTCATTTCTTACAGGAACGAATAGCTAGTATGACAAAGGCAGAAAAAGATGACATTTTGGCTCGAATATGCAAAAAAACCCCACGGTATCCGGTCAATTGCTCGCCAACAATTGCTAGCCGGTCAATTGCTCGTGGTTAATTGCTCGCTATAACAATTGCTCGTGGAATATACTGCTCGCCGGTCAATTGATCGCGAGAACAATAGCTCGCAGGTGTATTGATCGCCAATTGAAACCGAATAAGTTAACAATATTAATAAGAACCAAACGACTAATACTTAAAAATAAAAATAAAGACAAGTTATACAACCAGTATCTTAAAAATACGTGTATATACCAAACTTGTATATCACGTATTAAAACGACAAATTATGCGACAAACCTCTTAAGTAATCCATCAAGTCAATTTCTTTATAAGTTTCAACAATCTTTTTTATTCTGGACGCTGCATCCCTGTATCTCTTCTTTTGAGGTTGTATAGGTTGGCCAGCCAAAGATTGTTCAATTTAGCTTTATTTAGGCTTTGTTCCTTTTGCAAAACTGTTATAAATTTCCATATAGTTGGATGATTTCCACCGATCAACTCGCTAAACGATCGGTACCATCCTTCACAGCTGTTGTTCGTCTTTGGAAGATCATCGTTAATGTTTTCGTAACAACTCCACATTGAGTGTGGTGTACGTGGCGGTCGACGTTTGTTGCCTCGTGTAGGCCGTCCAATCCATGTATCTTCAAAGTAGTCAAGTACTGGCTGTGATTCCAAAGGAAAATCAACACGTGAAAGTAATTATTCAAATGCTAGAACTACATCTTCAACAGGAACAAATGCAAGACTTGGTAAATGGTGCATCTGCATAGCAAAATCTGCATCAATTACATAGCGATGTTGAAGACCGTTTGATTGAATATTTCTGTATAGGCACTGACAAAAATGAAAAAACATCCTCTGAGTTGTATTCCAAAAAACTCATGCTGGAAGGCTTTCACAGTCTCCGTTTCAAAATCGGTCATCACCGATATCGGTCTCATTGATGGCTCCAATTGTTTCAGTTTGCTAAAAACCATTCGATAGCTTTCCTCAGTTTTTTCCGACATTAAAACGAAAACAGCTGATACAATATTATTGTTAATAATTCCATGAATAGTGTATAACTGAGCGAATAATGGTGGAACAGTTTTAAACGTTCCGTCAGCATACCAGTGCTGTGATCTTGCTAAAAGTTGCAAGTTTCGATGAGTAGAGAAAATTAGAGTTCTTTTGTCACCTTGCCCGCTGTCGTATAATAAAAAGTCTTGAGATTTAAGAGTTTTCTTAAACTCATCTTGCAACGACAAGGGATTTGCTGGCATTGCTCCTTTACGTTTGCGTGTACGTCGAATCACCCTTTTCATATTGTTGAAGCCTGTTAGCTGACCAAGTGCTGGTCGAGATGCAAGATTTAAAGCATCTGCAACAATGTTCTGCGGTCCATCCTGTGTGGTGACCGCTCTGTCAATAATGTAATAATCCAAAACTTCCGCTCTACATGCATTGCCAGAATGATTGTGTTCTCCAGTCTTTTTCGCAATACTATCTCCAATCGTATGAACTCGGCCATGACACCTTTTGCTTCTAGAATATTCGCACTTCCAAAAAGTTTTTTCACCGTTAGACTTATCTTTGATGTATACATGACCATTATCAATAAGTTTGCGCTTTCCTTTCTCGCTAGTCGCAAATCTTAGAGCCATTTAAAAAACAAATTGTATTATAATATTTAATATAGAAATTTTATTACTAAATTTCTAGTAAGTTAATATTACGTTTGAGAAAAGTAGCATTTGTCCTGCCTTATATACCTGTTGAGGCCCTTATTGAATGTATTTGAGTAGACAATAATTAAAATTGTTATTATTCCGTTAAGTATATTTCAGAAACAGTTACACCTGTTAGAGCACTTTTCAAAGAGATCAATTGGCCGGCGAGCTATTATTCTAGCGATCAATTGACCGGCGAGCAGTCTAATTATGACATCAAGACATATCCCTTTAACTAAACACGCACTTCTTAGAGCAGATGTGTTGATATTGAGTATCTTAACATTAACCTATTTTGCCATAATATTTGACTTTTCAAAGAGATCAATTGGCCGGCGAGCTATTGTTCTCGCGATCAATGGACCGGCGGGCAGTACATACCGCGAGCAATTGTTATAGCGAGCAATTAACCACGAGCAATTGACCGGCGAGCAATTGTCGGCGAGCAATTGGCCATACACCACAATTAATTTTACTATATGTTCTCTACATATATTTCTCAGCACTGACCTTTCCACAGTGTGACAATCAATACAAATCATATGAAAATCTAAAATACCCCCAAAGATGACTTCACAGTGAAATTCTTTTCAAGGGTTGACCGGCATTTTTTTGAGCTGCTGCACTGTAAACATAACAGCATGTACACAGACCACATATTTCACTTCCGGATCATTACCAAGGCCTTATTACTCCATGTGCACTGTCGCCAAATTACACACTGACAACCACTCTCTCTGCTCATATTCTCAAGAATAAACAATTACCTTTAAATTCCTACCAAATATGCATCAATATAACTCTTCTATCACCACCAAAACGAGAGAGGAAAAAATGTTCTAAAAATAGACTGGAACTACATTCGTGGGTACTGAACTGGAAGTATTAATTGTGATGTGATTCCTGACAGGCCCAACTTGTTGGGGCAAATTTTAGTAAAACTTTTATATTTGAATGCCACACCTATTTGAACTTTATACATGAAGTCTTTTTGAATTTCCTTGCATACAAGACATGTGACACCTGCTGGAAAGTGTGTAGTGCTGGTGTTCCACAGGGTGCAAATGCTGATCTATGTGCTCTTGAGAAACCAAAACTAAATTTGCTATATCTTCCTTAATTATAGGACTTTTTCAATGCTGTAAAAACCTAATTGTACTACAAGATAAGGCCTGTCTGAAAATATGTTTAAAGTTTATACATTTTGATCAAATAAAATTTTAATGGAAATTTAAATAAACATTTAAATTTATAAACTAAATTTTATTGAAAAATTAAATTTTCATAAAAGTTTGAAAACAGATTTTGTCAAAGTTTAGACAGAAAAGTTGATCAATCAATGGTCTTTAAAATAAATGGTGGTTTGGGTCTGTGTAACTGAGAACATTTTTCCCAGGGGTAGTGAAGTAGCATGACTCATAGTGATTTTGGCAACAAACCGCAATATGCCTGTCAAGGTGCATATAGGTGTACACACTAAAGAATCAACAACAGGTGCTATGTTCCATATTTATTGTGTCAGGTATTTAGGCAGTTATTTGTATAACTAATAGTGCACTCAGATTTAAACATCTGATGGGACCACTTCCATGTTTTATAAGAAAATTGCATTACATTTCAGTGTCGATAACTACAAAAAGCGACAATAAGATAGGAAAATACAGTTTTTAGACAGGCTTTACCTTACTGAACAATGGTGCTAATCTCTCTCATGAAGATCTAAGCCAAGTCCTTGAGGTGCTGTATATTAGTATGGTGATATCATGATCACTTATGGCAGTACACTGCATATGTCCTTATGAAACCTTGCTATCACCACCAGACTACTGGAGAGCTTCCAAGTTGATCCACCACTAACACTTTGTTCCAGATACCAGCCTAGACCTGAAAAGATATAAAATGTTTCACTTATATCTAGAAAACAGTAAGATGTATGAAAATGAAGTTAAAATGTGTTAGATATAGTGATTTCCAAATAACATTCAGGCTGCAAGCATAGGAAATAAATATTAAACTTGACAGAGTGACACTCAGAAATGTGAAGTAATAGTCATGTATTAAAGTAATAAATTCATCCTAAAAGTATATGAAGTTTCTATAAGCATATCTGGTCATTTACAGGTTCAATAACTAATCAGGTAGACTATGCATCACAAACTTTAAGGAAATGCGGGGACGGTGAGGTTTGATCATTGGTGGAAACATTAGTACATACCAGTATACAGGAAAGTAAAGCGACAATGGAGTAATAAAGAATATATTACTATAAGCAATCTTATTCATGAGGGAAATAATAATTCTGGATATTGCAAGAGAATACAGCCAAATGTGGCCACACATATCAACTACAGGTACCAATACATCCTATATCATAAACTAAATGTGAAATTCTGATCCCCAAAACTTGTAAACAAGAATGGAAATTTGCATATGTGGGACATATACAATGTAATTGTTATGATCAAATGTGCAAAAATAATTCCAATGATCTGTTTGAACATTTCAAGTGTATTTTTAAGGGTGTTTGATACCAATTATTAACCTCAATGGTTCAATAGAATCAGATATCGGCTGATATTACAATACCGCACTCTATCCAAGTACTGAATTGAAATATGTTACCATACATGGGCATATTAATGAAGAAAATAAGATTTTGGGATACATTTAGTGCACACAGCAAGAAATGTGTCTTACAGATTCACTGTAGGTACAATGTCAGCCTATATGATATACTGAATGTGAACTTTGGATCCCAAACATTCTAAAATATGTGAATATTTGTTCATGTGGGATATGTAACCATGCTAAGATCAGTTGTACACAGTTAAACTCAAAATATCTGTTTGAATATATCTTATGCAATCTTTAGAGTGTCAGTTAACAAATATTATTAGTAATCAACAATGCATAAATTAAGATGGATCATTAGAATTCAGATAACATCATACAATGCCGCACTTCACTAATCAATATCTTAACCAAATTGAACAATAAAATTGAATGCATTTTGTGTTCAACTTACATCATTTTGCTGTTTTCTTACATCCAAGGGTAAATATACATGTGGAAAGTATATTTTATCCCTTCATCCTGCATTTCATTCTCAGAAAGTTTAAACTGATTTAGTAGAGAACTTGAGTAGGTTCTAGTATAAAATTTGCATCGCTGTCCTCTCACTAAACACCCTGTAACTATATTTGTTAACAATTACTAAAGGCTATATAAGCAGATATGTGTTACTCAGGAAGTAACCCCATCATAAACACATAAATTAACTGATTGGACCCCTAATAAATAGTTTGAATGATCAATACAAAATAGAATCTGTCTCTCATACATTTTAAATGTATGACTCATTTTGACTTACAAAGATATTTTCTCTGACAAAATTTGACAAATATCCATCATTGTAGCTTGTATATGGTGTAAGAGTATAAACATGCTGATATCATTTGATATAATTTCCAAAAATATTATCTATGTGCATTTTAAGGGGCAAATTTTAATTTTTTAATTTTTTTAAAAACAATTATTAAAATTTTACAAAATAAAATCAATTTTTAAATTCTAATGTCATTTTTCTATTTTAAATGTTAATATATATAACACCTTCAAATTTCATGTGTTGATCATTAATAATAAAAATTTTATAGCAATTTAAAGTTTAATAATAACTGCCTGTACAGGCCATACACCACAATTAATTTTACTATATGTTCTCTACATATATTTCTCAGCACTGACCTTTCCACAGTGTGACAATCAATACAAATCATATGAAAATCTAAAATACCCCCAAAGATGACTTCACAGTGAAATTCTTGTCAAGGGTTGACCGGCATTTTTTTGAGCTGCTGCACTGTAAACATAACAGCATGTACACAGACCACATATTTCACTTCCGGATCATTACCAAGGCCTTATTACTCCATGTGCACTGTCGCCAAATTACACACTGACAACCACTCTCTCTGCTCATATTCTCAAGAATAAACAATTACCTTTAAATCCCTACCAAATATGCATCAATATAACTCTTCTATCACCACCAAAACGAGAGAGGAAAAAATGTTCTAAAAATAGACTGGAACTACATTCGTGGGTACTGAACTGGAAGTATTAATTGTGATGTGATTCCTGACAGGCCCAACTTGTTGGGGCAAATTTTAGTAAAACTTTTATATTTGAATGCCACACCTATTTGAACTTTATACATGAAGTCTTTTTGAATTTCCTTGCATACAAGACATGTGACACCTGCTGGAAAGTGTGTAGTGCTGGTGTTCCACAGGGTGCAAATGCTGATCTATGTGCTCTTGAGAAACCAAAACTAAATTTGCTATATCTTCCTTAATTATAGGACTTTTTCAATGCTGTAAAAACCTAATTGTACTACAAGATAAGGCCTGTCTGAAAATATGTTTAAAGTTTATACATTTTGATCAAATAAAATTTTAATGGAAATTTAAATAAACATTTAAATTTATAAACTAAATTTTATTGAAAAATTAAATTTTCATAAAAGTTTGAAAACAGATTTTGTCAAAGTTTAGACAGAAAAGTTGATCAATCAATGGTCTTTAAAATAAATGGTGGTTTGGGTCTGTGTAACTGAGAACATTTTTCCCAGGGGTAGTGAAGTAGCATGACTCATAGTGATTTTGGCAACAAACCGCAATATGCCTGTCAAGGTGCATATAGGTGTACACACTAAAGAAGCAACAAAAGGTGCTATGTTCCATATTTATTGTGTCAGGTATTTAGGCAGTTATTTGTATAACTAATAGTGCACTCAGATTTAAACATCTGATGGGACCACTTCCATGTTTTATAAGAAAATTGCATTACATTTCAGTGTCGATAACTACAAAAAGCGACAATAAGATAGGAAAATACAGTTTTTAGGCAGGCTTTACCTTACTGAACAATGGTGCTAATCTCTCTCATGAAGATCTAAGCCAAGTCCTTGAGGTGCTGTATATTAGTATGGTGATATCATGATCACTTATGGCAGTACACTGCATATGTCCTTATGAAACCTTGCTATCACCACCAGACTACTGGAGAGCTTCCAAGTTGATCCACCACTAACACTTTGTTCCAGATACCAGCCTAGACCTGAAAAGATATAAAATGTTTCACTTATATCTAGAAAACAGTAAGATGTATGAAAATGAAGTTAAAATGTGTTAGATATAGTGATTTCCAAATAACATTCAGGCTGCAAGCATAGGAAATAAATATTAAACTTGACAGAGTGACACTCAGAAATGTGAAGTAATAGTCATGTATTAAAGTAATAAATTCATCCTAAAAGTATATGAAGTTTCTATAAGCATATCTGGTCATTTACAGGTTCAATAACTAATCAGGTAGACTATGCATCACAAACTTTAAGGAAATGCGGGGACGGTGAGGTTTGAACATTGGTGGAAACATTAGTACATACCAGTATACAGGAAAGTAAAGCGACAATGGAGTAATAAAGAATATATTACTATAAGCAATCTTATTCATGAGGGAAATAATAATTCTGGATATTGCAAGAGAATACAGCCAAACATGGTCTTTGAACTAATAGACGGCTCATCAATGGAGCAACAAGGATATTATCTAAGACCAGGAGGTGAATCACCAAGTTGGTGCTTATGCAATAACTGCCGTGAATTGCCAACTGATGAGTGCTGCAAACTAAAAGAGGCAAACTGCTTTTTAAGGCTTCCTGTAAGTAATTTTTGGGTAAATTGTATCTTTCTAGTTCAACTTTCAGTAAGTCTCGTGACTGTAATCAGCTCAAATTGCTCATCCAGAGTTAATATTTTTGTCACTTATTATTTAGTATTTGTGAATTAAGCAGCTTGTTGAAACACTTGTATATATATATATATATATATATATATATATATATATATATATATATATATATATATATATATATATATATATATATATATATATATATATATATATATATATATATATATATATATATATATATATATATATATATATATATATATATATATATATATATATATATCAGAACATTTAATGCTTTTAGTTCTTTGGAATACTTAATATTAACATATTTTAATGTTACAAACATTTTACCATTTTACTTTGGGCTGTTTGTTTTTTTGTGTCGCTGGTCGATATAAAACCTTTTAGTATTTTAAACATGTGTAAGTACAACCTATTGTATGCCGGTAAATAGCCCAAGTGTGCTGGTGCGCCATTAAAAAACAAACAAACATCTTTGGAATACTTTTTACTGACAATTTTTTTAAATTTCTGCAGGACTTCGATTTTGGTTGTATTAGATGAAGTTGTGCTCCTTGTTGCACAGAAGTATAGACAAGATGTCCTGGTAACAGAAGAAGATGAAAATTACAACCGGGGAAAAAGGCATACTGCTTATAGGCAGTTTATTTTATGGACTTTTGGATACCTTGGTGCAGGCAACAGACGTGTTATTCCAAGCTGTTGTGTATGGCGTATTAGGGATAAATACCCAGATAGTTTTGGCCAGTACCGTGGCTTTATTCAGGGAAGACATGGGTGATCATTCCAATGATATGTGAATAATATAATCTGTGTTGATTTTAAGTTGTATAAAGTATTTATTTTGTATTATGCAATTTTTATTCCTTTGAACAGGTTTTGTTAAACATTTTTTATAGCTACCTACCCACTCAAAATGAGTACATGTATGGTTATGTTTTAAAAGCAACTGTGAGGAAACTATTTATTGGTATAATACTACTGGTATTATTCACAAAATTTATTAAAAACATAGGAAGTTGACTAGCAATGTCTTGGGATGAAAAGGATGTAAGCAACAAAAGTACATGGGTGAACACCATTTTAATCGTGCATATGCACAGTAAGTCCAATGATAAATGACATTTATATTGAGTTCAGAAAGCAAAACTTATTCAGTGTATCATGAATACAGATTGGTTTGTAAATATCAATAGAACTACAAACACTAGGATACTATTCCATGCAGATACTGCTCATTAATTTCAATTCAAACAAAATGGTTCTGGAAACTTCAATAAAATTTTTAAGACTAAAATACTAGTTCATAAAAAGCAACCTTGAATGCTATATCACATATATGCATTATCAGCCATCTGATTACTAAATCAAATATACGTAACAATTAAAGCATCAAATTTTAATTTTTTTCAAATGTGATCATTCACCACATAAGTAAGAATACCATTTATATGAAATCCCAGATGAATGTACACAACTGCATACACTGTTAAACTGTTATATATTATGAAATTTACTAAACGTATAGAAGTAAAACTGTGCATGTACAGACATAACTTTAATTAAAGAGTATAGCCAGGCATTAAACACTGAACAATATCATCTGAGAATAAGTATAGCATACACAGAAAACTCTTTCTCTCTCCACATTATAACTACAGTATTACTGCTATATTAAATATTTCTCAGCTGTTTGTTTTAAATATAAAGATGGACCTATTAGCTGAAGTCATTCATTGTCAATGTATCCAGAAGTGACTTGTCCATCAATCTCCATGTTTCCATCAATGGAGTTATTTTATCACAGTTTATGATAAGATCATTGTTTCATAAAGATGACTTTTATATGATAAAATAGTGTACCATTACTATAAAAGATTGATTACAGACATCCCAGTCCAAACTACTAGCAAGTTCTATAGAAATTACATTTCTGTTTTATTATCCTGTTTTTGGTTTCTATGATTTTGACTTGAGTGATTACGATTTACTCAATGCCAAACTTTAGTACATCAACAAATCAAAATACTACACAGAAACAAATATTGAAATTAAGCCCAACCCCCACTCCCATGTGTGTTTCCTACTGCATTTCTTTGAAAATTAGTGTAGCTATAACATCAGTGTGTAATTTGGATTTTTAACATTCCTTTAAAAACACGTTCAGTCAAGCCGCTATGATGTTTGCAGTGTGGCAGTTAATAGTGATGTTTAGCACTGAGGCATCATGTTGCATGACATCCCACCCAGTTATCTTATCCTGACAGCAAACCGACCAGTCCTAATACTAATCCTTTACTGCCGCGCACCAAGTGAGGCAGCTGTTAGTACCATTTTTATGTCTTTGGTATGACTCAGTCAGGGATTAAGGCCTCCACTACCTCTTGCATCCAAAGCGGATGCTCTTAACACTGTCACTGGAGCGGTCAACACCAGTATGCAAATAATAATTTGTTGATAAATAATAATTGGTGAAGAGCAGTTTCTAATGTATTTCATTTCAAAAAAAGGGAGAATTTAACAGCATTATTTTCTTTATAAAATCAGTTTGAAACCGTACATGAACCTGTAATGGCAGACATCGCCACATATGTGGTATACCATTTATTAGAGTGCATTCTTAAAAATTTGGGATTTAATTATGCAATAATACCGACTTGCAATTACATGATTTTGATCTTGTTACTACTATAATATTAAATGAAGTACAATGTATAGTTTCTGCTGTGCTTTGTTTTTAAATCATATGGCCAAAATACACTGCATTTACCTCAATCCAAACATACATATAAGACAAGTATAAATACAATGGGTATGAAAAGTTAGAAAAGGTCTTACACCTTTTTGTTAAAATACATTTCTAAGAAAGTATCATTTATATGTCTTTAAAAGCTTTAAGAACATAAACAAAAATTGTCTGAAAATAAATAGCTAATTGGAAGTCAAACAGATGCTGGGCTTTGGCTCATGGTAGGCACTTCAAGAAATACTTAGTCAAAGTCTATATGGGTCTATGGTTGGGATCATGTTTTAATAAATAATCACTTGAATAGTCTCTCCATAACAATTTGATGTCAATAGGTATTACATGACTAAAAGGCCTAAATCATTTTAACTTAAAACGAGATTTTTGTTTTCTAACAATCTCTACTGTAGGCGGTGGTGGTATTGGAGCAAGTACAGCAGATATCCTTCTAGGATCATTCTTTTCCAAAACAACTGGCTGATTCATGCCAATTCTATCATTTAACCTCATTTTCAAAATTTTCATAATTATTTCTGGAATATGCAGGTACTGTTTATCAGCTTTCTTTGGGTTTGCAGACCATCTCCCACTTTTTTTGTTGAATGACCTTTGGTATCTGACAAGAAAATGCAAACATTTCACTGACAATGTCATTTCATATTATTTAAATTCGCGAAAGGTTAAATATATACTGCATACATATATATGCTACAAATCATTTTGCTCCTGATGAAAATGTGAATATAGCAAACCTGTATCTTACCAAGAGATCATACAAATATTAAGATTATTTACAGAATTTTAAAATTACATTAGACTAATTCTAACCAAAATTGTTTTCTTGAAATTAAGTTATAAAAAGTTTCTTCTGTAAATGATTACCACACATAAATGGCTATAAACTTTCTGGTAAAGCGTTATTAAAAAAAAGAAGAATAAAGTTTATTACCTTGTTGTTCCATCTCTGTTAACAATCACATCTCTGTCAACATGATTGTTATGATCAAGAGCTGCCAACAAATTCCTAGCTCTGAAAGCTGGTGGCTTATATGAATGCCATTTGGAAGCATACAATAAAATCAAATTCTGGAAATTTTTCAGTTTTGCTGTACTTCTGAAACAAAGTACGATGGCTAAATAAATCAATTGATCCAGATGCATAAAACTATTTTAAATTTATAAATCCTCATAAATAAATCCGTTTTGATGAAAATACAAATGTACAGTAGTATTATATAGACAGAACAATATAGACTCATTCCACCACTACAATTTTTTTTACCTTTTCACCTGATATGGGGGTAGGGTAACACATTTGGGGGCTTATTTTGAATATATTGAAATACATCTGGTTCCAAGAGTTTTTTGCTTAGATATATGCCTCGGTGTGCTAGAAACATCGTTTTCGCATCTTCAAGAGGGTAAAGATTGTTTCTGACCCATCATTTTCCTTTCCTGTCCACTTTTTACTACCAATCCCCTATTTATCCTACTTTTGCAAAGGTTCACCTGTCTGTGTATAGCTCATACCAGTCTGAATTAGATTGCAAGCAAAAAAGTAAAAAATCCAGACACAAAATCTGATTCCAACAATGGGCAAATTGTGGGTGTCAAATAAATCGGGTTTAATGCAAGTAGCCTCATCATGCCTTCAGGCGGGATTGGGGTTGAATGAGTCAAGATAAAAAAATGCAGCACATAAGTTTAGAAACTAATATACTTTAGTAATGATTGTTGCAGCTAAAATAACAGCAGTAAAACATCAAAACATTGTTTCACACTTACCGAAAGTTGAGGTAGTACGGAATCCAGTTCAAGAGCCTTTTATCCAGAACAATTCTGCGCAGTGCAACATGAGGTGGACTGTCCTTTTTGAGCCATTATTTACTTCTATCACTGGGAAGAGGTCCATGATTACATTCATTTGTTCCACTTGGACCATGTGATAATAACCATTCATGTTCGTTTACAACATGGTGCAAAATACCCCTCCATATACTCTATAAATATGAGACAATATATACAATGTATTTTAAGCTTGAAATGTTGTACACAAAAAAGAAAAAAAAATGGAAACATTTTACTGAAAAAAATCATCCTTACATCATTATAAAGCAGCAAGAGTGTTGTATATGTACTTACAGTAAAATCCACCCTGGTGTCAGAAATTTGAGCGCAGTGCCAAAAATGATTAACAACATCTTTGGTCCACTCCAACAGTTTTCGGTTTTGTTTTTCTTGACCAGCCCACAAATCAAAGCACAAATTATTAGTTCTCATTCAAACATTTGATCTTTGATACATATGCAACTTCACTTTTATGTTAAATATTAGATTACTTTTGTGCAAGTTCTATATCTGCTGGTAATTGCTACAATTTTTCATATTTCATATTAAAATTGTCTTGCGACTTACTTTAATTTTTTTCTTGCCTAAATTCTTTGCTCCATGCCATACATCATGTGAATGCTTGATTTCTGGAAAAACGTTTTCTGAGGATTAAAAGAAAGATATCATTGGAATACACTTGTAAGTACCCAAAAAATATCAATTTAAACTGTCAAATTTAAATACACTTATCATTAGAAAAAATAGTTTCTGATTTTATCTTCAATGCTTCAGAACTAACCAAAGATCACAAATCAATGATCACAAAATTAAATAAGTTAGTGTAAAGGCCATCCATTTAGTACGTAGGTGGGAGGTGGTAGCACAAAAAATACATTAACGTATGGGGGTGGGCTACTGATAATGTACATACGCACAGGAAATGATGAGGGGTGAAACTTCAAGAATAATTTGTATAATATATAACCAGTTGCACTCGGTTCAGTCAGCGTTTTAATTTTTGCAGACACTAGACAAACTTTTTAATGTTACTCAGCTTATTTCTTAGATGCAGCCAGATATTCAAAGTTAGTGGAATATCTGTTTTATTAAACACATTATTATTAATCCGTTTTTACGTGGATTAAATATAGGCCGTTCTATAGAATTCGGGGTATGCGTCAAACATACATATGCAGGAGGGTGGGTGGGTAAGAAAAATATGCACGTTTACAGGGGGAAGGGTCAAGATTTGCTGGATTTTTGCGTATGTACTAAATGGATGGCCCCATACCATATTTACCAATACAATATATAACCTGTTATGAGTAATATGGTATATATATAACTTATTGTGATTTGTTTTAATGTGGTTAGCTTCCAGATGTAAACCTAACACCATTGATCACTGTTAGTCTACGCATGCAGCACAAACCAACATTGATATGATTAGCAAAGGACATTAGAGTTTCAGTTCATTATCACTCCAATATCATATAAATAATGAAAGAGGAATACACATTATTTTCATGAAATGGCATTAGATTGAATTTCGAAATTATTTATTACTCAGGATGATGTATATTTCTAGTCAACATTCAGTGCATGTTTACATCACGTTTTTTACATTAAAAAAGTTATCATAATTTATATTTCTTGTTTATTAAGAAAAATCAGAGCAATTAAGCAAAAGCCAACTTGCTCATCAGAGCAGTTATCTGTAAATGTGAATCCGTGACGACTTCTACAATTATTATTTTCTTTTCCTTTACGAAATTCAGCCCTTTTACAAAGCATGCCTTTTCTAAGTTTGTGCTTTTTCTGTCTGTCACACTTTTGTGCATTGTTATGATGCACACAATTTTCTTGCTGCAATTTTCCATGAATGTGTATGTGCAATACTGGACTGAATGTCCAGGGCTGTCCATTCTACCATCCCCTAAAAAGCAGTAGGTATTGGCTCGAAATTTCATATAAGCATTTGAAATCATTAATAATAATAGAGATCTTATAATAACAACTGCCACATTCTTTTAGTAACTTATTACATGATCAGAGCTGTGATGTAGCATGAAATTAATGACTAAATGCTGAAATCCAGCATTGTGTGCCTAATTTTCAAAATATTTTTAAAAGCTGACTGGCAACTTTCAAGCCAACATGTTTAGATCTGATAAGATAAAAAATATTTTGTATAATGTATAAAGGTAAGCGCATTGATCACCTGGATTTATCTTTGTTCATCTTCCAAGAATAATACTGGTTACAATTTATATCAAAACCATGTGCTGAGCATGATGAAAAAACAACAGCAATTGCTATGTTTTCTTATTAATGTTAGTGGTGTTTTCATGATATTTGGAATTTAAAAGGACATGTATATTTTAGATATACATTTAGTCTTCAGATAGCTTTGAAGTTTATATATATATATATATATATATATATATATATATATATATATATATATATATATATATATATATATATATATATATATATATACATATATATATATATAACCCTGTAACTAGAATTTGACGTACCAAGAATTACAACTTCCTTTCCCTGTAATGATTGCAAAACGTGTTCCTGATAGTCAATCCAATATTGGTCAATGGATGGAATTAAATACGTCCTTTGAATTTTATGAAAGGTTGTAGAACTTAAAATAGGTAGATTCAGAAATTTTGAAAACATGACCATCTTCTGAAAGTTACTGCCAGACAAAAGTATGGTAGATGCCAAAAGTAAATCACCACCATGTAGTTGCAGATTCAGCAGAGGCTGTGAACACCATTTCTTGGCACAATGTCCATTTTCACAAACCTACAGATAAAAATAAAATCTGATTTATTATACATACCATAAAGAGTTCAGCTTTATATTTAGAGTGACAATTTTGTTTAATAAATAGGGATTTCTACATATATGTTTGTTTATTCCGCCATTTACTTAATGTGAGCCCACTGACATTTACAGCTTACATATATGTATGACCACCAGTATAGTATGCATAAACAAGTCAAACAATTCAGTGACATTAGTTAATATCTAGACTGATATGGTGACAACATGTCGAGCAACATAACTTGAACAACATCTTAGTTTGCAAAACTCTGATACCTTAAAGAGCATGTCAAACAGTTTTTCTGGTAATGGAGTAAATGTATCTTTGTTAATGCAAAATAAATATTTATAAATCTTTTGATAATTTCAATATAAATAACAAAGTAATATAACTTATCTGCAATCTTACCCATTTTAAATATAATGCTTAAGAATTCATATTACACTGGAATGTATTTTAGCTGCAATCTTACCCATTTTAAATATAAAGCTTAAGAATTCATATTACACTGGAATGTAATTTAGCTGTAATCTTACCCATTTGAAATATAATGCTTAAGAATTCATATTACACTGGAATGTAATTTAGCTGCAATCTTACCCATGTTAAATATAATGCTGATCCAACAACTTGTCTGCATACTGATATTTCTGTCCCACATCCCTTGGATCTGCAAGTAAGCGGCACATTTGTTTTTGCAAGACTTAGAAGTGCATTGTAATAAACTAAAAATGGACTGTCACCAAAAAAGTTAAAGGTATCGTCAACAGTACGGATACGCCAAATATCAGGTTCTTCTATTTCTGGTTGATTACTACCATCATCCTCATCATTTGTGTCATCTTCTTCTTTAGCGTTTTACAAACAAATGTTACTGTCTTGTCTTAAAAGATAAAAAATAGATATTTATGAAATTTTATAAAATGCTTTAAGAAGAGAAGGTTATATCTTCTAAAAAAATAATCGTGAACTGAAAAAATAAATATATAATTTCATTCGTTTTTACTTAGGTTGTATGCCTTTAAAGTTTATGTATTTTATCTCTGCTAACAGTACACAGTAGACATCTGTTGTCAAACGTTTCTCATTTACGGTCTAATGAACACCAAATTTGTTTACGCTAAGTTTAAGGTAAAAATCATCTTATCTAATATTAAGTTTCGGTCTTCCTTATATCGATTTTTTAAAGTATATTTTTGTCGCCATAATTATTAGTCTGACTATGGTTTTCAATTTTGAAAAATTATATTTAATTTTGCGTATTCGAAATAATGTCTATGACTTCAGTTACTTTTAACAATTGCCAATTTATGTAACAGAAAATGGAAGTTGGTATTTCCTTGCTTTCATCTATTGATTTATTTATAAAGGCTTTTGTTAATGTCTGCAGAGATAATATTATAAGATACATTAATTAATTTGATGTTATATACCATAGTAGACTCCTGAAATAATACAATATACAAAGTTTGCATACTTTAAAAAGATGAATATAATTTCCTCATGGAATAGTAATTGCTTCTGGAATTTATTAAAAAGCATGTACCGTTATTGAAAAAGCAAAACATGATTAAATGTGTCACTTTCATATTTAGTTCTAATTATGTCTTAGAGATCTAATTTTCTTGATTTGTATAGATTTTACAATTACGAAATATGGGTTCACTTTAGCTATCAGTATAGACTGATCCATTAAATTGAATAATGATTTTCCTATATTGTCAATTGAATGTAATGCTTTCAAACAATATTAACAATATCCTAGAATGTTAATTCATGACTTTCTGGCTATTTATTACTACAGTGACGATATTTTCTTACTGATAAATTCTGTACTTGCCTGTTGTATAGAATCAATAATAGTATTGTATGCTGAATAATACGCATCAAGAAAGTATAACTATCTGCTATCAATGTAGCTACATTAACATATATATATATATATATATATATATATATATATATATATATATATATATATATATATATATATATATATATATATAGATATATACACTCAAGAGCCAATTAGCTTATTGCAATAATAAAATGTCTAATCAATTATTAATTACTTTTGGGTGGGCATTAGTTATATTCTTCTATTTTCCTTTAACATTATTCGGTCTGTCTTTGAACTTACGCTTGCAATTCGCACTAAGAATAAATTTCCTGCCTTATCTATTGGTCATGTCCAAAATGTCATTAATTCAATTTCCCAAACATACGATAGACCTAATTATAACCGAATAAGTTACTAAACAAATAGTGAATGATTATATAGGTCACTAGTACTCAAATCAAAGAAGTATGCAGCTAGATTCGACTAGAGATTCTGCAAACATGTAGTTCTGTAAATAAAAATATCTATTGATATGGATAAAGTAAAACTGCCCATACGTATCTAAACTGATTCTCAGACAGTTCATATTTGAATCCACTACGTCTGCATCCCAGCAGTATTTTACCTATATATCCAGGCTTTCGTTCCACTAGCAGTAGAGAGGGTGAACACACTAATTCGAAACGTCACCCTTTTTTGATTATATATTTTGATTATATCCAGGCTTTCTTTCCACTCTTTTCATCTGATTTATTTGTGAGTGTGACAATTTCTCGTATATTGACTATTTCCACTTTTTTAATCTGAGTTATACGTGAGTGTGACTGTTACTCGCATTTTGGATCTTTCCACTACTTTATTGTGATTTGTACGTGATTGTCAATTTACTCGCATTTTACATTTTTTCTTTGCCTTAATCTGATCTGCACGTAATTGTGAATTTTATTCGCATTTTGCAACTTCATGCGCCATTGTGTTACTATCAACACTTAAATTAGAAATTAAAGCATCTCTCGCCGATAGAAGAGCGAAAGATTAAAAAGAAATATTTATTTCACTAAAATGTTTAAAGGAGTCGTAAACGAATTTCGTTCTGAAAAATAAGCACATTAGTACATATCTGCCAGCGTTTTGTGTATTAATTACCCTTTTCAAACATAAATACCCTTAAAGGACATTATTATATTCCCGCAAACTCTTCAGAGTCTGCATAAAAACAGGTGCCATTAATTCTTGTTCATTGACTAAAACTTGTACAAAATTATCATAGTTTCACATTAGTAAATGTCTTGTTGCTGGCACTTTACCTTTTCCACCACAGACGATGTGAATTTTATTATCTATCACGTTAGTATTTTTGTGACAATAATTCAACACCTTTTACCTGATTATATGCTTCTTCGATTAGTAGTTATATAACATCTTTTACCCGATTATATTTTATTGTTTTGTTTAGATCAGTAACGTTGTAAACGCCTTGTGATATCTTAACATATATGCAAGTACCTGACTGAAATTAGTATTCAAGTCAGTTTTTACGTTGGACATAGCATGCCAAGCAGTAACCAGAACCAATCTTAATTGATATTATTGATTCGGATCTAGTTCGATTGGTGGATTATAAATAAATGAACAGTTCGCGTTAGCAGCTGTAGTGTGAGATGAATTAAGTAATAGCGCAGTTGATAATATTTTTATCGTATCTGATAGATCCAACTAGACAATCAAATCGTTGTGTAAAGTATAGAATTTGTCGGATGTTAGAAAACTATTTGATCACAAATTATCTACGGTTTCGTTACCTATGTATGTGTATACATTATTTTGATTAGATTAGAAACATCAACCGGTCAACTATTTCAGCTTGGGAGTTATAGATCATTTAAGACCTTAAGCTATAGTTTTCTCTACTCTTCCATCATCAATTCCATAATCGCGTGGACGTATGTTAATTCTTCCATCAAAATATATTTCATCTTTATCCTTGATTGCCTTAATAACGTCTATACAATAATCTTCATTTATACCTGCTATATATTTTTTTCAAATAAACTATACGTTTCACTTATATCAGCCGATTCAAGATGCTCCAATGCGCTTTTGCTATCACCTCTGATAGCTTGTAATTTTCCACGAATTTCACATCCGTCTTTTTCTTTCATTTTGTGATCTCCTTACAATAAGAAACAAATTATCACACACTTTTTCTGAACATTCAAATACTCGTTACTAGAAATATTTAGTGTGCTTTTGTGTGTTTAAAACTTCTTGTCGTCTTACTTCATGCACGTCAGCTAAAATTATATTTTGTTTTTCAACATCTAATTTGTTAATTGCATTTAGAATCTCAGCTTTTTGTGCCTCAAGATCTGCACGTTTTTAAATAATGTGTTTGTTCTACGACTTTCGTTTACTACTCTTCAAGGCTAACTTGCAAACTTTTCACCCACAACTAGTTAACATCTTCTGGTGATACCTTAGGTTAGTGGTTTGAAAAGTCTTGCAGTCTCTTCTGCTGTTTCTTGCTGGTTGCGACGATCATGCTCAACTTTTTTCTAAAATGCGGCTCTCGTTGCAATAACTTTTTACAAAACTTTTTTTCGCTTAGTGTCCATTTTTAAAGATATGTTAGACTATCTTCCACAATCTATAAAAATATCAATGCCACATTAAAACATACAATTACGGACTCGTGCAAGTTTATCAAATAAAAATAAATTATGATTTCTTCTGCTAGCTGCGTCATAATAATGATCTGAAACTTTATCTTTTGATACGTCTCTGCATTGTTTTCGTGTAATATATTGCACATCAACGTGGTCGAGTCCAGCAAATAATGTAAAACAACCTGTATTTCTTCTGATAAATCGATCAACGTTATAGAAACCTTGTGCTAAAACAATTGCATTACATCTTCTGTTTCTTGCCAATACAAACTACGATTTTATCTTATCCATCTCGCTATTGCTCAGAGGAATATCGCTAAATACAGTAATCCTGTTTTCGTATGAATCTAGCTCGGACACTGGAAAAAGAACTAGGTTGTTTATCACATGCGCCAAGTTAGTTTTCTTAGATTTTCATTGTGCTCGCTAAGTAAACAGTATTTATTCCGCTTAGGATTTATTGTGTAGAGATGTACCATGTCGCAGCTGAAGATGTCGTTAATAAACAGATTCATCAGATGGTTAATTTTGCCTGATTCAATTCGCCCAACTATCAAATAAAAATGGTTACCTGGTAGGTTATGATTATTCTGATGTATGAATAATCACTCTATATCAAAGTTAATTATGACCATTCAATATAAAACTACATTTTATAAAACGAAATTTTATCAAGCAGTTACAGTTACATTTTATCGCATGTACATGTGATGCATTTGTTTACTGCACGAACGGGAAAATGTCACTTGATATCATTGAGTCAGTTTTAAGTTTATATATATATATATATATTATATATATATATATATATATATATATATATATATATATATATATATATACTGAATGATAGAATGTCAGAATTTATATACCATACTGATCATCTGTGACAAAGCGGAAAAAATTACAATTGAAACTATTATAGAAATACCACGAAAACAATATCTTCATTTATAATCGATTCCAGTTTTTAACAAACTATTCCAATGAAGTTCAATTTTAATAATTGTAGTTTTGTCAGGAATTTATGTTTTATAAAATAAAGCAAATGTTGCTTAACACATATCAGCGAAATAGCAAACGTACAACGACATATCACATTTCGTGAAATCAATGAAAATGAGTTATCACTGTATGTTATAATAATTACAAAGTAGAACCATTGTACAAAATTAGGATGGTCAATTTTGAAAGTGGAATTTGCGATTAGCAGCAGAGATGGCGAACAGACCGAAACTATTTTAAGCAAACCGAAACTATTTCAAACAAAGTCCTAAAGGATTTCAAGCAGAGTGGGTGAACAGATCGAAACTATTTCAGACAAACCGAAACTATTTCAAACAAAATCCTAAAGGATTTCAACCGAAACTATTTCAAACCGAAACCATTTCAAGCAGACGAAACAAAGAGAAATCCTTTAGGATTTTACGCTACTGACCCGGAGCCAATTGTGCTGAGGAGACGAATTGAAAATCCTTTACGATTTCACAAACAGGCTAATTTGTAAAACTTCTCCTCGTAAGTCAATCGAATTATTGGACTGGTCAGTGAGTTTGAAAGTAATTCTCGTTAATGAATCATTATGACATCGCATGTACACTGGATGAGTTGGATCCTCAATGATTAAAAATCCGGGGGAGCTGTTGGTGCAAATGAATATAAAATATATCCCTGCTGGGCTTGATTTGATCTTTCGAGATTTATTTGTTAACTTTCTTCGATGGCATCACATACTAAATTTACTGCAATCACCGAGGATATATTGACGTTTTGAGTAGCGACATGCCTACCACTCCCGTCTGGGTCGTTATTATGTTTGAGGATGGTTGTTTGTGGTTGTGTTATTTTGTTCCATGCGGTGAGTATTTGTGGAAAGTGTTCATCGAGGAGATCGTTTTTTGATTTTTTTAATTGTCTACATTATACCCGGGAAGTTTAAATGCTAAAATATTCTCTACGCATATATTATATATTTTTGCAAATTCTGTTCTTGATTTAAGATTAACAGCTTTTAAGACCGTTTGAATAATCCATAAATTTAATACTTCCATGTCAGCGATAATTTGATTACATATTTCTATGTATTTGATGATCTCGTCTCACGGGGATTCTTTGGAACGTTTTTCTCGCAATATATTTCTATATTTTTCAAATTCATTATTTATTTTATAAAGTGTTCATTAATTTTACTTTGAATTGGTTGAAACCATCCACCGCTTGGTTCTTCTATCCGCCCACTAAAGAAATCTAAAACTCCAAAATTTGTATCGCATGATATCATTGAATCATGATATGATTTCTTATCAGAATTATAATCAGATTTTTGTGGTTCTGGTGGTATTTGTAAGGATGTCCGAGGTGGGGTTTCAGGCCATCCTAGCACGGTTCTGATTCAACTCTGATAGATATCTACGACATACCCGGGTGAGTTTATCTCAATCGCGGATGATAGTGTTGGTTCATGAACTGTTATAGCGATTTTCGATTCTTTCCAGTAATTGATTGTATTCTGCACTGTAATTCATTATTAATTTGTTCAACTTGGTAGGACCCAGATGGTAAGGAAACATCGTTGCTGTCAGATGTTCCGTCTTGTTTATTTTTACTCGCAAACACCAGGGAATTATTTGATTGCTGAACACGGAAAGGTGCTGATCCAGTATTAGGCCAACTGTGGTATACTCGTAATTTTGCTAGTGCTATATCCTTCACTGGAATCGCAGTGGGGAAATTCGCACTGAATTCAGGACCGGTTGAGGTTATTGAGATCATGCTGGTTTTCACCGGGGTTGTGTTTTTCCCTATTCGTTGAAGTGGTTCTTGCGATGTTGCCATTGTTATTATATTCGTGTTGTTTTTCTAATTTTGACATCACGGAATCATAAACACGTACCATCGCTGAAAACTCATTATCTGATATTAATGTGTGACTAATTATTCTGATGTATAAATAATCACTCTATATCAAAGTTAATTATGACCATTCAATATAAAACTACATTTTATAAAACGAAATTTTATCAAGCAGTTACAGTTACATTTTGTCGCATGTACCACCAGCAACCGGACGAGTTACACGACCTCTGAAGTGTATGTCAACTACGGTTTGTCTGGTTAAATCAAGATGTTCCAGCGAGAAGTAGTAGATGGGATATCGATTTTTAAAATCAAATTGTGATATTTGCAGACCAGTATCCACATTATTATCGCGTCCTATAAATGTCAACAAACAATGATACGCGCATGCTATTTGATTGGTTCCGTAATCAAGTAGTATATCCTCGGATAGTTCCTGTTGGCCGTTTATTCTCAATGATACTTCATTAACACCTATTTGATCAAATATCATATGACTCGGTTCCTGAGAGTTTAATGCCTTGTTTTGATGCCAGGTGCCATGTAAATGTACCATTAATATTAGAATCAATAGTATCTGTTGTTGTTGTTAGCCATGATAGCAATGATTTTCCTCCATGATCCATAAATAATAGTAATCTTTCTTCCATGGTGATTGATGGAGTCAATACTGGCATGCACAATGATAGTTTTGATATAATTACTTTACCAGCAGCAACACCAGCATCACGCCAGATTGCATGATTATCACTACCCTTTCACTCGAGTACTACTGTATGCTTCGCTCCATAGATAACTTTTATAACATTTCTGCAAAAACCGAAAATATGATGTAGTGGAATCGCGGATGAAAATTGTCGACGCTGTTCTTGCAACATTGATATGCGTGTTGCAAACCCTAGGTTGTAATTAGGATTAGTACTTTTTGAATATCAAAGGCATCACCTGGTCCATCTTCGTGTTCAACATCATCTGGTTGTGGATTAACTGCAGTAGATTGTTGTGTCAGCAATTTAGTATACTGAATGTGTTCAGCGTGATTAGTACTATCCTTAGAGAACATCATAGATGGACCTGCCGATCTTGTATAATCATCGGAATATCTTGCTTACCCCACTATTGTTGTGGCATAATCAACCTCACGTTCTATAGATTCAATTTCTCTTCCATCAATCATATATCTAGCACATTCCAATAGCGCATGATACCATTATTGACAAAGCCAACTCGGATATTTGGGTCATCTGCATATGGTGGATCATTATGGGCAGCATCATTTGTTACGAGTTCACCTTCTACTTCAATAAATGCTTCAACGGGTATAAAGTATTTGCTGGTATCATGGACTTGAAGTTCGATTCATGACCGAAGATCAGGTTGTACTGCATGATAGGAATATAATTGATACTCGCGTACAGAATCATTCTTGGGTACTTGGGTATCTAAATCAAACGCTGGGTCAGGAGCCCATTTGAACATATTATTATATATTTCTTGATCTAAATCGCGATCTCGCTCGCGATTTCAAACCACATCCCGCTATCATATTTGCAGTAATATTTCCCTGAGTGTCATATCCATCGTTTTTCAGCGATGATATTTTTTGATCCACTGCATTATTTATTATTTTGCTAATACTTGCAGGCATAATTTCCGTAGATGGCAGTGGTCCTAGTGACTTCGCCACCATTAAAGACTTCGCCAGTGGTTTCTTTCGTCGCCGACAGCGCTAATACCCTTATCATGAATAACATCTATTCATTGATCACTGTTTTGCGATTGGAGCTATTTTTGGAGCCTTTCTTGCAAATAACCCTGCAATGGTATTGCCGAGACCATCTCCATAGTACGCTCTATAAACAGGCAATCGTGAGTTTACTACGTAAGTCATGGTTGGTTTATTTTGGTTGTAGTGTATGATCATCTTATTTAAATGAAATTTAACTAATCGTAAAAATCCTTTGGATTTTCAGTCACTGTGATAACCGTCTGCTAGCTCATCAATAAACTCTCGGTATACACCAATATGCATGATACCACCCTCAAATAGTCGTCTGCTGATATCAGCTGCCTCATTATTTATTTCCGGCGAGTTATTTCCAGCTCGTCTCCCTCCTACGAGAATTTCTAATCGTGATATATCCCCGAGAATACTACTAGGACAACGAACTAGACCACTACATGAAACCCACCTTGGAGTTCCACTTTGAGAAAATCCCTTTCCATTTGTCTTTTTAGTCATACCAGTTGAACCCTGCACAGAGGGATTTTGTATATTAAAAAGTTTTGATTGCTCTGGTAATCTAAGAACTCCAGGATCTGATTTCTTTGTTGTAGATGATTCAGCTATTTTTATTTCTTCCATACAATTCTTATATGTTTTATGATCAGATGATAGTTTACCTACTTTTGTATACACACGATATATTCCATTATACCACAATTGTTTACTCATGGCAAGATAATGATCGTGGATATACTTTCTTCTCTGATGAAACCTACTAACGACGAATTCAGCTAATTCTTCAGTAGTATTAAATCTCATATCTCTTATTTCATCTAATTTAACCGGAAGGAATTTATTATTGAATGCAACTCTTTTACCTTTTTCTTGTTGTTGTTCATCTTCCTCTTCTTCTTCAATAATATCACCCTGTTATTGTTTTTCACTCTCCTCTTCTTTTTCTTCAATAGAATCACCTAGTCGTTTTTCAAGTCGTTCACGTCGTTCTTCTTCAAGTTGTTCTTCTTCAAGTCGTTCTTGTTCAAGTCGTTCACGTTGTTTTTGAAGTTGTACAGCGGCTATTATATCACCAGGAAGTGTTTTTAAAGATTCCTTTGTTTGCTTGGATCTTTTTGCTATTTTTTTCAAGTACAGGAAGAATGGTCGGTTTTTTCCCTCGTTGTTCCTCAGGAACATGTCCCCATATGGCTTTTTCAGTGGTCAATACGACTTTACCGGTTGCTGTAGCAACGGGTTTGAATAATTGTTCAGTACCGGTTGTGAAGTCGGTTTGAAATTCTTGTCTCGTTTGGAGCTTATTTCGAACGGAATCACGAACCGGAATAAATCTCTTAATCGTGACTAGTCTCTCGCGTGCTAATCTAGTTGTTAGGGCTTCACCTACCATTATAAAAAATATACGATCTAAATTGTAAGTGAAAAATCCACAGATATCTACGCAGTTTCATTTTTTTTCATGTGAAAATCTTCGATTTTTGAGGGTGAAGACCCCAGGAATTCATTTAGAGAAAATCTATTTTCATGAAATTATGTCGACTGATTAGCAAAATACAGTACAAAATCATTGAAAAAGCATTGAAGATTCGACGATCACGATGAACAACACCACAAAATTTGCCTCACAAGGATAGAAATTTCATCAAAATCGATTTTCTCTAAATGAATTCCTGAGGTTTTCACCCTCGATTTTCATGAAATTATGTCGACGGATTAGCCAAAAAAATCCCCCACAAAAACGACAAAAAAAACCCGACAAAAAAATCAATAAAAAAAATAAATCCCCGAAAATATTTTAGCAGATAACAAATAAAAATAAAATCCATAGATGCTTACCCACTCCGAAATTCTTTTGAATTTCACTACATTGTTTCATTACTTCCGCGTTGGTTATAAATCACCACGCAAAAAAAAACACAATACGTAGAAGGTATTATAGAGTTTTCGTTCCATCTGATTAAGCATACCTGTCTATCGAATGTGGATTACTCACCTGCAAACAAAGATTTTGTACCGCGTGGGTATTGTACATTTACTGTGTTTAGGTAACCAAAGGGGAGAAGTGATTTTCATTCTGTCTGATGATTTCCCTTATTGTTTTGATTTTCGAGTTTATTGTGTGTTTGATTTCATATTGTTGCCCTAATTCACCTCTGACTTTTTCCACCGCAGTGAATAGGGGGATAAATGTGTTGATGTCGTTAAAAAATGCGAGTGAGTAATTTACCCCACGTTGAATTCGTTTGATCAACCCATACTGTTTGGCAAGTACATATCTATTATTCTGGGCGCTATCATCAAGATCATGAAATTCAGAGAGAATCTGATTACAATCTAATTTATCTGACAATTGTGTTCCTTGATTTTTCTAATTTGAAATCTCAATTATAATGCCATTCATATTTTCGAAATTCATTATATGATATATTATATATCTAATAAAAAAAATTAGGGTTCAATTTTGACCCGTTTTCGTACGATATGAACTCCACTTGCTCTAAGGTGTTATTCACATCTTATTTAGCCTAGAGATATATATGCAAGTTATATATGATATGAACTCCATTCACGATAAGGTGTTATTCACATCTTATTGCACCTAGAGATATATATGCAAGTTATATATGATATCAACTCCATTCGCTCTAAGGTGTTATTCACACCTTATTGCGCCTAGAGATATATATGCAAGTTATATATGATTTGAACCCCATTTAGAACCTCTCATGTGTTATTCACATCTGAGAGGCCCAGAAGTACCATGAAGCATAGTCTCCGAGAGGGGATCTAATTCGTCAAATAACGGGTTAGAACCCCAAGAAGGTATGCCTGGTGAATGGACGTCAGGTTTACTTGTAGATATATAGATATATACATATTTACAAGTACTTACAATTTACAATGATATATAATATATGATATTTACCATGATGATATATGAAGTAGGACAACACACACACATAAGGGGTTGTTCTACTTTCAACTGAAACCACCATACCCCCATCCAAATCACCCCGGGTTGAATGCAAAATCATATTCACACCGTGAGACGGTGTGTGACGTATGGTGGTTTCACGGCTTGAAATTTAGAATGGCTTAAAGCCCCTATTATATAGAAAAACCTTCCGATCGGTACCGTCGACAATAATGCCTGCCACGAGATTCGAACGCTGGGCCTCGGGACGAAATCCAACCGCGTATGGAATACGCTAATATTCGAGATCTACAAGTCTAAAATTTTAAATATAATATAAGTGTATCACTTGAAGGGTTTAACGGATGGTGTATACTGCAGATGAAAATCATATATCAATTGCAGATCAACCGTGGATTTCACTGTAGTTAAAAATCACAGACGAAACAATTATAAAATTTCAGGTCAAACCAACACATAAAAAGCTTTAAGTCATCGAAAAATCCCATTGAGATCCGGTGACGTTTATCACTGTTTCAAAAGTACACACACAAGCCCACACGAGTTATTCCCCTTAATGATATATATAATAATTCAGATATATACGAATTGAATTATATTTTTAAAAGTTTTAGAAAAAAACAGATTGATATGTTCGTTTTACTACTTTAGTATCGAAGGTTCGCAAATATCAAAATACTTACCGGCTTCAGTCATTTGTTAAAATACTCTTTCTTCCCCTGTATGAATATATTTTGATTTTATAGGTTTCGCATTTTTCGAGTGTTTTCCAGTCCCTCCTCGTCTGGTGTTTTCACTTTGTGTTATAGCTCGTAGATTATCTAATTTGTTATTTTTAGGATTAGAATCAATGTGGTCGATTACAAATCCATCCTTGATCAATCCGTTATAACATTCATATGCGATTCTGTGAGAGTAATATTTTTTCCTCCAGCACCAAAGATAAGATATCCAAGCCGAGTGTCCGTCCCTTATGGTTTCTTCAGTCTGAGGTGTCTGACAATACCATCACGAGATGCTTCATTATTGGTAATCACAGGATGTGGTTGAAATTCTTGGTTCATTTATTAACTATAATATTATTTGTCTAATTCATTTTTTGGTTTAATTATTACTTGAGAATCTTTCAATATAGTCTTGAGGTATTCTTATGATTTTGTCTCTGACAGAGTCAGGGATGGCGTCATTGATGGAATCTTTGATGGAGTTCCTGATTCTTTTATCATAATAGCGCTTTAGCTCTCTGTATCGCTTACCACCATAATTGAGACACAACTACGACTTACCACGCACACCTACTCCACATCGTATGCAAGTTAACGGCTCAAAACTCCCACGAGGTACCCTTTGTAAATGTTATCCACAGAATTCATTTCTGCATGATTTGTTACAAGCGGTTACTGATCCTATCATAAGCCATTTGCAATGATTCATTATATAATAAATTCTTTATGCAAATACTCGTTTTAAGTATAATATGGAGGAGTTCGAGAGATTATCGAAAATTACGCCTTGGAAAAATGTTAAATTCAATCTCGATAGAGTCTCCACTGATGTACCAAGGACTCTAAAAAGTGATATAAGCATCATAGATAGAATCCGTAATGCATTTAATGAATTCAAACGCTATGGAGCATCTCACTATTGGTCAACATTTTGAATTGATGGTAGTGTTGATGGTACCATGAACGACGAAATATCAGCAGTGATAATCTCACATCTTGACTAGAAAAAGTACTTTTTTTAGAGTGAAATTCATTATCCGCTCAGAAACGGGGAATTGGATTATAGGCGACAAATTTGAACCCATCCTGAAAAATAAGAGAACTGTCACTGTGAGTCAGGATTCCAAACCAGGAATTCTGACTGGAATTGACAAACCGTATTACGAGAGATCCTATACTGTAACTGCGGTTGTTTATGGGATCTATCCGTTAAATGATAAACCGAGTATTGAGAAATTAAAATCCCTGAAATATTCGTTGTTGAATTTTGTGCAAGAACGAATAATAGAGCATTTTATAAATGCGTTGCGTGGTAACAAATTGACGGATCTAAGACGCAAACAAATAAACGAATGGGGATTAACAGTGAAGGAGAGCGCAGCAACAATTCAAAATGTGGCCGCGTTAGAACGGATACTAAAATTCCCAATATCCGTAGCGACAGCAACAGGCTAGATATTATATGAACCGAAATATAAATCGAGAGGATCTCCAATCAAAATTATTGACCATAATGCGCACGCGTGGACATCCGCAGTAAAAATATTTCCTCGGGATTGAATCCTAAAATATCTACCTGTGGAATAATCCCGAGAGTTCTTTGGGGGAGAAGAATTCTCTGAGGAGAAATTATTTGATTTTATTTACGAGTCGAGTAAAACAATCCTGTATCAGTGTGGTTACTTCACAGTTCTTGAAACGAAGAGGGTAAAATCGATCAATTTGTAATACCCAACGGCGAAATATATCGTACTGAAGCCCTACATGACGAGATGAAAAAAACTAGCTAGTGGTTTTTCAATGGATTACGACGAACAATTACTGACAAACTGTTCTACAATACCGTCGGTTGGCGCCCATTTCACGAGAAAGAGAAATCTATGAAAGAAAGCACGTGCAGAATTTCTCTCAGATATCGAATCAAGCTGTGTGGGATATGGCAATGGCCGATTATGGAATACAAAATACGACCCTGAAAACATTATTTCGGTTGATATGATTGCGTGTTATCCGGGGAGTTTTCTTGGGTATAGAGAGTGTTCTGAGTACTTCAAAAGATTTGGGCATCCCACACACGAAATGACCCGTGTTGCGATTAATGGGCCGCTACCCGATTTTGATTCAACCGGATTCGCTCGTGTGCTATCATTTGAATTGGCTAAAGGACTTCATCCATGCTGTTATGTTTGGTTTGGTAGACACATCTCTGAGAAACACTGGATGCCAATAGTGTTATTACGGTATATGATTGATTGTACAATACTAATATAGCTGATTGTCAGTGAAGCGATTATATCATATCGGAAAGAAACTGAGGTCTGGTTACCACAACCAGATAGTCTAGATAGTATAATCAGCGAAAACAAAAAACAATTTCTAATTTTGACGAAGAATATATCGTATGGTGGTCCAAGAAAATCTTTGAAGTTAGAAATAAATATCCAAAAGATCTCGGTACAAGAATAATTAGTAAATTCACACAGGGTGGCAAATACGACCACACACGATATTTTTCGTGATTATTTAGAGATGATGTTGAATACGATTTTATAATCGCAGATGCAACATCTAGGAGTATATATGTCGATCCTAAAGGCGCTTTCTTGTCCGATGGAACCAAATTAGGTACAATTGTTACTGACACAGATGGAGAAAATCCTCAGTATACGTACTTAAGGGAGTCTATGCTGGCTTATGCTTCTATTAATTTACTTTCGATAATAAATACATTTCCTGACACCGCGGTTAGAGTCGCCACTGATTCATTTAATATAGATATAAAACATAAAGAAGCAGTGGCTGATTTCACTAATTCAGACGAGAGATGGGGATCATGGAGAATTAAAAACGAAATACTGCGTGATTACTGAAAATCAGCAGATGTTACAATTGAAAACAATTGCTTGAAAACTAATCAGATATCAGAACTATCTAATGCACCTTCGATATCCGATCCAATATGTAGATGTAAAACCAGTTACTTAAACGGCTTTAGTGGGTCAGGGAAGACGACTCGTGCGATGGAATTATTTCGAGTGAAATCAAACATGATTGTGCTAACACCAACACACAGACTTGCAAGAGAGATGAAACAGCAAGGAATTAGTGCTTGCACTTATCAGTTTTTTTCGATGGAAAGGTGACAAATGGACTCCTAATCGAATGGGCGAGAAATATATTCCTGAAATCATCATTGGGGATGAGATATGCACAGTGTCGTTAGATGTATTACAAAGGTTTCTTGATTGGTTATTGCTAGCGAATACAAAGTGATAAGGTGTGGCGATCATAGTCAACCACGCCATTTGTCGGTTTGTCCCCATATAATTGGCTGAAGAATTTTATAGATCACTAGCAAGTACCCGGCATGCGTTGCGATGCCACTGAAAGAAAGAAAGTGTGTTTTAATAGACTATTTGACTGGTTTATTAAGGTATTGATACCGATAATGAATTTCATACAGCTGTTGATACTCACCAAAGTTTTATCGCAATGGGATGAACGGTATAGGAACGCATACGACACAAACAAAGAAACAAACAAACATAGAGTTTATTGAGCAGTGCGAACTCGAACGGTTTCCAATCTTGCTTTCCGTTGCTCGTCTGTTTCTGAAGCTCGTGATGCCTTTATCTTTCGTGCTTGAGGTGTAGATCGACCAATAGCTTTTTGTTTAGGTGGCATAACTGATTTGACAGCGAAAGTAATGCTTTGTAACGACTATTACAAATTCACACCGCGATTGTTTGACGTAACCAAGGCGCGAACCAAACGTAACTAAGTAAACATGACGTATCTAAGGCGCCTACATCTCACACCGAATACACGCGAAATTAGGTATCGCTACCGATTATGAATTTCATAGAGCTGTTGATTTACGTCATCATAGTTTCAGCCAATTCAGACCGTGTTCGATCACGTGACGTATCTAAGGCGCCTACAGTTCACAGCGAACACACGGTAAATGTCGCAAAACTATATGAAATACACACATTTGTTAATTGTACAATTTAAATGGTTGTACTAATTCAGAAGCCGTCGCTGGCGTGCGCACAACAGTTCACCAAAGATTTATCGTAATCGGTTGAACGGTATAGGAACGCATACGACACAAACAAACAAACAAATATTCATATATATATATATATATATATATATATATATATATATATATATATATATATATAGAGAGAGAGAGAGAGAGAGAGAGAGAGAGAGAGAGAGAGAGAGAGAGCGAGAGATTACGAATAAATTAGTACTGATCATATATCACTTGATAACGAATTACGCGAGTTCAAGAAACTAATCAGATTACAACCGGATAGAATCCAATATAAAATAGCGCGTGAAATAATTTTAGAAACCCCATTAAATGATTTCTGGGAAGCGTGGAGACCAAACGATTTGATAGTGGCAAGTAGAAAGATAGTCAGAGAACGAATGAATGATAGTTGGATTTAAAGTGAAACCGGCCACTAGGGTCATATGTTCACTATTTTGCACTGCCATTTATTTACATGGCAGTGATTTAATTTATCCAGGAAGATGGAATGGTGCCACATCTTCCTGGCGTTTATGCGCACAGAGTGCGCTATTTAATTTGGTCGTCATATCATACCCTTAAAAAGGGGATAACGATATGAATGTTAGACCTGGGTGAGTGGGAATAGACCCATCACGCCCTCAACCTATCAACCAAATTTAGTAGATTTCGTATGCCAAGATTGTGTAAGCCACCGATGCAATTCATCAAATGATAGAGTTGAAGAATTAAATTACGTTCATATCTATGCCAATCTTCTAGTACAAAAGTGTACATGTTATATGTCCCTAACAATTTATTTTGCTGATATGACTAAACTTCATTTGAAAGGTAACCACTGTCAGAGAGGATTAGATTGTTAATTTTGAGCGGTAGGTCCGAAAATGATCAAGTTAAGCGTTTTGGATAGAGCTGGTTAAGGAGGGTTTCCGTAACCAAGTGGAAGACCCTATTAAGGCAATGAAAGACAATAGCCCTGAAAAGGACTTTTTTTGGAGAATCCCATGATCACTTGTTAGTGACCGATTATCCCTCTGCTCCTGTGGTTGGTCCCTGTATACTTCTTGAGTGTCTTGTTTGACCCTGTACTCACACGATGATTCCCTGTAGCAGCAGAGGGAGCGAAAATCTCACAACCTTTTCCGACAAAATTGATTGAAGCCTCAAAACGGAAATTAGAGCCTTCCTGCAAATCTCATGTTTTAACCAAAACAAAAAATAAGTCTCCATTTAGCAAACGGAGACTTTGCGATTTTTCAATCATCGGGGTCGCAACGTCGTTGTCACTCGCCCCCTCTGCTGCTATGGGTTAACAAAAATCATTTTCGATTTCAACCGAATATTTGATCAAGTCCTAGGACTTTACAAATAGACTAATCGCTAACATCTCATCCTGCAGATTAATCAAATTATTTGATTGGTCAATGAGTCTGAAATTAATTCTCGTTAGCGAACTATTATGGCATCGCATATAGACTGGATTAATTGGATTCTCAACAATTAAAAATCCTGGAGGCGCTGTTGGTGCAAATAAATACAGGATATATCCCTCCTGGGCTTGATTTGATTGCTCGAGATTTATTTGATAGCTTCCTTCGATAGCATCATATACTAAATTGAGTGCAATCACCTATGAAATATTTACATTGTGTGGCGCGATATGCCTACCACCACCATCTAGGTCATTATTGTGAGTCAGGATTAATAAATCTTCCACTAGATTTCTTTTCCATGCGTCATAGATTATTTTAAAACCAATATCGATGGTGTCGTTAAGTTGTTTCTTTAAATCCGGTACTTTATAACCGGGTAGTTTAAATGTTGATATATCTTCAATGCGGATATTATATTTTTTGCAAATGTTATTCTCGATGTGAAAGATTTATCATCGAGTATAACTCGAATAATTTGTAAATTAAATTTTTCCATATCGTCGATGATTTTGTTACATGTTTCTACAACGTTGATAAATTCATCTCGAGTGAGAGTACCAGATTCAAGAGATATTAATAACAGTGAAAAATCATTATTCATCGCTGTGAAATTTTTAATAATGCTAGGTTCGTTAACAAAATAATACCCCTGCAATGGTCCACCCCCCACCCTATGTTCGTATCCCAACCCAAAAAACTCTATAGGTACACTGTACTGTTTATAACTTTTTATTGGATTATCAGGTTTTATTTTGTCTGTGACATAATCAGATTTTACAGGTTCTGGTGCTACAACACCGGTTTCTTGTCGAGGTGGGTTTTCAGGCCATCCTAACACGGTTCTGATTAAGCTGTTATTGATATCTACGACGTAATTAGGTGATTTTATTTCAATGGCAGATGATAGCGTTGGCTCGTGAACCGTTATAGCGATTTTTGATTCTTCTCCAGAAATCGATTTTATTCTACGCGCGAATTCATTATTGATTTATTTGATTTGGTAGGACCCTGTTGATATTGAAACAACGTTCCAGTCTATATTTCCGTTTTCTTTATTCTTATTCGCGAACACCAATGTGTTATTGGGTCTCTGCCCACCAAATGCTACCGATCTAATATTAGGCCAGCTATGATATACTCGTAATTTTGCTAGCGCTATCTACTTCACCGGAACCGGAGAAGGGAAGTTTACACTAAACTCGGATTTCGTTGATGATATTGAGATCATGCTTGTTTTCACCGGGTTGGTATTTTCCGCTATTCGTTGAAGCAGTTGAAACTCTTCGGGTTTTAGTGACATTATTATTATCATTGTCTACAATTTCTAATTTCGATACCGCGGAATTATAAATACGTATCATCGCTGAGAACTCTTCATCGGTAGTTACTGTATCATCAATCGATGATGATATCAACGAGGATAATTGCGAGTACGCGTTGGATGCTATTTGATGTTTTACTGTATACTCGTTGAGTTTTCCCTGAGAACACGATGGTAGTTTTTTAGTAATTGCATTAGCAACCCCAGCAATTGTTGTCGCCGCGGATATACAAATTGGAACAGCAACCGGGGCTATTATTGTCACTGAAGACAGTATAATACCAGCTCCTGCCATTACACCAGATACCGAATACACTGTAACGTCAATGGCTGTAATTCTCCTGCGGTATTTTGTTATTTTTATTGCATACTCCTCAGTGAGTGTTTTGAGTTTCGTTGATAATTCTTTGATTGTATCATAGCGATATTGTGACGGCGTTGATGTCATTTTTATTTTAAAAACACTAGCGTTTTCAATTACGAATCTAATTGTAAATTTATTTCAATTCAGTTATTTGCTCAGATCTGCTACGAATTCCATATACCATGTTCCTGATGCCCATGCCAAACTTTTATCATCGGTTGGTATCGTTAACTGTTCAGTTGTATTCTTGTCGATGATCGTTGATATCACATTATTGACCCCGGATGAACTCGACGATGATATATTAAATTGAGTTGGTGTTACCAGCGTTAATCGCTAAATACCATTGAGAGTAGCTGTGATGAGTAAAGCTTTAGATGGTGATGTCCACTCAAATATTCCAGATCGAATTGTGTATACGTTATTGCTGAAGCTATCATGAGGAATTTTTATTTTTTCAAATCTCTGGAGATTGCCTCTGATCGTAGTAAAATCTGTGTTGATTGTTCCCAATTGCCGACCAAACCGAGTTATTTCATTTTGCAGTGATGTTATCTAGAGTTGTTTTAACATCTTCAGGTCTAATATCTTGTTTACCAGAGAATTTATCAATGACGTCGTCGTTCCTGTCGATGCCTCTTCGTAGCACGCCAAAAGCAACTATATGATTATCATACTCAGATCGTAGCTTTGCTAAATTGTCGATTGCGGTTTTTATCTTTTTAATATTCGGTGTGGTCACTGGTGAAACACCAAGAAATTCTCGTAGCAGTAGATCGAATTTATCAACGATGTTATTGGTTTGGCCGAAGCCTCCTACTAGTGTTTCAAAAGCAACTATATGAGCGTTATACTTAGATCGTAGCTGTTCTAAATCGTCGATTGCGATTTTTATCGTTTTAATATTCGGTGTGGCCACTGGTGGAACACTTAGAACTTCTTGTAGCGGTTTATTGAATTTAACAATGGAGTAATCGGTTCTGTTGAAGTTTTCTCGTAGTTCGTTAAAAGCATCTATATGAGCATCATACTCAGATCGTAGCTTTGCTAAATTGTCGATTGCGGTTTTTATCGTTTCAATATTTGGTGTGGTCACTGGTGGAACACAAGGAAATTCTTGTAGCGGTTGATTGAATTTAACAATGGCTTCATTGGTTCTGCTGAAGCCTCTTCGTAGTGCGTTAAAAGCATCTATATGAGTATTATATTCAGATCGTAGCTTTGCTAAATTGTCGATTGCGGTTTTTATCGTTTCAATATTAGGTGTGGTCACTGGTGGAACACCAAGAAACTCTTGTAGCGGTTGATTGAATTTAACAAATTCATCGTTGAGTGATTTTAATGAGTTTGCTGTGTTATCTACTGTTGTTAGTTTCTCTGTGACCGTCGAAACAAGTACGCCTGGTTTGAGTTTACCATCCTGAAACAGCGCAATAGCGTCATCGGCGGCGTCATGTCTTCGTGTTAAAATGTCATCCAACGACACATTACTGGATTTCAATTTACCCTGGAGATCTTGAAATATAACTATTTCGTTCGGGTCAACACTTGCTAAATTCAACGTCTCAGCGATTTCATCTTCAATTATTTTTTTACATCCTGTGTTTCCGTGGTGGGTTTTTCTAACGCTGATAGAGGTCGCCCCCAAATATCAATCATTATTGTTAGCACAACTTGGGTTTTCAATTTATTGATTTTCTAAAAAACCTCCCACTGGTATATTCGTTTACAACCTGATGAGGCGGTTTCCACGGAAATGTAGATATCTCCGCAAGGACATTTAATACTTCACGGCCGCATATCGGTGGATCATTTAATTGTTGTGTTGGCAGCGTGGAATAAAAAATCGGAATTGATTGATTCTTTGAATTTATATACCGCATAAACTCGCTTGGCGGAGCTAGCCCATATGAATCGAAATAAACAATCCCACGTGGATCAATCGCGTATGCAACCCAGTGAGTTCCCGATCCGCTGCTGTTATCAAGATTGATTATTCCGGTTTTAAACGCGTTTAGGTTGTTTCGGCAACTGATCTCTCATAAAAACCCCTCTGAAGTTTTTTATCGCTAGTTTTTTAGCAGCATCAATTAAATCAAAATTGGACATTGGAACAATTGGATTCTTTACAAACCTTTGATTTTTCAATAAACCGTTCCTGGTATTCTTAAACCTTTCCCGCTGTACCATGAATACGGAGTTCCTGGTAGTCTTAGACCTTTTCCCTTCTTTTTTTATATCCTTTCCCAGTTGCCTTTTTCTACGCCATCCCTGCCGCGGTACCAACGGCTCCCATCGCCGCCGCTTTCGACACCGCTGGGGCGGCCGCTGCAATCAATGCTAGTATTGCAGCTAACAATGGAAATATACCGCCTGTTTTTATCATGTTGGCGAATGCAGCCTTCGAAAATTCAATTTGAACTCCCCGCTTATTCTTTAGCGCATCATTGAAATGTTTTATTTGACGATCCGTCAATGATATTTTATGTGTACCACTGGTTTCAACGTTATTGTTGTTCCACATTCTTTAGCGGATTTTGATTTTAATTTCTTGACCTGACCATCAGTCAGCTTGACACTAACTACACTATATGGCATTTTATTGTGAAACACATTTATGCTTTCAATTGATCTAATTGTGAATCGTTTACATATTTTCCACTGGTGCATCAATGATTCTCATTCGTCCGCCAGGGCCTTCAAGTAGCATTGATTTGATGCTGAGAATGACAGCAACCGCTCTATAATCAACACCACCAGGGATTATACGAGCCCTAAAATGTATGTCGACGACGGATTGCCTTGTTAAATCAAAATGTTCCAGTGAAAAGTAATAAATCGCATACAATTTCTTAAAATCAAGTTGCGATATTTGTAAACCAGTACCAACATTTTGATCACGACCCATATATGACAGCATCCGATGATACACACGTGCTATGTGGTTAGTGTCGTAATCAAGTTGTATATCTTCGGTTGGTTCCTGTTGCCCGTTTATTCTCAGCGAAACCTCCTTGACTCCTAATCGATCAAATATCATATGACTGCGTTCTTGGGAGCCTGGTCGATTCCTATTCTGCAACGCTATAAATATATGACGTGGAGCTGAAACGCCTTGTTTTGATGCCAAGTGCCATGTAAATGTATCAGCAACACTAAAATCTTTAGCATCAGTTGTTGTTGTTAGCCAACTTAGCAATGATTTGCCGCCTGTGTCCATAAATGAGAGTAGTCGCTCTTCCGTGGTAATTGATGGGGTCATTACTGGCAACCACAATACCAATTTAGTTAAAATAACTTTACCATCATCAACACCATTAGCATGCCAGATTGCGTCATTGTCATCGCCTTTTCGCACTAACGTGTGTCTGGCTCCATATATGACTTTTCTGACATTTCTGCAGAATCCATATATGTGATGGAGTGGAATCGCACATGAAAATTGTCGACGCCTCCCGTGCAATATCATTACTCGTGTTGCAAACCCTAAATTGAAATTATCATTAACGTCCTTGAGAATATCAAACGCAGCTCCGGGTCTAGCTCGACGTTCTGGATTAGCTGCTTCCAGTTGATCGGCTTCTGCATTATCTCTTGCTGTTAACACTTTAATGTATTGAAGGTGGTCAGCGTTATCAGAGATATCCTTTGCAAACATCATAGATAGACTAGCAGACCTTGTATAATCATCAGAATATCCTGCTAGTCCAATTATTGTTGTCGCAACATCAACCTCGCGTTCTATTGATTCAATTTCTCTTCCGTCAATGAGATATCTCGCGGATTCAAATAGCGCCATGATACCATTATTGACTAAGCCGACTTTGGTACCATCTGGATACGGTGCGGGTACAGTAGGGGTATCAGAACGTTGTACAAGTTCTCCTTCTACTTCGATAAACGCTTCACACGGCAAAAAGTATTTGCTGGTATCATGGACTTGAAGTTCAACTCGCGCTCGTAGGTCGGGTTGTATTGCATGATATGAATAAAATTGATAATCGCGGACGTAATCGTCTTTGCGCACTGGGGCTTCCATATCAAACGCGGCATCAGCTGTTCGTTTAAACATTTTATAACATACTAGTTTTTTCAATTGTGAAACTCTTTGTAATCATCGTCGTTTTCGTTTTCGTTTCAACCCACTTCCTGTTATCGCGTTCATGATAGCGTTATCCGTTACCGGCGAAGCCGTCAATGGCGACGGAGTCACCGAAGCAGCCAACGACGCTAGTTTTTCTTCCACTGCGCTATTTATTGCTTTGCTGATTTTTGAAGGCATCACTGTCGTTGATGGCAGCACTGGTGGTTTCACCACCGACTTCGTCGCTGTTGGTTTCTTTCGCAACAATGATGTTATTTTATCTTTCGCGGCAGAAAATGCCTTTCCGGCAAGATTTCCAACAGCGCTGATTCCCTTATCACGAATAACATCAATGGCCTTCATTGATAATTATTTAGCTAGCGGCGCCACTTTTGGGGCCATTCTTGTAAATAACCCCGCGATGGTACTGCCGAAACCAACTCCGTAATACGGACTATAAACAGGCAATCGTGAGTTCACCACGTAGACACTTACGGGTTTATCATGGTTGTAGTGTATGATCATCTTGTTATAAAACTATTAGTTTTTCAATTAGTAAATTGCGTAGCCGCCATTGAAAACTCTTTGATTTCAATCGCTAAAATCCATAGGATTTTCATCATAACCATGGGCATCTCTGTGATATTCAACTAATTCAGCAATGAGTTCTCGATATACATCAATGTCCATGATGCCGCCGGCAAATAATCGTCTACAGATATCAGCTGCTTCATTAATTATCTCGACGGAGTTGTTTCCGGCTCGTTTCCCCCCGATAAGTACTTCCAGCCGTGATATATCACTGAGAATATTACCAGGACATGTCACGGTTGCGTTGAAATCCAAAGGATTTCCAATCGAATATCCTTTTCCGCTTGTTTTCTTAGACGTGGCTTCTGCTTTTATGTCTACTAGTATTTGTTCCGGGATTGTATCCTCCGTATAATGTGGTGGTTGTGGATCGTCTTTAACCGCAGCTAGAAATTTATTATAACCAGGGTGCCGTGACGGTAAGATTCTATTCCCGCCGTGTTTCGCTAAATATATTTTTGATGCCCAATCCCTTCTGTTTTTTATAACATCTTCAAACCCGTATTTTAATAAATTCTCTCTTTTACTCTTTGGAAAATTTTCTCTAGAATTCGGAATCCGTACCGAGTCTTTCAATTCTATTTAATGCTACGACTGTAAATATACTTTCAGGTGAATAGTCTTTTCCTGCAGCTGCACCTTGTTGTTCTTCTTCGCGTTCTTCAATTTCGCGTTGGGTTTTTATATCACTGGATAGCTGTTGTATCCATGTGCGTGTTTGTTCGGTCTCTGCTGCTATCTTTTCAAGCGTATCAAGCAGCGGCGCCTTCTTTGCTCGTTCTCTTTCAGGAATATCTCCGTATATCGCTGCTTCAGTTAACTTTTTCACATCTTTGGTCGAACTTGTTATCTGAGTAAACAGTTGTTCACTTGACACAGAAAAGTCAGTCTGCGCTTGTTGTCGTTGTTGAAGATTCACGCGAAGTCTGTCTCGTACCGGTATAAACTTTTTAATTGCTGCTAGCCGCTCTCGGGCTAATCTAGTTGTAAGCGATTCACCTACCATATATTGTTTGTGAACTGAGTTTTCAAATGTGAAGACTATTTTTTACATCCTGTGTTTCCGTGGTGGGTTTCTCCTCGTTTAATATTTTTCTAAGATCACGAACTTTAGAACTAATTTCAGTTCGTTTTTGATACTCTTGGCTGAGCTTTTGACGTATTGCTTCAACGATGCTAAATAGCGTTATAAATGCATTAATGTCGTTACCGTACAAACAAGCATTGATGGACTTTTGAATTCTTTTCACGAGCCTGTACATCTTAGGTAAAACATAACGACCCTTACTAGACTGATACTCAATGTCTTCATATTCTGACGTAATCCTGTCGCAGTCGAGATCTTCAGATAATACTATCCCTCGATTTTTCAAATTTGAAATTTCAGAGATTATAGCATTTACATCTTTGATATCCATTATCATAAAAATATAATAATATATTTTACCTCTAATTATTAAAAAAAAATTTGGTTCATTTTTGACTCCATGTTTTATATTTGCAGGTTACTTAATTAACTTAATTAAGGACAGTACATGTTAGTTAACAGTTTTCATCGTAACGGATAATTATTTAATTAATCGTAATAGACAGTAATTAGACTACATTTCAATCACTGGAGGATTTATCTTTTTTGATGTATACAAATTGTATCCTGTGTTTATTTTTCTTTGAGACAGCTGATCTAGTTATTTTGTCTGCTACTTTTCGTACCGAGGGCTCACTAATATCAAAATGTTTTCCAGCCGCATTCATTGATGGAAATACGTTCTCTTCGTTATTTTCTAAATCAAATGATTTCACACTCTTTGCTTGTTTTGGATACATGCCTGTTTTTCCTACTTTAGTATTTTCACTCTGTGTAACAACTCGTAAGCTATCCATTTTGTTATTTTGAGGGGATCCATCAATGTGATCAATCACAAAGCCATCTTTGATCAATCCGTTATTACATTCAAAAATAATTCTGTGACAATAATATTTCTTCTTCCCAGCACCAAACATCAAATACCCCATATTGTTTACACATCCAACCGGTTTCTTTAGTCTGCGATTTCTAACAACACCGTCACTGGATGCTTCATAATTAACAAGCACGGAGTGAGGTCTGAATTCTTGGTTCATTTGTATAATAATACTATTTTTCTAATTTATTATTTGCTTTAATTATAAACCTCTGGATATAATCTTGAGGGGTCTTTATGATTTTGTCATCGTTAGGGTCAATGACGGCATTTTTTATTCGTTTGTCATAATAGTGTTTTAGTTCCCTGTATCGTTTGCCGCCGCAACTGTTAACAGTGAAAGAGCACGGGAAAACTATTAGCGATATAGCTAAATTAGAAACGTCACTGACATTTCCAATAACCGTTACAACGATAACCGGTGAGGAATTATATAAATCGAAATACAATAAATGGGGAGCTCCAATCAAAATTATTGATCACAACGAACACGCATGGACATCCGCGGTCACAATATTTCCACGAAACAGAACAATAAAGTATATACCCACGGAATTCTTGGGAAAAGATTTCTCCAGGGATGGTTTCCTCGTTGAGGAGAAACTATTCGATACTATTGCGCATTTGAGTTAAAACGACCCCGTGTCAGTGTGGTTACTTCGCAGCACTGAAAACGACACGGATACGTTTGATCAGTTTGTAAGACCAAACGGTGAATTATACCGCACTGAAGCATTTCACAATAAAATGAAAAAAACAGCTAGTGGGTTTTTAACGGCTTGTGGCGAAGCCACCAGTGGCGAAGCCATAAATAATGAAATTATCAACGACGAACAATTATTGACAAACTGTTTTACAATCCCGTCGGTTGCAGCTCATTTTGCTAGAATCAAAAACGCATGGAAACCAACACGCGTAGAATTCTTGCCAGACATTGAGGCTAGTTGTTTAGAATTTAATCATGGCGGTTTATGGAATAACAAATACGACCGTGATAATATCATTTTAGTTGATATGGTTGCTTGTTATCCAGCGAGTTTTCTTGGTTATGGAGAGTGTACTGAGTATTTTAAACAATTTGGACATGAAATGACTCGTGTTGCAATTAATTAATGGGTCGCTGCCCGATTTTGATTTAACTGGATTCGCTCGTGTAGTATCATTTGAGTTCGCAGCAGGACTTCATCGCGCTTGTTATATTTGGATTGGTAGACACATGTCTGAAAAGAAGTGGCTGCCAATAGCGTTATTACTGTTCATGATTGATATAAAAATGTTAATTTCGCTGACGGTCAGTGAAGCAATTATATCATATTGGAAACAAACCAATGTCTGGTTACCAACACCAGAAAGTCTTGAAAGTATAATTGAGGAATCCAGAAAACATATTGATGCCGACGAAGAATATATCATTGAGTGGTCCAAACGGGTATTTAATCAACGAAACATCGAAGAAAAGATCTCGGTAGAAGAATAATCGGAAAATTCACTCAGGGAGGGAAAAAATATTACTACAAAAGATACTCTTCACGGTTGATTATAGATAACACCGAATATGACTTTGTAATCGCGGATGCAGTTTTTAAAAACATATATGTCGATCGTAAGGATGCTTTCTTGTCCGATGGAACAAAATTGGGTACAATTGTTACTTACAACGATAGACACAGTTCTCCGTATACACATTTGAGGTCGTCTATGCTGGGTTATGCTTGTATTAATTTATTTTCAATTATAAATAGATTTCCTGACACTGCGGTTAGAGTTGCCGTTGATTCATTTTACATTAACAGCAAGTACAGTTGCGCAGTTGCTGAATTCACTAATCCGGATGAAAGTTGGGGATCATGGAGAATTAAAAAAGAAATGCTGCGTGATTATTCTGAATCAGCAGACGCTGAAATTAAAAGTAATTACTTACGTGGTGATAATTTATCAGAGCGTTCTAATGCACCACCGATATCCGATCAAATTAGTAGATATAAAACAGTTTATTTAAACGGTTGTGGCGGGTCGGGAAAGACGACTCGTGCGATTGAATTATATCGTGGGAAAAATATGATTGTGCTGACATTGACATCGACCCATAGACTAGCGCGAGAGATAAAACAACGAAACGTTGAGGCTTGCACTTATATTAAGATTGTTTTCGATACAACGGCGACAAATGGACCCCTGAACGAATGGGTGAAAAATTTATCCCCGCGGTTATTATTTGGGATGAGATATGTACGGTTTCGTTAGATGTATTAAAAATGTTTTTTGATTGGTTGCTGCAAAAGAATACAGCGGTAATAATGTGTGGAGATCATGGCCAATCACCACCATTTGTCGGCGCGGGTCCACATGATTGGTTCAAAGGGTTTGTTGACTATTATGAAGAAATCGATACTGACTATAGGGCACTTGATGAACAATTACGCGAGGTCAAGAAATTATTTAGATTATAACCGGATAGAATCCAATGTGAAATAATCAGAGAAATAATTCCTGAAACTCCCATGGAGGAATTTTGGGAAGCATGGAGACCAAACGATTTTGTAGTGGCAAGTAGAAAGATAGTCAGAGACACACTTCAGAAAAAGTTGTTTAAGCTTCACAAAGACAAATTCCCAACGCGCCCAGTACCGCTGTGTTTTAGACCCTGTGATACACGGCGACAGAATATTGAAGTTGAAATTCCAGGACGTGTGACATCGTCAGGACCCGAAAGACAAACACTAATGTTAAATGATATTGTGCTGGTTGATATCAGTGTTGTCGAAGACGCATTGCGTGCTGATAAATCGCCATGGACACTGGGTTATGTAACGACAATACATTCCTCGCAGGAATTAACCATCATGGATACAATTGTTTGGATTGTTGATAATCGCATTGAGTGGTCAAATTTAGTCTATCTTGCAGTGTCTAGAGTACGGCGAATAAATCAACTTCGAAGAATTGTTTTCGATGATGACACCACAATGGATGATATTGATGTTAGCATCATTAATAAAAAAACTCTCCGGATATAAACATTAAGACCAGAAAAAAAACAACCAGAATTTGACATTGATGCTGAATTAATAATCACTTTGAAGCAACAACAGAATAATCACTGCGCGAGTTGCAATTGTATAATGCGTTGGCAGTATTCGGATAAAGATCCTCGCCAATTTACCGTAGACAGAAAAAATAACAGTCTCGGTCATGTCAGAAACAATGTGATGTTGACTTGTCTTGAGTGTAATAGACGCCGGGGTGCCAGCACCCTGGGTGCTAGTTAAGACCATGCGGTGGCAATTGAGTATCGTCAGGAATCACTTGTAGTTGTTCGCGTGTAAAACCCCGCTGAGGGGCAGATGAATCCAATTTATAGATTGGGGGTCTACCAGTTGATCGTGTTATAGTAGATATGCTATGCATAGTGACAATCCAAATAGGATCAGTAACCCTTTTTCTACCACCTTCGAGTTCTCCTGGTTCATATAAATATCTCACGTTGACATTGCTGAGAATTGGCTGAGAAACGCTATCCCGCTGTGGTTATGGTATATACTTTTTTTGTATTGCGTTGTTAGGTTTCATATTGATTGCTCTGGTAATCTCGTTATTTAGCGCTGCAACTACCCCTGGTAACCTTTTGACTCATTCACGGGATCGCTTTTCTTGGATGAATTCTTTTGCATATTAATATTCAAATAACCGCTCAGAAAGAGTCCAATTAAATCGTTCTAATTGCCTGATCGCGATGTAACGCAGTATGCCCCCGTCTGATGGTGACATTGTGATGTTTCATTGTAGATGCAACCACACCCTGAAATTCCTTGCCAGGATCAACTTGTAACAGATTTGGCCAGCGTAGTGGGCCTCGTCGATAAATCCTTTCAAATGAAGAAGCAACTTCAGGTGATGATTTTGTTTTTAGCGGTTCCGCTTGTTTGTATCGACTCGCAACGTCAACTACGGTTAGCGCGTATTTGTAACCGTTGACATGTGGTAAAAATAATAAATCAGCTTCATTGGGTCCGGTAACATCAAAATGCGAAAAGTTAACTTGGCTAGTACGCGGTAAATAGATTTGCCATATAGCCTGTTTGGATAACCAATTAGTCGTAGTGGCCTTTTTTACTTTTGCGGCGCTGGCGAGTTTATTGATATCAGCGTTACCCCTCCAGTATCCCCTCGGAGAATAATAAATATATATCCATATTATTAATTACCAGCACCTAACATCAATTTGCTTTTCATAGCTGATTTTACCAACCACGAAGCCAACTTTTCTTTGAAGGATTTATCAGGAATAGCATTTAACGCATGAATTAATTTCACATCCGCGAGATGCCTGTGTTGCAAATTGCTGCTTTTATAAGCAACATCGCATGACACGCCTTATCAATAGCGTTTATCGGATACTCGCCGGGTCTTGGCTGATTTTGATCATCAAGTCTGATATCTAATCGTGTTCCGGGGCCACAGTAGCTATATCCTGGAAGATGCTTTTCTCCTGGATACTTTGCCCACGGCGTACCAGGGAGTTTTACTAACTTGGCTGCGATATCACCTCCTCGTTTTTTTTAAAAACATCTCCGGATTGTAAAATCTTTAATTTTGTAGAAACAAATCTAAACTTTTTTATACCACATGTTGCACATCTACCAGTAAGTGCAGATCTATTATTGCTAGTTGTAATCGTAGTCACATCATTTGTGCTAGTACGCGTTTTACACTTCACGCAATATAGATCCATAATTTATGTATAGAAATATGAATATAATTGATTTTTCAGCGACTAAAACAAGAGAACCAGTTAAGCATCATGCAGCGCTACTAAACTCTATCCGCGCAATTATAATCGGGCCATCTGGATCCGGCAAGACGCAATTGTTGCTCAATTTAATAATGAGATGGATGAAGTTTGATAAGTTGTATTTAGTTGCTCCTAGCGTAGATGCTCAACGATGCTATGAAGTGTTAAAGTATTTTAACGAGAATGCATCAGAAATTAAAGGTGAGAACGTCATTGATTTTATAACTGATATTGACGAGGCACTATCCGTGGATGACCTTGATGGGAGCATTAACAATTTAGTCGTATACGACGATGTGATGTTAGACAATCAAAAAAACCCAGCTAGAATATTTTCCCGAGGCAGGCATAAAAACACCTACGTGGTATATGTCACTCAACGCTACACTCAGATTCCAAAAAGTGATCAGAGATAACTGTAATATTCTTGCTGTATTCAACGGCGCTGATACACATACGCTACGAAATATTTGGCAGACATGGTGCTCTGATATGGACTTCAATCAATTTCGAAATTTCTTTAGTCATGCTCAGTCGACCCCACACGGATTTATAACAATAAATTTACATGATCCTCGGACACGATATCGTATCGGACTTGATCAAATATTCGCTTGAAATCGTAAATGATTTTTGTTAACCCATAGCAGCAGAGGGGGCGAGTGACAACGACGTTGCGACCCCGATGATTGAAAAATCGCAAAGTCTCCGTTTGCTAAATGGTGACTTATATTTTTTTTGGTTAAAACATGAGATTCGCAGGAAGGCTCTATTTTCCGTTTTGAGTCTTCAATCAATTTTGTCGGAAAAAGTTGTGAGATTCGCCCAATCTGTTGCTCCTGTATACATATTGGGTGACTTGTTTTGGATTCTCACTCTAAACATCCTTGTTCCCTCGTCAATTTGCTTCCGTATTTTTCCCTATCAATTTGGAATTCTTTGTGTTGTTTTCTGTAGAATATATAACCCCATATGACAACTATTTTCATTGTTAATTAATGCATGATGTTATTAAGGTACTGCATGGCCTGATAGTTTTGGGGTTAACTATCTTTATAGTGTATGAATTTGAGGTCATTTTCTAAATTAGCATATTTTTGGTTGCAACCTTGTGTTGCTGGGCCTGATAGTCTTGGGTTTAAAACTACCTATTAAGATCTAATTTGGGGACATAACCTATACATATATGATGAGGTTTTTAGTTGGTCCTGATTCCTGATAGTCTTGGTTTTGAGACTACCTCATACACTCTAGTTGGGACCATAGTTAGGGGCGCGTGTTAGTGGTTATACTTTAACCACAGCGGTATCGCGATTTTTAGGGGCCTATAATACCTTTGTAATATTAAACTCAGTTATGAGATGTTGTCAATGGGGTTATATAGAAAGCATACGAGTAAAAAGAGAGGAAAGACGTTTGCCTTATTGATTGTATAATATAACTCTTGATGTTTGTACCTTTATGTATTTCTTTTATTTTTGGTTTATTTTTATTTTTATTGTTCTATGTTATTTTACCATTCCATTAGGTTTGGTTGCTCTGGAGCCACCATGGGAAAGTTATACCCAGCGTAGTGTAGGTGGGCTCCCTTAAGGATAACGAATCCATTTTGACCCCGTACACTTCCCTCTCCTTAGAACAACATTTTTTTATATGCATATTTAGGTACCAGTAAAACATTCATTTCATTTATGGATGATATGGTGTTATACTTATATTCTATCTATTAGCCCTGTAGTTCTAAGAAATTCCAGTATATTATTGTATGTTCTTTGAGGGTTTTTGTTGCATAATTGAATTATTTTTGGAAATGTACTTGGTGCGGCAAGTCCTAATTGTTTAGTTATAAATAGGTCTATTTCTTTTTGCGTATTTTTACAGATGTTGAATATATGATACAGATCTTCCGGTACGTTACAGTGGAAGCAGTTGATGTTGTGCGGAAAAGGTCCTATATATTTTCCAAAACAATTAGCTAATTTGTTTATCCAAGAATTATCCTATTTATTTTAGATTGTTCATAACTGCTGCACCTGGGTATCATGATATTTCTATTGACTTCTTTGACAATACTATGTAAAAATCTCCCTTGTTTATTATGGTCCCAATTCTTTTGCCACTTTTGAATTATTAGTGTATAGATTAAATTGTTAACTTCTGTTGGACTATACTTTAGTGGCATGTAATTAGGTTCAGTTAGTTTACTCTTGGCTAATTGGTCAGCTAATTCATTGCCTTTTATGTCGATGTGAGATGGTATCCATATAAACTATACTGTTATGTTTTGAGTATCGAGTATTTTAATTATTTGGTTAATTATTTGGTTAATTTGATTAAGAAAGTTTTCTCTTGGTTTAATATTATTGCATTGCATTGATTTTAGTACACTTAGTGAATCACTAATAATCAAGGTATTCTCTGGTTTATTTTCTAGTATCCATTTTAAAGATTCCAGGATGGCCCAGAATTCAGCTGTGTAAATGGAGCAGTGATCCGGTAGGCGGCTGCCCATTTTGATATTGAGTGCTGGAATAACCAAAGCCGCAGCTGTTTTAAAGGGGTTGTTAATTTTGGAACCATCCATGAATATATGAGTATAGTTTTTATATTGGTTGTTAATTAGTTCCATTGCAGCTGTTTTTAAATAATGTTGTTGATTTTCTTTTTTACCTTTGTCTATAAGGGAGATGTTTACTTTAATTGATGTATTATTCCAAGGTTCTTTATCAAATATTTGGTTAGTTTTCACTTGGAATATATCTACTGGGAGTTGTACATTTAATTCATCTACTATTTTGCCAAAGGATGACTTATTTTTTAGAATTTTCCTAAAAGGAATTTTGCATTTGTTGATAGCTACTAGAGTGGGGTGTGTTTTATTGTGGGTGGACAGTCGAGTTGCGTATCTCAACATGAGTTCCTGCCTTCGAAGCTGTAATGGCGGTTCTCCTGTTAAGACCTGCAACTCTGCTGTAGATGTATATGGTAATGCCCCAGTTGCTATGAGAAGGGCTTTCATCTCTATTTTATCTAATCTATTAAGTTGGGTTATGGAGGCCGTGTTGTAAATGTGGCATCGATAGTCGAGTTTAGATCTTATTAAGGCCATTATTGCTTCTTGGTTAGCACCGCACTGGGTTCCTTTCAGGATTTTAAGTAAGTCTAAGTCAAGAATGCACCTTTTAACTAGGTGATCAATATGATACCCACGTTAGGTGTTCATGGTAGTACATACCAAGAAATTTGGCTATTTTAACGAATTTAATTTGTTTATTTTGAATTTGGTGGTTGGGGTATATAATGTTTTTTCTATAAGGTGATAACAGTATAGCTACCGTTTTTTTGGTGCGACAGTTTAAATCCCCATTTGTCAGCCCATTTACCAATGTTATTTAGACTTGTTTTCATTTCAGCCATATGAGTGTGGTTGGATGGGGTTTCCTGCTCTCCATAGTCCACTATCATCTGCAAATTGTGATAATCCTATCGAGGGTGAGGCGAGATTAGAGTCAAGATCATTAATCATGAGGTTGAAGAGGGTAGGGCTGAGGACACTGCCTTGGGGAGTCCCATTTTCAAGGGAGTGTTCTTCAGAATAAGTAGCCCTAACCCTAGTTATAATTTTGCGGTCTGTTAAAACAATTTGTATAAAATTAAATATGCGACCAGTAATGCCATAATGATTTAATTTGGCTATTAATCCTTTGGTCCACACCAGATCAAACGCTTTTTCAAGATCTAGAAAATCCGCAATTACGTTTCTATTATTTCTTTGTTTATTATTAAATACTAATTTAATGGCGGACTCCCATTTTTTAATTAATTGATCCGTAGGAGATCTTTTATTTCTAAAACCACATTGGTTTGAATATATCAAGTTATTGCTCTCCAGGTGGTGTTTGAGTCTGTTAGTGATAATTGTTTCCATGATTTTGCAGATATTGTTGGTAAGTGAAATTGGTCTATATGAGTTAATGTTATTCCTATCTTTGTTAGGTTTCAAACTGGGGATAACTATCGCTGTTTTACATTTTTTGGGTAGCTTCCCTATTTGCCAAATTATGTTTAGCATGTTTACTATTATCATAACCATATTGCTAGGTAGGTTTTTATATATTATGTAACCTATTTTCTACGGTTAGCGCATACCTGTAAACACCATCATGCGTCAGAAATAATATATCAGCTTGATGAACTTCATTAGCGACGCTGACATCAAAATGCGAGAAGTTAATTTGTTTAGGCGGTGGTAGATAAATTTGCCATATCGCCTGTTTGGATAACCATTCCGCTGCAGTGGTATTTTTCACCCTTGTGGCGCTAGCGAGTTTACTGATTGCTGATTTACCCCTCCAGTATCCTCTTGGGGAATAATAAAGAGATTCCATGATGTTATTAATTACCAGCACCCAACTTCAATTTACTTTTCATTGTCGATTTTATCAACCATGAAGCCAATTTTTCTTTGAAGGATTTATCAGTGATAGAATTCAATGCATGAATTAATTTCACATGTGCGATATCTCTGTGTTGCAGATTACTGCTTTTATAAGCAACAGCATGAGCAGGACATGCCTTATCAACAGCGTTTTTTGGGTATTCACCGGGTCGGGGATGGTTTTGGTCATCTAGTCGGATATCGAGTCTGGTCCCGGGTCCACAATAACTATACCCTGGAAGGTGTTTTTCTCCCGGATGTTTTGCCCATGGTGTTCCTGGTAATTTTACTAACTTGGCTGCAATATCACCTCCTCGTTTATTTTTATTTTGAAATCCTTGATTTTATCAAGGGATACAAATCTAAATTTTTTGTACCACATTGTATACACTTACTAGCAAGTGCTGATCTGTTATTTTTAGTTGTAATCGTCAAGTCATTTGTGCTAGTACGCTTCTTACATTTAACACAATATAGATAAATAATTTATTTATAATAACATGAATGTAATTGATTTTTCGGCGACAAAAGCACGAGAGTCTGTTAAACAGCATGCAGCGCTACCAAATTCTATTCGTATGATTATAATCGGACCATCTGGAAGCGGCAAGACACAATTGTTACTTAATTTGATAACGAGATGGATAAAATGGGATAAGTTTTATTTAGTAGCTCCAAGTGTAGATGATCAGCGATGTTACGAGGTGTTAAAGGATTTTAACGAGGAAGCAAAATTGGAAATCGATGAGGATATTATTGAGTTTATAACCGATATCGAGGAAGCACCGAGTATTGATGATATTGATGGAAATATTATCAATTTAGTTGTATATGATGATGTTATGCTAGACAATCAAAAGAATCCTGCTAGGATATTTTCTAGAGGTAGGCATAAAAATACCGATGTGATATATGTAACTCAACGATACACTCAAATACCAAAAGTGATCAGAGGTAACTGCAATATTCTTGCTGTATTTAATTTAATATCATGTTTGTAAGGTCATGGGCGAGGAGTGTAATTCTATACCCACTCCTCAGGTGCAAAGCAGAAATATGACACAGTGTGCTATTTAATAGTTCTGAAATAAATTGCAGTAGTGACCACATACGATCGATTGAAAAAAAAGTCTCACAAGCCGAATAAACGCTAGCAACGGCTGGACCTCATACTGTCTTCAACAACAGTTCTGACCATTAAAGTTCTTCTTTACTTAGATACGATGAAGACAAAGGTTTATATAGCTACATCAAATACATTTAAGAAATAGAGCCTACAAAGCAAGGACTTCAAATGGACCGTTGTAGCTAGCACTATTTAGCAATCATCTTCGCAATAAATAAACTGAATGTCACAATATTTCAGACAATTTATTTTCGCCCCGTAGAATGAGTCATCGCATCTTCTTGAGCATTGACTGTGTTGGCTGGCACAATAGAACATACACCGATCTCGTTTCCCAGTGCCGCAGGAGTACGATGTTTGGAACAACATGCAGACCAACAGGAGGATTAGAATAGCGCATTTCATTGTCTGTTTTATCCCTGAAAACACAAATATACGTCAAAAGCCATGTTTTTCGATATATGAAGCAAAGCTGCCACTCGATTGTCTAGATTATATTTTAAACTATCCATCTAAATATATTTTGATTTATTACATTCCCATTTAATCTTCATGGCTGATATGGCACTCGATTCAGATGTTCGGTCTATTTTTCCGTATCGCACACCTAAAATTTCCGTATCGCACGCCAGCCTAGACCTAATGTGTTTACAACTTTAAATATTCAATAATTGTCCACTTATAAAATAACGGTAATTATTCAATGGTACACATTTTAAATTATTTAAAACTGTTACTTTTGCACATTTAAGAAATGCAATCATATTTGGTGAAAAAGCAGATTTTGCTGCTTAAAAAATGGGCGAGTACCGTCCGTAGCGACATCGTGTAGATGTGCATTTCACAGTATCTAGGCCAAGAAATAAGTTAGTCTATGGGGTGGACAACAATGTTGTGAACAGTCTGTTTAATGTCGAGTTCTCAGATAAAGCTGGTGTGAAGAGTGATACCCACAACGTATGACAGAGACAGAGTGAGAAAGACAGATAGACAAACACATATCGAACACATACTTTTGCCGCTGAAATCTGGTGTTGAAATAGTTGGAAAATCCAAAGTAAAAAAAGACTCAGAGAGTCATGCCAAGATTCAAGGCATGGTTAGTAATGCCTAACATTTGGAGGAAACTTCAACCCGTATTTAACTCCCAAGATATATTTCATATCGTTAATCATCTAAAATACCAAACTTAGCCACACAAAACATTTCAGCTTCAGAGTCTCAAAAATGTCTGCTGAATCCGGAGCACGTTTAAGTGGAAGGTCTTAAAATGTAATTATTAAAATTACTATGAAATTGAATTTCTTTAGTAAATCTGTGGATAAAACTGACAACTTTTTGCAACGTAAATGTACACGTATCACAAAGAGCAGCAGCTATTTCCATTATGGAGTAAATCTAAAAGTATTACAGCTTGCTACAATGTTCTTAATATCTTTTCAGCTTAGAGTCACATAAAGGTAACGGAATTAAAAATTAAATTTTACATTTAATGTTCTTGCTTTCTTTCAAGTAGAAATAAATACAAAAAAGGAACAAAACTGCAACATTTTTCAGAAGTTCCTTGTTAAAACGTATCTAAATGAATATTAAAATTTTAGTCGGCGTGTTAGAAAGAGACTTCAATTTCTTAACAATTTGTGCTTTATAATCAATACCTTTTATAAGAAATGAAAACATCAAAATAGAGATATTTACTGTAGAGTAAATTAATGAACTTTCTCATAAAGTGGATGTATTATAAGTACTGATAGTCTGTAATATAAGCCCTGAATTTGACTTGGAAGTAGAGATTATACTCAGTAAGAATTAAGGACTTGACTGCGATTACCGATTAAGTTCAGTCATAAGTACCATAAGTACCATACAACATTTGAAAATGAAAAGCTAAAGAGAGCTAATTGATATCTAGAATCCAGAGAGACCGATGGCGCAAAATTAAATAAATTTCGAGAATTTGAGTTAATAAATAAATGGATACGTAATAAATACAAATTCATATAAGCCTTTAGGGAAAGAATTTGTTTAATACGGCGTATAAACATACGACTTGATCTAATGACCTAACGACATTCATCATCGTCATCATCATCATCATCATCATCATCATCATCAGTATCTTGACCTAGTGTAGTCGTTGAGGCACTGTGCTGCTGAACATCTGACCAGTTCCCTCCACTTGTCAACGGCATTGATACACCGTATCAAACTCGTTCTCTTGCCCACTCTAAACAAAACACTTATGCAATTTTGTTTTTACATCGAATTGAATTGCACTTTGCGCATTTTAAAATTTTTATTTTAAAACTAGAATATCTATTGTGACATATCCATAGTTTATGTATGTGTGTATACATACATACATACATACATACATACATACATACATACATACATACATACATACATACATACATACATACATACATACTAGGAGAAGAATGGCATCATACACATTACTGAATTATAATTCGGCTCCTGCTTGGATCGAATCTGGGTTTTGCTAGCTATGACACTTGTCACCTTGTCTGCACTCAGCAATCCACTTAAACCCACTCCACTTGACCTATTTCATTTCCATAACATAGATCACTCCTCTTGGCCTATTTCATTTCCATAACACACACCACTCCACTTGACCTATTTCATTTCCATAACATAGACCACTCCACTTGGCCTATTTCATTTCCATAACATAGACCACTCCACTTGACCTGGTTCATTTCCATAACATAGACCACTCCACTTGGCCTATTTCATTTCCATAACATAGACCACTCCACTTGACCTGGTTCATTTCCATAGCATAGACCACTCCACTTGGCCTATTTCATTTCCATAACATAGACCACCCTTGCTCTTGTCGACCAATAATTAACTTGCATTTAAATATACAGTCACCTTGATTCCTGACAGAAATCTATGCATACAGAGATTATTATTGTAAGTTACATATATACACCAAAAATGGCCTATCCCTGGATCCTACGGGCATATGCGCATTTATATGAAGTGGAATTACATTAGTTGCTATGTACTTTTTCAGAGAGTGACGTATGTGAGGTGAAGTTGTTTGCATTTGCAACATGCACACTGGAGATAATGTTGGCATATCTCTATGCTACTTTGATGTAATGTGGCTGACATTTCTTTGGATACTGTACTTGTGGAAATTGTACATGATCTAAGCACATGGTATAACAAAATGGATGATCCTATGTGCTTGACAAATTAACCAAAATTAATCAAAAGTACACTAACTTTAGCAGTTATTAAACTAAGGAAAATGAATTTTGCTGCAGTAGGCAATAGCAGCGTCTGAAAGTGCAATGAACGAATTACAAAATATCTGAAAAGTAAAAAAAGTTATCGTATCATTTTTCTAAAATTTACCTTTGAAGTCCAGGAAGTGAAAATGACCATGCAGAGTTAGCAGTTGTTTATACGAGCACATCTTAAGTTAGCCCAAGCTGTTTACTCTAGAACCTAAAGTACACTCATCAATCATACATCCTAATAAAGGGAATTGAAAGTTCTTTTACCAACACCTAAGATATACAAAGTCTTTATTATATTGCCAGTATAACCAGTGAAGAAATCCTGGCAAATTCATTTTCTTTAAAATTCTAATTTGCAAAGTACGAAACTGTAGAGCGACACCTAAGAAAGATATACAGGTGATATAATTATACTGTATCCCCAAATGAGAACCGAACCGGAGTCGGCGAGTTACTGTACGCATAGTCCTGACTGTATGCCCCTACCTACCTTCCAGGCAAAACAACGTAATATGTCTATTAACATATTGCAAATCAGGTATAGGATTTCGCAAAGAATCACAGTTCACAGATTCGGAAAATGTTTAATGACGCTTTAATATGTACTACATCATAACTAAAACTTGGACTCTTGAAAAGGCAAACGCTCAACGCATTACTTGTCAGTTTAAAACATTGGCAACGCATTTAAGACAAAATATTCTGGCTAGGAAAAATACTTTGGAAAACTCTTGGTGTCAGAAAAGAAGTTAATATATAAGTTGTTATAAATACAAACTGCAATAATAATAAAAATTAAGCTGTCGGAAGTGGGCAAAGTATGATATGTGCTTCTTATTTGTCAAAACTCATCAAAGAAAATTGGTGAAGATGACTAATGAAGATGCTGTACGTTACCGTTTCCTTTTAAATGCAGTCAAATTATGCAGGCAAGGTATACGTTAGAATGTTACACAGATTTTACGTAGATATCAATAGTAATAATGATGACGATGTTTTGCTCAGTTACTTTACGATCATACCCAAAAATAAAAATTTAAATAGATCAATACCTTTCATAAATGAATCGCTAACTAATCAAGGCCTCGTGGTGTAATATAGTTTCAATGCATTGACACAGATAATAGATAGTAACACATTATTTGTAAAGTAGTATCAGATAGCTTATATGTACCGTACTCACTGTTATTTCCTGCTAATCCGAAGAACGTTTAAGCTATGGCAGCTATCACTTGCAGTTTCAGCAAAATGAATGAGGAAACTTGCGATGCGCATTATTATATATGTGTAATTTACAGGGAGAGCGTGTTTAAAACTATTTATGCTAATATATTGATGACGCAGTTATAGTGCATATACTACAGTAAATATAGCAATTTCAAGTACGTACATTTTAATGCAAACATCCTGTTAACTGGAAACATTAGATTCAGAGAATGGTAAGTGGAACGTATTCGTTGCATATCCGCCAGAAATAGATTCCTTTAAGAACTTTTCTTTCACACATACGAGTCCCAACCCATCTCTGTTTTTATGAACATCCAATAAAAGATGACCAATTTATATACCAATATTATAAAATTGTACATCTGGTAATTTACAAATGGAATAAGTTTGGAGTGATAGTATTAGACTGGAGATAAGAAAAGTTTGTTCTGCATATTGTATGTATGACTAAGCCATCTTTTAAATGTCAGGTGTAATGAGTCTCAACATATATTATTGCCATAAACGCATGTTCTTATATATTTCACAGTAAGATATTGAAATATAAAGTGTGAGAAAACGGATATCTCTATTTTTTAGCCACAATGACGCTATCACTTTCCTTCTCACTTTAGGAAAAATAAATGCATTATGCAAGACTCGTAAACTTGTATTTGCATTTAGGCCTATTCAAATACTCTACGTCTATTCTTCCTTTCCTTTCCTTTCCTCCCCCCCCCCTCTCTCTCTCTCTCTCTCTCTCTCTCTCTCTCTCTCTCTCTCTCTCTCTCTCTTACTTAATTAGTAAAAAGGGACACAGTCAACAAAATGCCTAATTTTAAACTCTAACACTAAAAAGTAGGCTTCAAAAATATTTTCATTTTCGCAATAGTTTAACTCATGAATTTTACAAAGTATTAGTGGCTTAAATAAAATAAACGTTTGCTAGTTAATGTTTTGCCACCCATGTAATACTGTATGCCTAATACACTCAACGAAAACCTGGACTCAGTATTAGGAAAGTTACCAATACAGCACCGTAGGATTTTTACACTCTACAAAATTAAATGGAAAAACATTTTGAAGAAATAAATACTCTCGTTTAAATATAGCAATAAAAAAATACTCTCGTTTGAATATAGCGATAAACAAATACTCTCGTTTGAATATAGCAATAAAAAAAATACTCTCGTTTGAATATAGCAATAAATAAGATACTCTCGTTTGAATATAGTAATAAAAATACTTTCGTTTGAATATAGCAACAAAAAATACTCATGTTTGAATATAGCAATAAAATTGTTTTATGTTGTGATTCTAACTCTCACCTTCTCACCTCTTCTACAGCATTTCTAAAAGGTGTAGTTGCAAAAGGTTATTAAGTGGCAATTGAAATTTGAGAAAAGTGTCACGTTAGAAATTAACAAAATTAAGAATAAAAATTGATGCAGGTGAAGATTCAGTCCTTAGTGCCTTTTGTTTAAAGATATTGCACTCTGGAATCTCTTGGATGCGACCACTCTGTAATGTTTTTATAATATCCCGACAGCAGCAATGTTCACTGTATCAATCAGAGCAAGAAAAAAGTTAACGAAAATAACTTTCATTCGAAAACTTCTATTCACTTAACAAAGTACAGTATTGAATGCACAAGCTAATTTTGCAATACGCCGCTGTCCTGAACGTATTTTGAAAACTTGGACCTTGTTTGCGTCGATGTGGTAAAGCAGTCATTAATCGCACTGACGTAAAATCAAAATAAAAACAATATATAACATAAAAAAGTAAACGTACGTATAAGCAAAGACTTCATTCGTAATGAAGAAGCAATTTATTTTGTTGGTTACAAGACTATAATGTCTGCCATTTCACTTCTGAAGTATTGCTTTTTTTAATTTTGGGGGCACCAGACAGATGCCCCCCCCCCCTTAAAAAAATGTAAACCGTTTGTTATGTGTGTGTTTTCCCCCGCCCCCCCTATAATTTATGTGTAATTTTTTAATATTTCTTTTAGTATCCTTTAATTTATTTTTTCCCATCGGGATTATACATTTTTGAAAGCGGTATTTATTCTCTCCTCCCCTAGTGTTACTAAAGAAGGGTTTTCCGAGGTGGGATTTATCTACCCTCCTATGGATCCACTTTCTTAAGTGTTTTTGTTTGACCTTGGCTAGTGGTCTCCTATATCCTGTATTTGCTATTTGTGTTGGTGCTATTTGTATGTGTGCTGTATATGAATATATACATTGTTTCCTCGTAGGGATAGCCTTTTCGTTCAACTTTGACCAGTTGTCCTGTTTTGTGATTTCTACCTCTAAGTGGGTCATCACATTCATTTCTTTCTAAAGGAGTACATGCTTTTGCCTAAAATCAAATTCCAACACTAAGAAGTAGGCTTCAAATATTTACATTCTCGCAATAGTTTTCCTCATGAATTTTGCAAAGTATCAGCGACTGAAATAAAATAAACTTTTGATAGTTAATTTTCTGTCACATATGTAGTACCGTATGCCTAATACACTCAACGAAACAATGGACTCAGATTTAGGAAAGTTATCAATATAGTACCGTATTAGTTTTACACTCTACAAAAATAAATGGAAAAACATTTAAAAGAAAAAATTACTCTCGTTTGAATATAGCAATAATAAAATACTCTCGTTTGAATATAGCAATAAAAAATACTCTCGTTTAAATATAGTAATAAAAAATACTCTCGTTTGAATATAGAAATACAGTTGTTTTATGTTGTGATTCTAATTATCTCCTCTTCTACAGCATTTCTAAAAAGTGTAGTTGCAAAAAGTTATTAAGTGACAATTGAAATTTGAGAAAAAGTGTCACTTTGGAAATTAACAAAATTAAGAATATAAATCGAAGCAAGTGAACTTTCAGTTCTTAGTGTATTTTGTTTAAAGATATTGCACTTGGAATCTCTTGGATGCGACCACTCTGTAATGTGTTTATAATATCCCGATATCCGTTATCGCCCCATTAACTTATACATTTGCAGTTATTTTATTTTTCATAATTTTAGTCCATTTTTGGAAGTATGTTCCAAATCCAAATTTTCCAGTACTTTTTGTGTGTAATTATGTTCTAATCTGTCAAAAGCATTTTCTTGGTCGAAAAGTGTCACAGCACATTTCGCACCTGACCCATTTACGAAATCAATTATTGTTATAATGTTAAGCATATTGGTATAAGCATGTTGTTATTGTTAAGCATATTGTTATGTATGCTTCTACCTTTAACACCGCATGTTTGATTGGTGTTTATTATCGTGTTTAACCCGTGTTTTAACATGTTCGCTAGAATTCTACTCAGTATTTTGTAATCCGTGTTAAGGAGGGAGATGGGCCTCCAATTTTTTTTAAGTCAGTTCTGTCACCTTACCCTTTATATATAATGGTGATCAAACCCTCCCTCATAAAGTCTATCATTAAGTCATTATTTAAAAGAATGTGGTTAAACAGAGTTTCCAAGATGGGTACCACCTCACCTTGGAATTTTTTGTAAACCTCCGCCATGAGGCCATCTCGTCCTTGGTATTTACCTTTTGCAAGTTCTTTAATTGTGGTTTCTACTTCCTCCATATAAATGAATGTGTTCTGACGAAATCTTTTCACATTATATTGTTTCAGGGTATTGTGTTATTGTTTGTATGTCTATGTTTTGAGATGTATACAGTTTCGTGTAATAGTTTTGTATTCCTTCCATAATTTCCTTTTAGTTGTCACTTCTTTCCCATTAAGCATTAAAGTGTCTAATGTTTTTTCTCCCCCCCCCCTTCCTGTTTTCTTTCCTTTTATATAGTCCCTTTGCCTGTTTGTATATATATATATGGTTAATATTTCCCGCTCTTTTATCGTTTTCTTGTATTTATCCCTTTCCCCTCTAGTTATTGTGAATTTATTTATTTCACGTTTTATTTCTTGAATTTGAACTTTTTGGATGCGTTTAAGCTTAGTTTAGTAATATATTGCCAGTTCTATAGCTTTCTTTTTAAATCTGTCACAATCTGCCATTTTAAAATCTGTCCGAATCTGCCATTTTAAAATTTGTCCCAATCTGCCATTTTAAAATCTGTCCCAATCTGCCATTTTAAAATTTGTCCCAGTCTGCCATTTTAAAATCTGTCCCAATCTGCCATCATGTTAGCCTTACGGTTACATTTATCATTTTTTTTAAAAATAGAAATTTATTCTTTTTTTTTCCAGGATAGAGTTATTTATTTTCCATTTCCCCCTGTTCCCATTTATTTCTATTTTTATCACCATTTCTAGTGGTATTTGATCATGTTTCGAAAGTTTGAATTCTAGAATTTCTGCTTTTTGTATGTTTTTGGATCAAAATTTGTTACATAAAACCTATCTAATCTACTCGCCGCTTTTCCTACTTTATGTATACCTTTGTTTATGTATTCGTGTGTGTACTCTGTTCATAGGGGATTCGAGTGGTCGAGTTGTCTAAAGCGTTCTCCGTTACGGATCAATGCCATCTCACCTCTGCCTACGTGAAAAATGGCGTTAAACCCTATAACAACAATAACAACTCTGTTCTTATTGTATTTAGTCTTCTATAGACATCCGTGAGTTTATATTCTTTTAACATTTTGCCCATTATTTCCCTTGAGCTTAAGTCCTGTGTAGTTAATTGCCCTATTCTATTAACATTTTCTCCCACCCAATTAAAGTCGCCTCCCAGCACTCGGTATTCTGTTGAATAATTATTTAAATGTTTGCTTAGATTTACTGTGAACTGATAGATTTTATTTCTTGTAGCAGGGGTATAAATGTTTATGATGTGCAACTTATTTATTATTAGGTGTAACACCCTCCATTTCAGATAATCCAGGGTCCTTAATTACTTCCCAGTTCTTCCTACTCCTGTTCATTATAAATGTGGCTACACCCGCTTTAGTGTCATTGTACATACTATCGTTTGTGACACTATTGGATCAATTTTGTCTTCTAATATACCAATCAAGTGTTTGGTGAGTTTATTGTGTTTCCTGAATTAGTATGATATAGTTTTTTTTATAAAGATTTTAATTGTGCGATTTTATCGGTATCTATACCGTTAGTATTTATTGATGTGATACGGAAGTTCTGTTCTTCCATTTCTGGTTGAGTCCCTCCATGTGTCTGTGTACCATTATAAAATTGTAAACTTACTTATATTAAGTATTTGTCTAAAAGAAAATTGCAATTTAAAATTTAAAAAATAATGAGATGTGGGGCATTTGCCCCTCGTCATTTTGTCGCCTACTGTCGGTGTCATTTCCATGTTTTGTCTGTTTTCCTGCCCGTTGTCCTGTTTGTGTTGTGGTTGTGTCCGTGCCGTTATCTTGTTCTTCATCTGAGTTTTCTGAGAGTTTCGCTCCTGGTGGGGATAACGGGGGTGGGGATAACGAGTATTTGTGGTAGGTCGTAGTCCTCGCTGGATGAGGATCCAGAGAGGGTTTTACATTTTCTCTAGATAGAGTAGTATTATTTTGTGCGTAACTTCTCATAGATATCGTTTTATACAAAAAAAATTCAAAGAATTAATAAATTCATATCTTTAGCAGTTTTCTGCCACAATATTAGCGATATATTGCTAGCAATTAAAACGACACTAATGATGGAGAGTTACAGCCTGACCCATCTACAATGCAGTTCCGTTAAGTAAAAAGCTGAACTTTGGTTCACATGTTTTATATAAAAATTTTTACACCACTTTTAATAAATTATAATCTTAATTCCTTGTTTTTATTTAAAACGGTTTTGACATCGACTTTTATATTATTATTCTCATCGGATAGAAAAACTACTCTAATGCATTTGCTGAAAAATAATATTCCGAACTAGCCACCAAAATAAAAAAGACAACTTCCGATGTAGGTATTGCAACTTCAAACTTTATGGAAACCGTTTTCTGGATGTTTCGTTTCTGTGACCCAAACTTATCCTGCATGTCTACATTTGCTGAATATGTTGCTTTTTTTAAAAAAAAAACATTGATGATTCCTGGTGAGAAAGGAATGATTTTCTTAAAATTGTACATGTTTCAAATCTGTGAGAAAACAAGCATCTGTTATTTATCATTTAAATATATGATATGTCACGTGTGAATATAAGTCATTATTGTCCGACTTTTTAATCGATTTCAATTTGCATCATTTTCATAGCAATACACAAAATAAAAAGTAGATGATGTATACAATGTGATTGAATTATTTGAAGACAGGTAACAGCAAGTAAAGACAAATAACGAAAATATACTATGACATTTCAGCCGGAGCTGCATAAGACCATTGCCAAAGTTGTGAACGGAGCTTTACGTTGAATGGAAAAGGTCATTTTTGTACAAAACCCAGATGACATAATGGATTTTTAAATTATCATTTGCTTATTTATTAAATTATTGGTTTTGTGTTTCTTTAAGCAAAATTATTTGCCGTTTATGCTGTTTCTGGTCTTTAATACATTTGTTAAAATCTTTTTTACATTTTTGTGAAGTAGAGAAAGCACCAGCAACATGTACATTATTAAAGGCCCTACTCAGTATTCTTTCTTTCCGCTTATTATAATCTTTCATACTCACTGTTGTTTATCTTACATTTGAGATATTTTTTTAAGTATCTAGGTCATACAGAAAAAAATTAATTCTACCTGTAGGAATACTACAGTAGATGCTCTCTACTATACAGGATTACCTGTAACAACGTAAGAACTACTAACACTTTAATAACATTTGCTAATGCAATTTCTATATGTATTAATACGTAATGTAGTATAGTTTTTTCACTCGAGTTTAAATAGAAATATTCAAACATTTAATCTAACACTGAAGCAGATCAGCAATGTTATTTCTACAGGAGCATCAATCTTCATCACGGACAAATATATTGTACGTTTATTTTATATAAAAGAATATTGTGTAGCGCGTAACGTTTTATTTCGTCGTGTACATTTTGTGTACACACTTTCGGTCAGAATGCGTCTACCACGACATAGCACACGACTTGTGTTTTATACCCTGGAGACCCGATGGTCTTAATTGGAGACTGATGAGAAAACCATTGGTCGTAAGCTCACGAGGGAAACGCACGAGTGGTTCCATACTTAACGTCTTAGGTACGCTAAAAAAATATGACAGAGTGATTGAGATTCGCACTTACACGTGTAATTTGTCAGTGGAATTAATTGATATTTTTAGACTTACTGTGTGAAGATACTCACAACATAATTACATTATGTCTTTCATGAAATGAATATGCTACGCTAAATAGCGTAGGAGGACTCAAAAGAAACCAAAACTCAGTTTGCAACAACATGGAGAGCGAAGTAAGGGCTAACCACATCCACCCAAAATTATATTATGATAATCATTAAAGTCACATGACCTGATATTACTGTATTTGTACAGTTATTTAATGTACATATCGACCCTAAAGGCATATGTATATGATTATAAATGTATCCCATATTGATAGCCATTATTACAAAGATAAGAACCACTCAAAGGAAGTATTTAACGCTGAGATTTGTGAGAATTAATTTCACATGAGCCACACACTATTTAGAGTATATGACACTAGAATGTGTAAGAGACACAACATGACAGTCAATTTGGCCTGCTTTGTGTATCGAGTCCGTTGAATCCTCCCGTGTGAGAGTCTAGCACAATAATTACTGAGCTAACACTCTTCGAGTAAGCCCTTGCTAACAACTGAAAACAAAGTTTACTGTGAAATACAGACTATGTATTCATCAGATAGTCTATAATTTGTCGAGAAAAGGAAAAACACATAATTCGAGTATTGCATTACACACTCACTTGTCATTTATCACCCGATTGTTAACACGCAGCAATAAAGTCATGTATAAGCTTTAATCTCCCTGTCTTGGGAATGTTACTGCGGCCGTGTGTTTGATCTCTAAACATTGCCATGGGGCGATTGTTGAACTCTTACGCAAGGTTACCATGAGCAGCCAGAGACCAGAAACGTGAGTTAGCGAAGACAACCGATAGCATCACTTAAGAGCAAAGACTTGCCATTATCACACCTATATATGAAAGGTTAGGTCAAGGATCGAACAAAACTCCATGGGGTAAACGGGGTATGTTCTTAATAGTCCCCAGGTTGACAGACAGCGATAGGAGCTTTGTGCGCTAACTTGTATTGGCGATATCCAATCACAAATTGAGATAGAGGGAGTGGTTACAATTCAGAACCGATTAATGCTTTCCAAACTTGTAAGATTTATTCAGTATTCGCTTGAAAGATTGCAAATCAATAGAGCTTACTCAGAGAAAAGACGCCACTTCTAATTCGACAGTATAACTGAGAGAAACAAATCTTCGGAAAAGTCAGTAAGTTTTTTTGTTTAAATTTTGCAGAATATTACGGCATCATAATTGCAAGTATTTGTATTATGTACACTTATTTACTAGGATTGTTGAGTATGTATAATTACCTTTGTAGCGTTTCATTTATATGAGTATTTGAGAAATGGTCTTCAGCCTTATGTAGTGAAGTGTTAGATAGGAGGCGGAATTATGTAGATTTAATATACAAGAACGTATGGGTATTTTGATGTGAATGAATACGTGACCGAGGAAATATAATAGCCGTTACATGACGACAGACTTTGTGTAGTGTAACATAAGAAATTTAAGGAAAAACTAATGTACCGTCCTTGTTTTTCATATGAAGCTTTCTAGGTGACAGAACTTCCGGTTCCATTCGGTCCTAAGTCTTCAAGAGTTCGAGACGGAACTTAGACTGTAGCCGAGACAGTCGAAGTCGACAGAAGTGTAGTCGTAGGAGAAAGTGGAGGAGTAGGAGGAATATAGATAACGTCTAGGAGCAGAAGAATTAATTTGGAAAAAGGTGGTTGATGAAGAAGAAAAGAAATTTGTATAAACATGACAAGAAATGATACATTTAATGAGTTGAAATACATGGACAGGTGGATATTTAATCTCATATTGATAATCTAGTGATATAATATGCTTATTAAAAGGTCGAGCGGAAGGAGTACAATTGGAAATTTGAGTCATTTGATCATTGAATTGTTATTCGATTGTTATTCACTGAATTTCAAACATGTATAAATTTAGGAACCAAAAGATTAAGCGACAAATATAAAAGGCGAAATTTTATTTACGAACAGATTGCCATTTCGGTGATACAGAAAGTAAATAAAGGTGTAAATACATCTTGTACAACAAGTAAGTACACTGTGATTTTAGAACCGTCTTGATGCTTTCAAGGACTATAACGTGCAGAGAATATTTACTCCAATGAACATCTATGTAAACACTCTTTGAAGGCAGAATAACAATTGTCGTAACAGTGGCGTTGTTCTATTAGGCCTTCCACGTGATGTGTGTTTATGCTACGGCAGCTTGCGTCACATGACGTCACAGTGTCCTCGCAACTGCAATTGCACGGGTTCGAAACGACACCGGTAAAAGATGTTTCTACCATCAAGCTGACGATAAAGATGACTGACATGATAGGCTTCATTCCCTGTTAATTTTCAAACAAAAACAACTAGACTTACACGTAAAATATAAACAAGCGTATACTGAAATTCTAAGCAAACGCATACATTTTCCTAAATTTGAAATTTGTTAAAAACATTAAACTACAGGTTTATTATTCAATCAGTGTTTCGCTCACTTCGTTCTCTCATACGCCATGTGCTTGTGTGGAAATAAGAAACAAAGATCCTGTAAAAAAAAAAAACTACTTTGCATGTATTATATTCGGAACCCTTGTTAAATGTTGGAGTTAATTTCCTTGGGTTATGATCTGTTATAGATACAAAACATTTATCAACGTATAAGACATGATTGTGCAAACAAAATAATGGTCAGACGAAATGTTACATAAAATATGTGCCTGATATTTTTAAGGTATTCATTTAGGGGTTTATATGATCTCACTCACCGAAAATCTTGTTTTACTCATTTTAATAAAATGTTGTTCTTCTTTTACGCAGGTAAAACCCACATCTGCCAAAATAAAGCGTTATTAACTGAATAATAGCTAGACTACATCCCTATAGGCTTGCAGCGACTTGGTTTCATGTGATAAACAGCTGCACATAGAAATGTGTCAACAAATGTTATCAATTTCCTAACAAGTAAAAGAAACCCCTGAACCCATTTTAGTGCCCATTTTGACCGGATTGTTTTTTATTTAACGATAAACTAGTCATACTAATCACTGTATGCAATGTACTTTGTGGTATGTCGCTCAAAAGTTTGACTATTTGTTGTATAGTCAATGTGCATACACGTGTTATGCTAGGAGAGAGCAAAGCATACTTTTCCAGTGAAGTCTTGTGGACGTGTCTGTTTCAGGTTATTACGGTGGTAATAATATATTGGTTTTCACTAACTGATTATAGGTGAGTTAAAGCTTAGAGAAATGAAAGCATGAACCTTTCTCAGTCTACTAACCCTGAATTTTCTTGCTAGGATCGCACGAAGAAAAGTCTTGGTTTCATGGATTTGATAGACAGACACGTAAACGAGTTTATATAATCCACCAATCTGGAATAGGGAGAGTCGGTTCGATGACGCATTTGGTTTCTTACGCTCTTGATAGTTCCATTAAGATAAACATCACTTGTTGAATGATAAAATATAAAGACATCCTAATTTGGTGTGACATCACCTTTAATTTGTATGGCTATAATTTTAAAAATTAAAACAAAACACAAAATAAAACACGTGTGTTTGGCAGAGAGAGAGAGAGAGAGAGAGAGAGAGAGAGAGAGAGAGAGAGAGAGAGAGAGAGTCAATCGACCGACCTACTCTAGGCATGTATAGGAACCCTCAAAAGATGTTTGTTTGGTTGGCTTGTTTCTTTAATAAGGATTTTTAACGTAGCTTTAACAATTTTTAAGTCATATCGCTACAATGTCTGCAGTGAGGCAGTTTATAGTGATGTCTAGCACTGGGGGCATCATGCCGTAGACATGTAGTATCATGTCCACCTATGTAGTACGATGTCCCACCCAGTCACATTATCCTGACACCAGGCCGACCAGTCCTAACACTGACCTCGTAATGCTGAGCGCCAAGCGATGCAGCTGTTAGTACCGTTTGTGTAAGTTTTTGGTATGACTCGGCCGGGGATCGAACCCACGACCTTCCGGTCCCGTGGCGGACGCCCTAACCACTAGACCACCGGAACAGTTCTCAAAATATGTACAACCGATGTTGTTGGTAGCGTATGGCACGCCAAATGGTTCGAAATGGATGAGCTGGAGCAATCGTAGGGTGAGCTTGGAGCGATCGTAGGGTGAACTGTAGCAATCGTAGGGTGAGCTTGGAGCGATTGTAGGTTGAGCTGGAACAATGATAGAGTGAACTGGAGCAATCGTAGGTTGAGCTTGGAGAGATTGTAGGGTGAAGTGGAGCAATCGTGGAGTGAAGTGGAGCAATCGTAGGGTGAGCTTGGAGCGATCGTAGGGTGAGCTGGAGCCATTGTAGGGCGAACTTGGAGCGATCGTGGGGTGAACTTGAGCAATCGTAGGGTGAGCTTGGAGCGATAGTAGGGTGAGGTTGGAGCGATCGTAAGGTGAGCTTATATATAGATAATTAAAGAATATAAGAACATACTGACATTTGGATTGACATAAACTTTTAAAATAAACAAGCTTAGAACCTTCAAATGGTCTTAATGTTGCATTAAGCCTAGCAACCAAACAGTGAAATAAAACTTGAAAAAAAAATTATTCATGTTAATGTAAACTTGGTTGTTTTAGGATGCCTATTATTTTTAACTCTTCCTGCATTCCTCACGATGTGAAATCAAAGAACTGAGAATACTGATGGTTGATGAGTTTAAGTGAGACTAAGTTATATCATTCTGATGGAGGATACTACGTTTTAAATACAGTCTGATGGTAGAGTGTAAATTGCATACATATTGATGGCAGAGACCACGTTACATACATTCTTAATGAAAAACACTGCTCGAGAGATACTGCTATTTACAGACCTTTAATCATCAACATCCTATTCCAAAAAATCTCTATAATATGGGTATTAAATTGTCTTGTCTGAATACGTCATTACAAAATCTGTATTAACAGATTAAACACTGGAAGAGAAATTACATGTAATGTTATAATATTATTTAAAGTATTATTATAAGTGAATTAATATCCAAGTGGGACACCTACTTGCAGGGATAAGCGTTTACTCATGTGAATGCCCTCAGCCTTTCTTGTCATTCCAGAATAAGCACCTCGGATGTATGTAGCGGAATGATTTCGACATATTTGGGGAAAACAAATATTAAAATTGCACATTGTGACTTTCATACTGGATTTGTTTGGACAATGATGGTTTGAGAAAAGTCACGAAATAACTTTAATGTCCTTTAACTCTAGAGTTTCCCATTATTACCTACTTAAGATCTAATTACTTTTACCTTGGCCTTACTGCACCGCTTAAATGAATGTAAATTTAAGATTTATAGTTGCATACTTGTTTGTGCCCAAGATATTATTGATAATGGAAATTTGAATCAAATAACTCATCCATTTTGATGACACAGACAGTACATTGGAGTACATATTAATTAAATACATTTGGACATTAAGATTACCAATTTAAACTTTATTTATTTAACGTCGACTACAGATTTAGATTTTGATGTCATGACACCAGCATCCTAGAAGCTTTGTTAAAGAAAAAGAAATTCAAGCTTAACCTCAAAACTTGAAATTGAATAATATATTTAAAGTGCAAATTTTAAGCGAAATACATTTAGTCTGTTGTTAAAGGCATCAAAGTATAGCAAATCCTTAAAGCTCCATGATCTAATTTTTAAAAGTTTGATATGAACGTGAGTGCCTTCCTCAAATAATTTAGAAAATACATGACATGATATTGAATGTGGAGGAAGATGTAGAACTGCGAGGAACCCATCATGTTTTGGTTGGTTACTACAAATCAGTAACGTGTCAAAACCGTAATCAAACTAACAACTCCAGGTGTGTGTGTGTGTGTGTGTGTGTGTGTGTGTGTGTGTGTGTGTGTGTGTGTGTGTTACCGCAGCACCATCTGGTACCCAATGAGACTAGAAACCCAAAGTTGTATAAGATTTATATTTTCATTTCAAATGAAACAGACTCTAACTCTATATGAAATTCTTACAAAAATGTAAATAATAAACATCCTATAGGAAGTTTCTTGATAACAAGTCAAAACGAGCAGCAAAAAGTCACTGCAAAGCAGTGTCAGAAACAGGTAATAACTGAACCTTTCATTTCCGCAGAGACAATGGCTGACAAATGATACCTAAAATGTGAAATTACAAAATATACATCTTTTTTTCCTTGTCTTTTCTGGGGGTTGGGGTAATGGCATCATGATAAATATTCAAAATGGGTAATGTTAACCCTGAAAGGCATAACTGGATAACTTAGTTAGCATGATTACCTGAATAGAAACTGTCCAAATACATTTTACACAAAGTGACATTATCTTGCTGATAACTTTTCCATTGATAACGTTTATTATGGCGAACTACCACCATCTTCTCAAAAGGTCTCATCAAAATATAATGTAAACTCGTGTCTGATCAGATAATAATTTTGTATATTTTTGTAACAGTTGCAAATACTATGGTAAACTCACGCAGACAGAGGTGAGTTGGCAGTGATCCGTAACGGAGAGCGCTTTAGACAACTCGGCCACTCGGGGTCCCGAAACCTTTTGACTACTAATAATAGTCTGCATTAACAGACTGATGAATGTTATTATTCATTGTGCATGCCATCGTCTCTATGAAAACATATCGTCTGCTATTCCGAATTATTATCAATCCTATTATTTTATTTTGTTTCAACAATTCATCAAACAAACATAAGGCAGTATAGTGTAATTTTGCAAATTGGCTAATTTGAAATATTAAACGTGTGTGTGTGTGTGTGTGTGTGTGTGTGCTAAGGTAGGCCACTGTGTTGTCTATTTTTTTTATGGACATTGCAGAATAGAGTAATGGAACCTGAGTTAGCTCACAAAATGCAGACTGAAATGTGATCTTTTAGTCTATTAAGGATTGTACAAAGAAAGATGGTCGCAAAATGTCCGTTCCTGTTATAAAATACATATGAAGAGAGCAATTTGTTTCTTGTTCATTCTGTAGTCAATTGTCGATCAAGCTTCAAAAGTGTAGCATCAGCCATCGAAAGTGCGTATTTGAAATCGGGATTTGCATTAGAAAAGGTATGCTACGTGATAAGAAGTGTTGAATCCTCATGTTAAGAAAGAGTTATGTCAAAGGGCGCAACTTCGAATTTGATTCCATCTAAGAAACTCTTAAATTGTTATTGAACAGAAATAAAATTCTTGAGGCAAACCTCCAAATAAATTTTAAAAAATATTAAACATGATCCAATTCTTCTTATATGTTGAGGTGAGATATTTGTAGATTCCTTCAAATCTGTATTATAATGTTGCGAACTATCCTCTAGTACTGGAGAAGGTAAATTGTACTAGAAAAAAATATGTTAAAATGATTCATCTTCCATGTGAAATAAATTGATGGAGAATTTGAGGGAGAAAAACATCAGTAAAAATTGTACAGATGAAAAACTTTGGACAAATGGAAAACAATTATTGATGCTAACCTTGATCGTTCACCAGAAGGAAAAAAATTACTGCAGCTGACCTTTAGCATTTAACTGGGCAAATTCACTGACGCTGACCTTTAGCATTTAACAGGGAAAACTGACCTTTAGCATTTAACAGGGAAAATTCCATGTCGCTGTCTTTTAGCATTTAACAGGGAAAATTCATTGACGCTGACCTTTAGCATTTAACAGGGAAAATTGACCTGAGCATTTAACAGGGAAAATTGACCTTTAGCATTTAACAAGGAAAATTCCATGTCGCTGTCTTTTAGCATTTAACAGGGAAAATTCATTGACGCTGACCTTTAGCATTTAACAGGGAAAATTGACCTTTAGCATTTAACAGGGAAAATTCCATGTCGCTGTCTTTTAGCATTTAACAGGGAAAATTCATTGACGCTGACCTTTAGCATTTAACAGGGAAAATTGACCTGAGCATTTAACAGGGAAAATTCGCCTTTAGCATTTAACAGGGAAAATTCGCCTTTAGCATTTAACAGGGAAAATTCGCCTTTAGCATTTAACAGGGAAAATTCGCCTTTAGCATTTAACAGGGAAAATTCGCCTTTAGCATTTAACAGGGAAAATTCGCCTTTAGCATTTAACAGGGAAAATTCCATGTCGCTGTCTTTTAGCATTTAACAGGGAAAATTCATTGACGCTGACCTTTAGCATTTAACAGGAAAAATTGACCTTAGCATTTAACAGGGAAAATTGACCTTTAGCATTTAACAAGGAAAATTCCATGTCACTGTCTTTTAGCATTACACAGGAAAAAAGTAATGGCCCTGAGCTTTAGCATTAAACAGGGAAAATTCAATGACACTGATATTTTGCATTTACCAGGAAAACAATTACTGGTGCTAGTCAATAGCAATTCAAAGATTTAGTTTGGTGTCCCATATATGAATGGAAAAGAGACCTGCCATTTTCAAATATGAAGTTGCCAAAACACCAATTAAAGAGTTGTGTGGGTTTAGATCAAAACTATATTTATTCAAGATGGAGAAAGATTAGACGAAAATCCCCGCAAAGGAATTAAAAGGTAAGTGCTTAAAAAGAACGAGAAATTCGTAATGTACCCAAATGAAGTCTTTGATCACAACCATATTATTGATACAAATTGTAATCATGAAATGCATAGCAAAAAGAAACATAGCGTGCAGTATATATTTGATGACAAGCATATTTTGGTTTACGATATAAACTCACGCTCATACGAACACGTGCAAACCATACATTGTTTGCTTCCAGCAAGAATCTATAGCTCAAATCTCTTAGCTCTTTACAACTTGTTCTCCCGTTTTATTTCAAGAAATCTAACATTTCTGTTTTCTCTATTTTCTCCGATACAAGTCCATTATTTTGTTGTATACTTCTTCCTTGTTAAATTCCATCTGGATCAAACAACACAAACAGATAGTTGAAGATTATAGACCGTAAGGAAGTGCATCTAATTACAAAACTTGCGTTAGTTTTTAATTATAGATTATGGTAGAGCTACCTATGAGCCGTAGAAAACGTGAGGATCCTTTAAAAGTTTTCCTTTAAAAGCTTTCTTCCAGAGAGTAAGTCTTTCTTTAAAAACAAGACAAATTTTTGAGACATATATTCATATTTTGCTTCTAAAGCCCCTGGAATTATATAGATGGATCTGGCTGCTGAATCCTAGCAATAAGTACTTATTGTTGAATTGTAGCATAATGAAACTACTTGTTCAGTCCTAGAAATATGGAATTACTTTGAAATCCTATCAATAAGTAATTATTGCTGAATCCTACCAATATGGAATTATTGTAGAATCCTAGCAATATGAAGTATTGCTGAATCCTATCAATATGGAATTATGCTGAATAAGTTTTTGGTATGATTCGGATGGGATCGAACCCACGATCTCCCGCTCCCGCGTCGGACGCTCCTACCACTAGACCACCGGAACAGCTTTCAAAATATGTATAACCGATCTTGTTGGTAGCGGCTCCAGTGTACGTTAGGTTGAGACTAACATTGGCAGTACTAGGAAAAATATTCAAGTATTGTCTTTTACGCCTTTTATATAAAGAAGAGGATACATAACCTTGATATGGTCGTTAGACACTTTTGATTGTTAAAACTCTTGCATTAATCTCAGGATTCAAAATTTATATTTTAAAAAAAATTAAATTTAAAAAATGAGCATAAAACAATTGTGAAGCATGCCTGCCATGCGGGAAGCAAATTCATACGGACCGTGAGCCATCATAGGGTTGTAGGGGTCAAATATGGGGATAGTTCCGGGCGATATATATATGATCCACTAAGCCATGTTAGGTTAAAGATTTCCAATTACGGATCTACACCTGTATATCAAGGAATTTTTTTATAAAGAAGCCTATCGGTGGAAGATATAATGTGCAATGAGATGCATAACCGACGCAGCATCCAAAATGTATTTATTCATTCGACCCATACATTACCAAAATGACTCCCATCCAATCATGCTTTCTATTAACACCAGCGTTCTGACTCCACTTATCGTTGATTCTTAACATTGAAGAATGTTTTAAAAAAATAACAAATAAAGACATAAATTCCTTCACGTTTGCAACAGTTGCAAATACTGTGGTAAAATTGTGAATCTGTATTTCATCACATTTATAACACTACAATGTATCAGAGTTTTATATTCAAATCTGGGGCAAATCTAAAAATGCAAATGACAGAAAAAGGGTAAGGTCTATTACAGTTTGCATCGAAAAGGATTACTGTTCCATTTCCTCGGCCACCTCTCCAGTGTATACAACCATTCTGAATAATATACGTTGCTTTATTCCATACAAACCTTTTTTACGTCTATCTATGAAAGATACTTGCAGCAACCCTAATTTGGTAAAAAGCTTTGCCTTCCTCGGTTATTCATTCTTTGGCTTTTCCTTCTTTGGGGTCGTCCATTAATAATGTCAGCAAAATGGGGGGGGGGGGTGAGGTTTGAAGAAGCTTGACAGCTGTTGACATGGGGCAGAGGTAGTTCAAGATAAATTGACGCCATCAATGCTATTTTATTTTAATCTGTTAAACAAGTTTTAAATAAAATGTATTAAAATGTATTTGTAGACCTTTTAATTTCCATAATTCTATTTTTAGCATAAAAGCCAGCCGTATAAAATATTGTTAGTTTGTAGGGGGTGGGGTAAAAACGATGTTGACATAATTTTGTTGGTGGGGGAGGGTTACTGAAAGTTTGACAGTTGTTGACAAGGGGAGGAGGGGCGTAAACTTGCCTAAAACTTGTTGACGTAATTTATGGACGTCCCCTTTCTTCCCCATTTTCTGTCTTTCCAACTACAGTATATATTTGCAAGTTTATCAGGAAGTGTAATTGGTAAATGTTAAATAGCTTGAACATCACGTGAACTATTGCGATCATGAAACAACCCCTCGCGCACTTGAACTTTGACATATGAGCAAATGTTTTTATCAAGAGAGCGTATTCCACAATGGAAAGAACCCTTCATGCACTTGACCCTTTGGTCTGTAATTAAAAGTTACAGTATTACAAAATCTACTTCCGTGTACATTTCACGCCCTTTATCCTACGTGACGTATGTTTATGTAACTAATTTATGATTTAAGTTTATTTCATACTCCAGTTTTTAACATTTAACTTACTAACTGGTTTGAACAGTTATATAACTTTCCCATCTATAAATTGTGTAGCTTCGACAAATGATGAAGTTGTAAAATTGATTATGAAAATAGTATGTCTCCCCTGCAGAGAACTTAACACCTTCCCTACCGTAGTTCAATAACATTGACCGATGATATTGACAGTGTGCACACCCACTCACCCCCACCAAAAAACCATAAAACAACAAAGAAACAAACAAATCAGCAAACAAAATGTTTAGTTTGTTGATCCAAATTCAACCATGTATTAGAAAATTGTATTTGGATTGTTATGATGGCGTTGGTCACCCTTGTTAAATCCCTCCCCAACAGTTGTATCTAACTTGGGATGGGAAAGGTCAGAAGAAACTTAGTCTAAATGTATTTTAATCAATTAAAAGATAACCCTATCGCTTAGAATGCTACAAACAAAATATTACATTCTGTATTCATCCATTCGACATTGAGTCATATACGTTAATAGTAGGTAAGGCTTTATTTATTTCCCTTAAATTTTCGGGACGATTGGACGTGATTAATTGCTTTCAGAATTCTTTAGAGCACAAAACATTATTCCTCTGTATCTTGGAAACTTTGGCAGGATTTTGTTTTTAAGAATGGTGCAATGTGTATATTTGTGAATTGTGGATTTGTAATGCTTGGTAGATGAGTTCACTGGTTCACTATTATGCTAATGAACGAAGATACACCTAACATTCAAAAAGATCGTGAATTATCTAAACTTATACTTCAAATACATCCATACCGAATATCTCGAGAATCCGTTGAGAATTTTATACGAATGGTCATACTGACGATTTCATGCAATCTAGAACGTATCTTCTGAAGGAACGTGTAATTTAGACTTGTCAATGTTTAAGTCAAGGAAAAGAAAAACCGCTTGCCGAAAGCAAGTTGTAAGCTTAATCGGGTATTGTTAGGGATAACGAAACTACCCCTTGTATCACATTACGTGTTTCAGGTCGCAATTAATCATTAAATCGCTAAAAACTGTAACGACACTTGATACCTACGATACGAACCAGGTTTAATGCATACAGAATTATCGGAATTAAGATATGCACATTCAATCAATAATTCTATTTTCGTCTATCTTTAAACCAGTAGAAATATTGTGTATAGTTATTGAAGAATTAAACACCTTGCTATTTTATATTCCTTTGTCTCCAAACTACTTATTTTTCATGTATGGCATTTTTCAACTAGCAAATATACCAGTTAAAATGGAGTCGAGTCGCTACCAGTTCGACTGCAGTATAACGTTAGAGTGTATATACCTATTTTTTGTATCAAGTTTTCTGCCCTTTAGTTTTGCGCACTACACGAATTTCCAGAACGGTTTAAAATTTTACTCTGACTGTTGACTTAGGAAGAAATATAAGGTCATTATAGAAAATATCACTGTCTATATATGTTAAATGTATCGGAACAGTTGATATGCCGTGCTCTCACGATAGGTACCATTCCCATACATCGTAGACAGGTAATTTCCATGTAATCTTTAACAAGACTACATGTTTGCATGGATCTTAATGTCGCACCTGTTAACTCCCATCCATCGTAAACACCTGATTTCCGCGTGTCCTTTTATACGTCTACGCGTTGGCAATATGTATTAATGTCGCACCAGTTTACTCTAATATCTGTACTATCAGCAATTTCCTCAATCAAGTCCATAATTTTTCCAACCTGTCCGTAGAATGCCATATCGACATTGAGAGCTGGTCCAACGTCAACAGTTTTAACGTAAAACGCACGTATGTATGGGACTAATTCTAGCGGTGATATATCTACAACCGCCCCACCCTCCCCCAAAAAAAAAAAAAAAAAACATTTTTATAAATAAAATCAAAACTTTAGTTGTTGTTCTTGCTGTTGTAGTAGGGTTTATCGCCAATTTTCAGCACACGATAGGCTATACATGGCGGCGAATATTAACGGTGCAGGAAGAACCCGAGCAGCAGCGGGGGGGGGGGGATCGGACAACTTTTTCCGACAAAACGGAAAATAGAGACTTCCTGCGAATCTCATATTTTAACCCAAAAAAATAAGTCTCTATTTAGCAAACGGAGACTTAGCGATTTTTCAATCATCTGTGTCGCAACGATGTTGTCATCGCCCCCCCCCCCCCCCCCCGCTGCTATGGGTTAATAATGAAAATCACTACGATTACAACCGAATATTTGATCAAGTCCGATACGATATCGTGTTCGAGGGTCATGTAAATTTATTGTTTTAAATCCGTGTGGGGCCGACTGAGCATGACTAAAGAAATTTCTAAATTGATCGAAGTCCATATCAGAACACCATGTCTGCCAAATATTTTGTAGCGTATGTGTATCAACGCCGTTGAATACAGCAAGAATATTACAGTTATCTCTTATCACTTTTGGAATCTGAGTGTATCATTGAGTGACATATATCACGTCAGTGTTTTTGTGCCTGCCTCGGGAAAATATTCTAGCTGGTTTTTTTTGATTGTCTGACATTACATCATCGTATACGACTAAATTGTTAATGCTCCCATCAAGATCATCTACGGATGGTGCCTCGTCAATATCAGTTATAAAATCAATGATGTTTTCACCTTTAATTTCAGATGCATTCTCGTTAAAATCCTTTAACACTTCGTAGCATCGCTGATCATCTACACTAGGAGCAACTAAATACAACTTATCCCGTTTCATCCATCTCATTATTAAATTGAGTAACAATTGCGTCTTGCCGGATCCAGATGGTCCAATTATACTTGCGCGGATAGCGTTTGGTAGCGCTGCATGATGATTAACTGGTTCTCTTGTTTTAGTCGCTGAAAAATCAATTATATTCATATCTTTATACATAAATTATGGATCTATATTGTGTGAAGTGTAAAACGCGTACTAGCACAAATGATGTGACGACGATAACAACTAAAAATAACAGATCAGCACTTACTGGTAGATGTGCAACATGTGGTATAAAAAAGTTTAGATTTGTTTCTATGAAATCCGAAGATGTTTTTAAAACAAACGAGGAGGTGATATCGCAGCCAAGTTAGTAAAACTCCCTGGAACGCCGTGGGCAAAGTATCCAGGAGAAAAGCATCTCCCAGGATTTAGCTACTGTAGTCCCGGAATACGATTAGATATCAGACTTGATGATCAAAATCAGCTCCGACCCGGCGAGTATCCGATAAACGCTATTGATAAGGCGTGTCATGCTCATGATGTCGCAGATAAAAGCAGCAATTTGCAACACAGGCATCTCGCGGATGTGAAATTAATTCATGCGTTAAATGCTATTCCTGATAAATCTTTCAAATAAAAATTGGCTTCGTGGTTGGTAAAATCAGCTATGAAAGGCAAATTGATGATGGGCGCTGGTAATTAATAATATGGAATCTATTTATTATTATATGAGGGGATACTGGAGGGGTAACGCTGCAATCAATAAACTCGCCAGCGCCGCAAAAGTGAAAAAGGCTACTGCGGCTAATTGGTTATCCAAACAGGCTATATGGCAAATTTATCTACCGCGTCCTAAACAAATCAATTTTTCGCATTTTGATGTTACCGGACTCAATGAAGTTCATCAAGCTGATTTATTATTTTTACCACATGACGACGGCTATAAATACGCGCTAACCGTAGTTGACGTTGCGAGTCGATACAAACAAGCAGAACCGCTAAAAACAAAATCATCACCTGAAGTTGCTTCTGCATTTGAAAGGATTTATCGACGAGGCCCACTACGCTGGCCAAATCTGTTACAAGTTGATCCTGGCAAGGATTTTCAAGGCGCTATTTTATCAGCGATGAAACATTACAATGTCACCATCAGACGGGGGCATACTGCACTACATCGCGATCAGGCAATTGTATAACGATTTAATCGGATTCTTGCTGAGCGGTTATTTGAATATCAATACGCAAAAGAATTCTTCCAAGAAAAGCGATCCCGTGAATGGGTCAAAAGGTTACCAGGTGTAGTTGCAGCGCTAAATAACGAGATTACCAGAGCAATCAATATGAAACCTAACAACGCAATACAAAAAAAGTATATACCACAACCATAGCGGGATAGTGTTTCTCAGCCAATTCTCAACAATGTCACCGTGAGATATTTATATGAACCAGAAGAGCTCGAAGGTGGTAAAAAAAGGGCTACTGATCCTATTTGGAGTGTCACTACGCATAGCATATCTACTATAACACAATCAACTGGTAGACCTCCAATCTATAAATTGGATTCAACTTACCCTCAGCGGGGTTTTACACGCGAACAATTACAAGTGATTCCTGACGATACTCAATTGCCACCGCATGGTCTTAACTAGCACCGTTGCGTCTATTACACTCAAGACAAGTCAACATCACATTGTTTCTGACATGACCGAGACTGTTATTTTTTCTGTCTACGGTAAATTGGCGAGGATCTTTATCCGAATACTGCCAACGCATTATACAACTGCAACTCGCGCAGTGATTTTTCTTTTGTTGCTTCAAAGTGATTATTAATTCAGCATCAATGTCAAATTCTCGTTGTTTTTTTTTTGTCTTGTTGTTTATATCCGGAGAGTTTTTTTTATTAATGATGCTAACATCAATATCATCCATTGTGGTGTCATCATCGAAAACAATTCTTTGAAGTTGATTTATTCGCCGTACTCTCGACACTGCAAGATTTACTAAATTTGACCACTCAATGCGATTATCGACTATCCAAACAATTGTATTAGTGATGGTTAATCCCTGCGAAGAATGTATCGTCGTTACGTAACCCAGTGTCCATGGCAATTTATCAGCACGCAATGCGTCTTCGACAACACTGATATCAACCAGCACAATATCATTTAACACTAGTGTTTGTCTTTCGTGTCCTGACGAAGTCACACGTCCTGGAATTTCAACTTCAATTTTCTGTCGCCGTGTATCACAGGGTCTATAACACAGTGGCACTGGGCGCGTTGGGAATATTTCTTTGTGAAGCTTAAACAACTTTTTCTGAAGTGTGTCTCTGACTATCTTTCTACTTGCCACTACAAAATCGTTTGATATCCATGCTTCCCGAAATTCCTCCATGGGAGTTTCAGGAATTATTTCTCTGATTATTTCACATTGGATTCTATCCGGTTGTAATCTAATTAATTTCTTGACCTCGCGTAATTGTTCATCAAGTGCTCTATAGTCAGAATCGATTTCTTCATAATAGTCAACAAACCCTTTTAACCAATCATGTGGACCCGCGCCGACAAATGGTGGTGGTTGGCCATGATCTCCACACATTATTACCGCTGTATTCTTTTGCAGCAACCAATCAAGAAACATTTTTAATACATCTGACGGAACCGTACATATCTCATCCCAAATAATAACCGCGGGGATGAATTTTTCACCCATTTGTTCAGGGGTCCATTTGTCGCCGTTGTATCGAAAAAAAACTGTGATAAGTGCAAGCTTCAACGTTTCGTTGTTTTATCTCTCGCGCTAGTCTATGAGTCGGTGTCAGCACAATCATATTTGCTCGACCTTGATATAATTCAATCATCCGAGTCGTTTTTGCTGACCCGCCACAGCCGTTTAAATAAACTGTTTTATATCTACAAATTGGATCGGATATCGGTGGTGCATTAGAACCTTCTGAAAAATTATCACCGCATAAGTAATTACTTTTAATTTCAACACCTGCTGATTCAGAATAATCACGCAGCATTTTTAATTCTCCATGATCCCCAACTTTCATCCGAATTAGTGAATTCAGCAACTACGCGACTGTACTTGCTGTTAATGTAAAATGAATCAACGGCAACTCTAACCGCAGTGTCAGGAAATCTATTTATCATTGAAAATAAATTAATACAAGCATAACCCAGCATCGACGACCTCAAATGTGTATACGGGGATCTGTAACCGTCGCTATAAGTAACGACTGTACCCAATTTTGTTCCATCGGACAAAAAAGCGTCCTTACGATCCACATATATATTTTGGATACTGCATCCTCGATTACAAAGTCGTATTCGTTGTTATCCAAAATCAGCCGTGAACAATATCGTTTATAATCACATTTTCCTCCCTGAGTGAATTTTCCGATTATTCTTCTGCCCAGATCTTTTGCTTCGATGTTTCGTTGATTAAATACCCGTTTGGACCACTCAATGATATATTCTTCGTCGGCATCAATATGTTTTCTGGATTCCTCAATTTTACTATCAAGACGTTCCGGTGTTGGTAACCAGACATTGGTTTGTTTCAAATATGATATAATCGCTTCACTGACCGTCAGCGAAATTAACATTTTTGTATCAATCATGAATCGTAATAACGCTATTGGCAGCCACTTCTTTTCACACATGTGTCTACCAATCCAAATATAACAAGCGCGATGAAGTCCTACTGCGAACTCAAATGATACTACACGAGCAAATCCAGTTAAATCAAAATCAGGCAGCGGCCCATTAATTGCAACACGAGTCATTTCATGTACGGGGTGTCCAAATCGTTTAAAATACTCAGTACACTCTCTATAACCAAGAAAACTAGCTGGATAACAAGCAACCATAGCAACTGAAATGATATTATCACGGTCGTATTTGTTATTCCATAAACCGCCATGATTAAATTCTAAACAATTAGCCTCAACGTCTGGCAAGAATTCTGCGCGTGTAGGTTTCCATGCGTTTTTGATTCTAGCAAAATGAGCTGCAACCGACGGGATTGTAAAACAGTTTGTCAATAATTGTTCATCATCGTTGATAATTTCATCGGTGGCTTCGCCACTGTTGTTGCCTTTGCCACGTATTAAAAACCCATTAGCTGTTTTTTTCATTTTATTGTGAAATGCTTCAGTGCGGTATAATTCACCGTTTGGTTTTACAAATTGGTCAAAGGTATCCGTGTCGTTTTCAGTGCTGCGAAGTAACCACAATGACACGGGGTCGTTTTACTCAAACGCGCAATAGCATCGAATAGTTTCTCTTCAACGAGAAAACCATCCCTGGAAAATTCTTCTCGTAAGAATTCGTCGGGTATACACTTTATTGTTCTGTTTCGTGGAAATATTGTGACCGCGGACGTCCATGCGTGTTCGTTATGATCAATAATTTTGATTGGAGCTCCCTTTGATTTATATTTTGATTCGTATAAAACTTCTCCGGTTATCGTCATAACGGTTATTGAAAATCTCAGCGACGTTTCTAATTTTGCTATATCGCTAATAGCTGCTCCGTTCTTCCTAACTGTTAATTCCCAGTCATTTATTTTTTGCGTCTTAGATCGGTCAATTTATTTCCACGCAACGCATTTGTGAAGTGTTCTATTATTCGTTCTGCTACACAATTCAATTGGTTTTAGTTTTCCTATATCGGGTGTTTCATTTAACGGATATATCCCATACACAACTGCTGTTTCAGGATATGCTCGTTCATAGTATGGTTTGTCAATTTCAGTTAACAGACCCGGCTTAGAATCAAGGCTAACAACGACTGTTTTCTTGTCTTTGAGAATCGGTTCAAATTTGTCTCGTATAATCCAAGCGCCTGATTCTACACGGATAATGAATTTCACTCTAGAAAAATACTTTTTGTTGCCAAGTTGTGATAACATCAACACTGCGTTGCTGTCGTTCATGGTGGCATCAACAACGCCATCAATTCGAAATGTTGACCAGCTATGAGATGCACCGTCGTGCTTGAATTCATTAATACAGTCGCGAATTTTATTTATCAGGGCTCTATCCGTTATTGCCCGTTTTGGCACATCTTTGAGGGTTCTATCGAGATTGAATTTAACATTTTTGAAAGGCTTAATTGCTGATAATCTCTCGAACTCCTCCATGTTATAATTAAAACAAGCATTTAAATAGAAAAATATAGTATAATGAATCACTGTAAGTGTCTTATGATTGGATCAGCGACCCCGTGTAATAAATCATGTAGAGGCGAATTCTGTGGGTATCATTTACAAAGCGTTCGCAACGGTTCCTTTGGCCCCCTTCCGTGCCTCCGATGTAGGGTGGGCGTCAGGGGAAAATCACAATTATGCCTCAGTTGTGGCGGCAAACGATACAGAGAACTAAAACGCTACTATGACAAACGAACTAATTACCCGTTCAATGACAAAGTCATCAAAACCCCTCAAGACTACATTGATAGACATAATTAAAGCAGATAATAAATTAGATAAGTAGTATTATTATACAAATGAGCCAAGATTTTAGACCCCATCCAGTGCTTGTTAATTATGAAGCCTTCGGTGATGGTGTTTTCAGGCACCGCAGACTAAAGAAGCCGGTTGGATTTCTGAATAATATGGGATATTTGATGTTTAGTGATAGAAATAAAACATATCTCTGTCATAGAATTATTTTTGAATGTCATAACGGATTGATTAAAGATGGCTTTGTGATTGATCACATAAATGGCGTGAAGGCTGATAATTGTCTTGAGAATCTTCAAGCCGTCTCGCAGCGCGATAACCTTTTAAAAAGCAACGCTGCTAGGCACTCAAAACGCCCCAAGGATGTGAAATCATTTGATGCTGAAACCAACGAGGAGAAAATATTTCAGTCGATGAATGAAGCCAGTAGATACTTTGACATTTGTGGGACTTGAATACGATTTGTTGCAGAAAATATAAATTAAAACGGCTCTGTCAAAGAACAATGGCCATAAAATAAAATTCGTATACACCTGAAACGATTCAAGGGAGAGAAATCCTTTATGGATAAGTCCAACCACTCATAACACTCTACTCACTAAGTTCCCTTGTATTATGACCGCCGAGGTATTTGTGTCGTCTGCTATTACCTGTAGAGAGAGGTATAATTGACATGTGCGCGCCCACGTGACTGTAATGGAGTATAATACATGAGTTTCGGTAGAGTTGATAAATAAAACTTTTAACACACTTTTAAAACTTTTTATTGTCGCTTGTGCTAAAACTGCATTATTTAAACAGTTGTATTTATTTAAACCCTTATAGACCGTCTACATTCAGCTACACTTTCAGTTAACGTTCTTTATAATCCAACGCGTTACCTATGTTCGCTCTGTCGGAACGGTGATTCCCATTCATTGAAGTAAGTGGGCGTGGTTAAAATCACTATGTGAGAGTTGCAGTTATATATTAAATTCCTCTTTGTGACCTTAATCGGTAACTACACGCAGTTATCTAACAACTGTCTTCTTTTGTTTAGTGTTTTATATAAATATTTGTCTCATTTAAATGTTGTGAAACAGCATTAATAAGTAATTCAAGGAAATAAAATAACACACCCGTGAATCGACGCGGCTGTATTAGTCACCTTATATAGCATATGAAGGATATTAAGCTTGGGGCTTTCAAAAGCCAATTCCGACCAATCAAAACAAACCCACGCCATTGACCCGGGCGTGTGGTTGTCTTTGGTCAATCATGCAACCGGGTTAATTTAATTGGGTTGCTTTTGATTGGTTGGATTGGCCGTAGAGAATCCGCCCCGTCGTTTCATGTTTCTGCCGTCCCACATCATTACATCACAAATTCCATCATCGTTTCATTAAATATAATCCATCTTTAATTAAGTTAATTAAGTATATGTTACGCCTACAATCTGCCACAACACTCGAGTGGAGATATGTGCCGTTCCACATCATTACATCACAAATTCCATCATCGTTTCATTGAATATAATCCATCCTTAATTAAGTTAATTAAGTATATGTTACGCCTACAATCTGCCACAACACTCGAGTGGAGATATGTACTGCCCTTAATTAGGTTAATTAAGTATATGTTGTGACGTCACCCCAAGCATATCTTCGGGGCGGTCTAAGATGATGTTTGTCACCTTAGGCCTCCCATCCGGAGATGTATGTTTCGGATCCCCTTGGGCTTACTTGGATGTGAAGGCAACCAAGGAGTTCCAAAGATGCATGTTGTGCTGTCCCCCAAGCATATCTTCTGGGCGGTCTAAGATGATGTTTTTCACCTTAGGCCTCCCTTCCGGAGATGTATGCTTCGGGCCCTTGGGCTTACATGTATGCGAAGGCACCCAAGGAGTTCCAAAGATGCGTGTTGTGCTGTCTTTAATTAACTAAATTAAGTTAATAAAGTAACCTCTGGGTCTCTCTGACGTCATAGGGCGCCAGCGAGATTGCCAAATGAGTGCTATTTTTTTTTAAAATTAAAGATACAGTATACTATAAAAATATGGATATCAAAGATGTAAATGTTATAATTGCTGAAATCTCAAATTTAAAAAATAGAGGGGTAGTATTATCTGAAGGTCTCGACTGCGACAGGATTACCTCGGAATATGAAGACATTGAGTATCAGTCTAGTAAGGGTCGTTATGTTTTACCTAAGATGTACAGACTCGTGAAAGGAATTCAAAAGTCCATCAATGCTTTTTTGTACGGTAACGACATTAATGTATTTATAACGCTATTTAGCACCGTTGAAGCAATACGTCAAAAGCTCGGCCAAGAGTATAAAAAACGAGCTGAAATTAGTTCTAAAGTTCGTTATCTTAGAAAAATATTAAACGAGGAAAAACCCGTATCTTAATCACGTGGGCGTTACTATAAAAAATAGGCTTTCAGTAAATTTTCTACTAAAATTTTTTTTAGCGTTTTTTCTAACAATTACATAGGATTTTCTCCTGAAAGAATACTCATCAGTTTGGGTTTGCTCATGCAATTATGTGCGTACCGGATGATCTGGTTGTGGTAGCGACGCCTCCATTTTTACGTAGTTGTTGTTGTTGCCGCGTCGTTAACAAAAATCGCTCATCGCCGTTCTCAGATATTACAATTTTGAAACCCCCAGCGATGTTATTTCTGAAACATTCGCGGATAGCGTTGCACAGTTTCACCTTGTCGGAGATGGATACGTTAGCTTGGTGGTACATTATTTAATAACTCAGCTTTTAATTGTGATAGTTTCACATTTGAAAACTCAGTTCACAAACAATATATGGTAGGTGAATTGCTTACAACTAGATTAGCCCGAGAGCGGCTAGCGGCAATTAAAAAGTTTATACCGGTTCGAGACAGACTTCGCGAGAAACTTCAACAACGATAACAAGCGCAGACTGACTTTTCTGTGTCAAGTGAACAACTGTTTACTCCGATAGCAAATGCGACCAAAGATGTGAAAAAGTTAACTGAAACAGCGATATACGGAGATATTCCTGAGAAAGAACGAGCAAAGAAGGCGCCGCTGCTTGATACGCTTGAAAAGATAGCAGCAGAGACTGAACAAACACGCGCAGGGATACAACAGCTATCCAGTGATATAAAAACCCAACGAGAATATGAACGATTAGCTGATATTGAACAACGCGAAGAAGAACAAGAAGGTGCAGCTGCAGGAAGAGACTATTCACCTGCAAGTATATTTACAGCCGCAGCATTAAATAAAATTAGAGGATTCGGTACGGATTCCGAAGTAGCTAATTTTACTACAAACAATTTTCCTAAGGATATAAGAGAGAATTTATTAAAAGACGAGTATAAAAGTTTTATATAAAAAAAGAAGTTTGGGCATCAAAAATATATTTAGCGAAACACGGCGGGAATGAAATCAGAACGTCATCACTGCACCCTGGTTATAATAACTTTCTAGCTGCGGTTAAAGGCGGTCCACAACCACCACCTTACACGGAGGATCCAATCCCGGAACAAATAGACATAAGAGCAGAAGCCGTTTCTAAGAAAACAAGCGGGAACGTATATTGAATTAAAAGTCCTTTGGATTTCAACGCAACCGTGACATGTCCTGGTAATATTCGCAGTGATATATCACGGCTGGAAGTACTTATCGGTGAAAAACGAGCCGGAAACAACTCCGTCGAGATAATCAATGAAGCAGCTGATATCTGTAGACGATTATTTGCCAGCGGTATCATGGGCATTGATGTATATCGAGAACTCATAGCTGAATTAGTTTAAAATCACAGAGACGCCCATGGTTATGATGAAAATCCTATGGATTTTAGCGATTGAAATCAAAGAGTTTTCAATGGCGGCTACGCAATTCACTAATTGAAAAACTAATAGTTTTATAACAAGATGATCATACACTACAACCATGATAAACCCGTAAGCGTCTCCGTGGTGAACTCACGATTGCCTGTTTACCGTGCGTGGTACGGAGATGGTCTCGGCAGTACCATCGCGGGGTTATTTACAAGAATAGCCCCAAAAGTGGCGCCGCTAGCTAAACAATTATCAATGAAAGCCATTGATGTTATTCGTGATAAGGGGATCAGCGCTGTTGGAAATCTTGCCGGAAGGGCATTTTCTGCCGCGAAAGATAAAATAACATCATTGATGCGAAAGAAACCAACAGCGACGAAGTCGGTGGTGAAACCACCAGTGCTGCCATCAACGACAGTGATGCCTTCAAAAATCAGCAAAGCAATAAATAGCGCAGTGGAAGAAAAACTAGCGTCGTTGGCTGCTTCGGTGACTCCGTTGCCGTTGACGGCTTCGCCGGTAACAGATAACGCTATCATGAACGCGATAGCAGGAAGTGGTTTGAAACGAAAACGAAAACGACGATAATTACAAAGAGTTTCACAATTGAAAATACTAAATAATAATAACAATGTTTAAACCAACAGCTGATCCCGCGCTTGATATGGAAGCCCCAGTGCACAAAGACGATTCCGCCCGTGATTATCAATACTATTCCTATCATGCAATACAACCCGACCTACGATCGCGAATTGAACTTCAAGTTCAAGATACCAGTAAATACTTTTTGCCGTGTGAAGCATTTATTGAAATCGAGGGAAAACTCGAAACAAATGTTGCAGCTGATATCCCATATGCAGATAACGCAAATGTCCGAGTTGGTTTTGTTAATAATGGCATAATGGCGTTGTTTGAAAGTGCAAGATATCTCATTGATGGAAAAGAAATTGAATCAATAGACCGTGAAGTTGATGTTGCAACAACAATAATCGGGCTAGCAAGATACTCCGATGATTATACAAGATCGGCTGGTCCGTCTATGCTGCTTGCAAAGGATACCTCTGATAACGCTGACCACCTTCAATACATTAAAGGGTTAACACCGCAAGACACTTCAGTTGCTAATCAACAAGAAGCAGCAAATCCAGAACGTCGAGCCAGACCTGGCGCTGATTTTGAAATTATTAAAGGCGTTAATGATAATTTCAATCTAGGGTTTGCAACACGAAAATTAGCATTGCAAGGACAGCGGCGATATTTTTCATGTGCGATTCCACTCCATCACATATTTGGATTCTGCAGAAATGTCAGAAAAGTCATCTATGGAGCCAAACACACAATCGCGTTAGTGCGAAAAGGCAATGACAATGATGCAATTTGGCGTACTGGTGCCGATGAAGGTAAAGTTGTTTTGAGTAAAATAGTATTGTGGATGCCAGTAATGACCCCATCAATTGCCACAGAAGAGCGGCTGCTCTCATTTATGGAAACAGGCGGCAAATCATTGCTAAGTTGGCTATCAACAACAACTGATGCCAAAGAGGATAATGTTGCTGATACATTTACATGGCACCTGGCATCAAAACAAGGCGTTTCAGCTCCACGTCATATATTTATAGCGCTGCAGAATCGGAATCGACCAGGCTCCCAAGAACGCAGTCATATGATATTTGATCGATTAGGAGTCAAGGAGGTTTCACTGAGAATAAATGGACAACAGGAACCAACCGAGGATATACAGCTTAATTACGACACTAACCACATAGCACGTGTGTATCATCGGATGCTGTCATATATGGGTCGTGATGAAAATGTTGATACTGGTTTACAAATATATCAACTTGATTTTAAAAACCTATATCCGATTTATTACTTTTCGCTGGAACATCTTGATTTAACAAGGCAATCCGTCGTTGACATACATTTTAGGGCTCGTATAGATCCTCCTGGTGTTGATTATAGAGCGGTTGCTGTCATTCTCAGCGACAAATCAATGTTGTTAGAAGGGGCTGGCGGACGAATGAGAATCGTTGATGCACCAGTGGAAAATATGTAAACGATTCACAATTAGATCAATTGAAAGCATAAATGTGTTTTACAATAAAATGCCATATAGTGTTGTTAGTGTCAAGCTGACTGATGGTCAGGTCAAGAAATTAAAATCAAAATCCGCTAAAGAATGTGGAACCACAAGAACGTTAAAACCAGCGCATATGTCCGGCGGTACACATAAAATATCATTGACGGATCGTCAAATAAAACATTTCAATGATGCAATGAAAAATAAGCGGGGGGTTCAAATTGTATTTTCGAAGGCTGCAATTGCCAACATGATAAAATCAGGTGGTATATTTCCATTGTTAGCCGCAATACCAGCATTGAATGAAGCGGCTGCCCCAGCGGTGGCGAAGGCTGCGGCGTTGGGAGCCGTTGGTACCGCGGCAGGGATGGCGTTGAAAAAGGCAACTGGAAAAGGATATAAAAAAGGGAAAGGGTCTAAGACTACCAGGAACCCCGTATTCATGGTACAGCGGGAGATCCGTTCACGGATCAGGTCTGATAATACCAGGAATGGTTTATTAGTTGAAAACCCAATTCTTCCCATGTCCAATTTTGATTTAATTGATGCTGCTAAAAAACTAGCGATAAAAAACTTCAAAGGGGTTTTTATGAAAGATCAATTACCGAGAAAATCTAAACGCGTTGAAACCGGTATCATCAATCTTGATAACAGTAACAGAGCGGGAACTCATTGGGTTGCATACGCGATTGATCCACGTGGGATTGTCTATTTTGATTCATATGGGCTAGCTCCACCAAGCGAGTTTATGAGGTATATAAATTCAAAGAATCAATCAATTCCGATTTTTTATTCCACGCTGCCAACACAACAATTAAATGATCCACCGATATGCGGCCGTGAAGTCCTCGCGGTGATTTCATCGTCACAGAAACCACCTCATCTGGTTGTAAATGAATACACGAGAGCGAAATTACACGGTAATTTTAGAGAACCAATAAATTGAAAACACAAGTTGCGCTAACAATAATGATTGATATTTGGGGACTATCACTGTCAATGTCGAAACCCACCACGAAAACATCTGCGGGTTCTATCGCGAATGTAAAAAAAATTGAAGATGAAATCGCTGAGACGTTGAATTTAGCAAGTGTTGACCCGAACGAAATAGTTGTATTTCAAGATCGCCAGGATAAATTGAAATCCAGTAATATATCCGCGGACGACATTTTGATACGGAAGAGCGAGGCCGCTGAAAACTCTATTGCACTGTATTCCAGCGACGGACGACTTAAAACCAGGCGCACTTGTGTCTACGATCACCGACGCGATTGCCGCCCACGGCCGTAATCTGGATGATTATATACGAGGTTATACTACTTTTCGCAAAAATGTTGTACATAAATTCTTTGGATCTCCGCTTGTGGTTGGCGTGACTCTCGCTGAAATTAATAACTTTCTGGATTTATTCTTTTTTAACAAGGGGGAGGGGAGGATGATGGATGGAAATGAAATCAAGGCAAATTATCACGATATGTACACGGATATTTCTAAACTAATAGAAAATTTTGAAAAAGTACAAAAACCCACTAACGAAATTGTTAATAAGTTCTTTGAGGGTAGTAAAACCAAAGATATCACGACGAAATTTTCTGACATCGACTTTTATATTAAAGACCAAGAACGGATTAGAATCAGAAGCCTTCTGATTTCATTCTTTTTTAACGCGAAGGAGGGGAGGATAATGAGTTCTGCCGAAATCAAGGCAAATTATCTCGATATTTACACGGATATTTCTAAACTAATAGAAAATTTTGAAAAGGTACAAAAACCCACTATCGACGTCATTGGTAAGTTTTTTGGACCCTCAATTGTGGCAGGCTGAAGCGCTGAAATTAGCGAGTTTATCGGCAAGCATACTCACAATGCCTACATCGCTGATAATTTCTTTGGTGTACCGGCTACATCTACGATGACTCTCAAAGATATTAATATGTTTATGGTGAGACAAACAACACTTAATACCATCGTGCATAAAATTTTGGGGAAAACCCCTGTGTCTGAAACCACATCTCTGACAGGCCCGACCCTCGCTGAAGTTAAAAAAGCTATTGACGAACAAAAGCTCACCAGCGAAATTGTTAATAAGTTTTTGGGAACGTATGGCCCCCAAGATATCACGACAAAATTTTATCACATTGACCTGTATCTTAAAGACCAAGAACAGCTTAAATCCAGAGACCTTCTGGCTTCATTCTTTTCTAACAAGGAGGCGAGGTGGGAGGTTATAGATCCTACCAGAATCACGGTAAATTATCTCAATATTTACGACGATCTTCTTAAACTAAAAAAAAATTGAAAAGGTAAGGATTCCGCATCCAGATATAGGCGTTAAAAATATCGTGTATACGATCGAGCATGGAACCGTGGATTGGACAAGAGACGTTTATACTACATTGTCCATCGGTCTGGTGGGTGTCGAAATGAGGGGCGATAGATACAGGCCGACGTGGGTCGATGGTATCTACAGGCTAACGTGGATCTCTATCGATCAATTTAATATGATCACGGACGGTAAAACCTACTCTGGTGGCACCGCGACGTTAATTATGAAGGGTCGCGAACAAAACTTTAATGTCGTCGCGGTTGATAGCTCCACCATTAGATCAAACATAACTTGATGTTTAGAATTTTAAGATGATTTTTCCGGCTGAAGCTACCATACCTATAGGCCCGCAATTCCCCCTCCACCCCCGGCCCGATGGCGAGTAATTGAAAACACTAGCGGGTTTTAATAGTAATGACATCGACGAAATCAATTGAACCGATAATAGTCCAAGAGGTATCACAATCGCATCGATATCGATATGATACCGTGAATGAATTTTCCGCGAGCTTGAAATCACTTTCTGAGCGTTATCGTGAAAAAATGAAAAAATACAGACGCAGCGTAGCAATCATCGACATCACCGTGTACTCGGTGTCCGGTGTGATGGCCAGCGCCGGGGTTATTTTGTCGACGGTGACCATGATGGCTCCGATTGCAGTTCCAATCGCTTTCTCCGCGGCAACAACAATACCGGCAATCGCCACCGCGATAACTAAAACGTTATCATCGTGTTCTCAGAAAAAACTCGCCGATTATACAGCTCGGAACAGTGTGGTGTTTGACGCATACTCGAAATTATCCGAATTGATCTCGATGTCGATAGATAATTCGTTCATATCGGATGTTGAATTTTCCGCGATGACCCAGTTGTATAACTCCGCGATGTTGAAATTGGAAATTGAAGACAGCGTTAATAATAATGTCACTCGAGCTGCTTCAACGAATCGCGGAGAACACCACTCCGATACGAACAAGCATGATATCAATAACATCAACAAACCCACAATTTAGTGTGAACTTCCCTTCTCCGATTCTAGTGCGCGAGATCGCGCTGGCAAAATTACGAGTATATCATAGCTGGCCTAATATCAGATCGGTTGCATTTGGCGGTCAGCAACCGAATAACGCACTGTTGTTCTCGTATAAGAATAAACCCGATGGTACTCCAGCGTGGTAAACTGTTTCGCTACCAACTGGGTCGTACCAAATTGAGCAAATTGATGCTGAAATTCAGCGTAGAATAAAATCAATCACTGGAAAAGAATCAAGCACTGGAAAAGAATCAAGCATAGCTAGTAAAGTTCATGAACAGACGCTCTCGTCGTCGATCGAAATAAACTCCCCTGAGTATGCCGTAGATATCTATAACAGCTCGTTAAGAACAGTGTTAGGATGGCCTGAAAAACCACCCGGAACCGCCGACTTAACTACGGGCGTACAATCATATCATGAAATCAATTCCGTATATCGAGATGATTTATCTGATATAAGAAAAGTAAAAATCGCCGATAGATTCATATTTACCAACAAAAACACGTTGCAATGGGATTTTATCATTAAAAGAACAGATGAGTCAATTGTTACTATTTCATTTACGCTAACTGACATCACTGGTTATTTTAATGAAATTAATCAATTACATGAAACACAACTCGATCAACTACGGCAAACAAAATCGCGAAAACACGTTGAAATATTAAATCAGCTTGTATCTGATATGGAATATATCAACGAACGAATTATTCAAACAATAATTAATGACAACAGGAACAATAAACAACGATTCCAAACCGGTTACAATATCACAGAAGCCGATCTACATAATTTCAAGTTTCCCGGATATAATGCTGAGGAACTAAAATAATCTGTTAGAAATGTTATCAAGGTACTACAGGCACAAGATTCAATTATCCTCAAATATAATAATGACCCAGATGGCGGCGGTAGGCATATTGCCCCGCACAATGTAAATATTTAAGTTGTCATTGCGCTCAATTTAGTATGTGATGCAATTGAAGGAAGCTATCAAATTAATCTAGAGCAATCAAATCAAGCTCAGCAAGGATATATTCTTTATTCGTTTGCACCAACAGCTCCTCCAGGATTTCTAATTACTGAAAACACAATTAATTCTGTCTATAGGCGATGCCATAATAATTCGCTGACGAGGATTAATTTCCGACTCACTGACCAGTCAAATAATTTAATTGATCTACAAGAGGAGGTGTTAGCGATTAGTCTGTTTGTGAGATCCTGAAAAGATTTCCGTCCTAAGGACTTTCATCATAAATGATTTTCATGTTAAATGATTTTCGTATCGGACTCGATCAAATATTTGGTTGAAATCGTAAAAACCCTTGTGAAAAATCATTTATGATTTTTGTTAACCTGTAGCAGCAGGGGTGGCAATGACAACATCGTTGCGACCCAGATGATTGAAAAATCACTAAGTCTCCGTTTGCTAAATGGAGACTTATTTTTTTTTTTTGGTTAAAATATGAGATTCGCAGGAAGGCTCTATTTTCCGTTTTGAGGCTTCAATCAATTTTGTCGGAAAAAGTTGTCAGATTCGCCCCCCTGCTGCTACCCGGAAAAACCCCCTAAAAAACAACCGATCCTCGAGAATCTACTGGCAAGCTTTCTCACGTACCCACATTGGCCGAATCTGAGACTTGAACCCACGCAGACAAAGGTGAGTTTGCAGTGATCCGTAACGGAGAGCGCTTTAGACAACTCGGCCACTCCAGGTCCCCAAACCTTTTGACTACTAATAATTGTCTGCATTAACAGACTGATAAACGTTATTATTCATTGTGCATGCCATCGTCTCTATGAAAACATATCGTCTGCTATTCCAAATTATTATCAATCCTATTCTTTTATTTTGTTTCAACAATTCATCAAACAAACATAAGGCAGCATAGTGTAATTTTGCAAATTGGCTAATTTCAAATATTAAACGTGTGTGTGTGTGTGTGTGTGCTAAGGTAGGCCACTGTGTTGTCTATTTTTTATTGCCATTGCAGAATAGAGTAATGGAACCTGAGTTAGCTGACAAAATGCAGACTGAAATGTTAACTTTTAGTCTATTTAGCATTGTACAAAGAAAGATGGGAACAAACAGTCTGTTCCTATTAAAAAATACATATGAAGAGAGCAATTTGTTTATTGTTCATTCTGTAGTCAATTGTCGATCAAGCTTCAAAAGTGTAGTATCAGCCATCGAAAGTGCATATTTGAAATACGGATTTGCATTAGAAAAGGTATGCTACATGATAAAAAGTGTTGAATCCTCATGGCAATGGAGAGTTATGTCAAAGAGCTCAACTTCGAATCTGATTCCATCCAAGAAACTCTTAAATTGTTATTGAACAGAAATAAAATTCTTGAGGCAAACCTCCAAATAAATTTTAAAAAATATTGAACATGATCCAATTCTTCTTAGATTTGGAGCTGAGATATTTGTAGATTCCATCAACTCTATATTATAATGTTGCGAACTATCCTCTAGTACTGGGGAAGGAAAATTGTACTAGAAAAAAATATGTTAAAATTATTCATCTTCCATGTGAAATAAATTGATGGAGAATTTGAGGGAGAAAAACATTAGTAAAATTTGTACAGATGAAACAACTTTGGAAAAATGGAAAACGATTATTAATGCTAACCTTGATCATTCACCAGAAGGAAACAAATTACTGACGCTGACATTTAGCATTTAACTGGGCAAATTCACTGACGCTGATCTTTAGCATTTAGTAGGGAAAATTGATCTTAGCATTTAACAGGGAAAATTTACATTTAGAATTAAACGGAAAATTTCATGTCGAAATCTATTAGCATTACCCTAGAAAAAATTACTGGCCCTGACCTTTAGCATTAAACAGGGAAAATTCAATGACACTGATATTTTGCATTTACCAGGAAAACAATTACTTGTGCTAGTCAATAGCAATACAAATATTTAGTTTGGTGTCCCATATATGAATGGAAAAAAGACCTGCCATTTTCAAAGATGAAGTTGCCAAAACACCAATTAAAGAGTTGTATGGGTTTAGATCAAAAGTATATTTATTCAAGATGGAGAAAAATTAGACGAAAAACTTCGCAAAGGAAATAAAAGCAAAGTGCTTAAAAACAACGAGAAATTCGTGTTGTACCCAAATGAAGTCTTTGATCACAACCATATTATTGATACAAATTGTAATCATGAAATGCATAACAAAATTAAACATAGCGTGCAGTATATATTTAATGACAAGCATATTTTTGGTTTACGATATAAACTCACGTTCATACGAACACGTGCAACCGATACATATTTTGCTTTCAGCAAGAATGTATAGCTCGAAACTCTTAACTCTTTACAGGTTGTTCTGCCGTTTTATTTCAAGAAATCTAACATTTCTCTTTTCTCTATTTTCTCCGATACTAGTCCATTATTTTGTGCTATACTTTTTCCTTGTTAAATTCCATATGGATCAAACAACACAAACAGATAGTTGAAGATTATAGACCGTAAGGAAGTGCATCTAATTAAAAAACATTTACATTAGTTATGAATAATAGATTGTGGAAGTGCTACATATGATCCGCAGAAAACGTGAGGATCCTTTAAAAGTTTTCCTTTAAAAGTTTTCTTCCAGATAGTAAGTCTTTCTTTAAAAAACAAGATTAATTTTGAGACATGTATTCATATTTTGCTTCTAAAGCCCCTGGAATTCTATAGATGGATCTGGCTGCTGAATCCTATCAATAAGTAATTATTGTTGAATTGTAACATGAGGGAACTACTTTTTGAATCCTAGAAATATGGAATTACTGTGAAATCCTAGCAATAAGTAAATATTGCTGAATCGTACCAAAATGGAATTATTGTCGAATCCTAGCAATATGGAAGTATTGCTGAATCCTAGCCATATGAAATTATTGTTGAATGCTAGCAATATGGAACTACTGTTGAATCTTAGAAATATGGAGCTAGTGTTAAATCCAAGCAATATAGAATGATTTTTTTTAATCCTATCAATATGGAATTACTGCTAATTCCTAGAAATATGGACTTATTATTGATTTTAGAAATATGAAATTATTGTTTAATCCGAACAATATGGAATTATTAATGATTCTTATCAAGATGGAATTACTGTTGGATCATAGCAATTTGTAGCTAAAGTTAGATCCAAGCAATCTGGAATTATTTTTCAATCCTAGCAATGTGGATTAATTATTTAATTCTGGCAATATGGAATCATTGTTGAATCCTATTAATATGAAAATATTGTTGAAAACTAGCAATGATTTTAATATGTAATTACTGTTGAATCCTGGCAATATGGAAATACTGTTGAAACCTAGTAATATGGAATTATTGTTGAATCCTAGCTATATGGAATTACTATCGAATCTTAGCTATATGGAATTATTGTTTAATCCTAGCTATATGGAGTTATTGTTTTTTTTTCACGGTCGATTTTATAGTCACAAGTGCTTTCTTTTCATGTTATCTATATAATTTTACTTAGTCAATGGCAAATGCTAATTTCATCAGGTTTTAAAAAAAATAAAATCCAAATTAATTTTGTTTTTAACAGTTCTTAAGCAATACATACAAATGTTGTACTACCAACAGTAAAACCTAAATTAACTAAAGGCAAGGACAATCCAGCTATCGAAATGTCTAAACCATCTGTAACTTCTAACATGCTTCACCCAGTCTAAAACAGTGTGCGCCTTTATATTAGATCGAGTAAGTTTCTATGGTTAAATAATTTTTAGCCTCTCATGCGGAGCAAGAAGTGTAGGATTTAATATCATGCCTTTCCACTCACATTATCTAACAATAAAAGCGACAAATATATACTGAGCAAAAATCTTGTCAGGTTAACATACATTTGTTATCAGGTAGCCTATTGTGAACAAACTGGAATTATTTGTTTTAAGAAACAAACAACGTTCATTTTGTGTGTGATTGGGACTTTTAAAGTCGTTTTAACAATTGTTCAGTCACATCGCTACGATGTCTGCAGTGAGGCAGTTTATAGTGATGTCTGACACTGGGACATTATACCGCAGACATGTAGCATGATGTCCCACCCATTCACATTATCATGACACCAGGCTGACCAGTTCTAGCACCTCTTAATGCTGAATGCCAGGCGAGGTAGCTGTTAGTACCATTTTTTTAAGTCTTTGGTATGGCCCGGCCTGGGATCGAACCCACGACCTCCCGCTTCCACGGCGGACGCTCTAACCACTAGGCCACCGGAGCAGTTCCTCTTGAATCATTTGTAAACTTGCATTGTACATTTTGCTATAATGATATTTGTTTCAGATTCATCAGACATGTATTACCCACTATCACTTCCACCTAAATAGACTGCCGATTAACTCCAAGTGTTATCAATGCCTGATAGTTTTTATACTTGTAGTGTCGATAAAATTGTCAGATCAACATTCATGCAGTGAAACTAAACAACTTCATAAACGTTTTCAAAGTCCTTGTCTGAAGGCAGAACTATCTTAAATAACTTCATACAGGGCATGCTGGGAGAATCAGTGAGATGAAACTTAAATGCTGTAAACAAATTAATACTGTATTTTGTTTTAATCAATATCTTAATTTTATTCTAATTGTCTTGTTGCTACAAGTTGATGCTGAATACTTTCATGAATAAAAAACTTTTATTTTTATACCTAATGAACATGATGTCAAAAATATTTAACCACCTTGAAGATCAGTTGCTGTTGTTGTTCTTGTTGTATGGTTTAACGCCATTTTTCAAAACAATATAGGTTATACATGGCGACCAGTGTTATTGGTGGAGGAAGAACCCAGGAGAAACCCCAGAAAGAACCACTGACCCACGAGAAGCTACTGGCAAGCTTTCTCCCACACCCACATTGGCCGAATCTGATACTCGAAACCATGCAGACAGAGGTGAGATGGCAGTGACCCGTAGAGGAGACCTCTTTAGACCAATCGCCCTCTGTGTTGTCTGAATTTGTTTCCTCTTCCATGTACTGTGATTACATAATTTGTAATTTTGTACACTCTTGTTCAGCAATCACACATTTAGCATTTGCTTTCCTAAATTCCTGTAAACGTTGTCCAAATTGTCTCTTAGTTCAACCATAAATAAATCTTTTGCTTTTTATTAAGTTAACATTTCAGTGTGTTTTACAAACTTTGAAACATTATGTATTTTGTGTTCAATATCTCCCACTTCTCTGTGTCAAAATTTTATAAAGAAAACCAAATATGATTTTGAAATGTAACACAAAAAAGGTTAGATGCAATGTAATTTTCAACTTTTATCAATTATAAAAAATAATTTGGAATCTAATTTGGTAAACAAAAGAATACATTTTAAAACATTAAAAATGTGGAAAACTTAACAAGTTAAGCAAATACCATTATTGCAAATCTGATCAGAAGGAATACAAAAAAAATTAAACAATGCTTTCATAAATGGAATTAAAACTGATAAATACCACTGACAAAATTACATTTACTAAAAATTCCAATCAATTCATAATTCATCTTGTATAACTGATTAAATATTAAATCATATACAACATTAAAGATATTCTGTGCATCATTTATCAAAATTAAATAACTTTTAGGTGTGCCAATTATCAAAACTTAAAAATCTGGCCCTGAGCACCAGACATAATTCTCAATAGGAGACAAAGTATCCCAAAGAAGAACACATTAGATGTAAGAGTCTATTACATTTACTCTGTAGTTTTCAAATTTCAACAATTTCTTTAAGGCCATCAAAGGCAGCATAGAGTCTGCATATATAAGCAAAGCTAGCTAAATCCTGTTATCTACAATAAATTAAAAGTATTTGCTAACTAAACAAACATACTATAGATGGCATACTACATGCCTGCTGTTAAATTTTTACATCCATTCTTTTGATCTTTTCATCAACAGTGAAAAACAAAATCTGTGCAAAATCAGTTCTTTAATACAGTTGTTGTCCCTGCTTAAAGCCTTGCCTCTTCATGGCCTTTTCTCAACAGAACACACGACTCTTTTGGCCTAGTGGTCAGAGTGTCTAACTCCGATGCAGGAGGTCGTGGGTTCGAACCCCAGCTGAGCCATACCAACGATTTTTAAAAATGGTAATGAAATCTTGAATATTGTTGTCAGCATTTCAAAACAGAATAAAAATAACTCAATAAAATACACATACTTTGTTGTCTAATGATGTTATCAGCGAATTGAGAAGACCGCCATCCATGACAGGAACCATTATTTACAGTAATCGTCAAATTTCCTTAATACATTCAAACCTATGAATGATTTCAAATTGATCTTCCATTATGCCGTTCTTTTTAAATGTAATAACTTCAAATTAGTTTTCATTCTGCCATTCCTGTTTTTCAGTCAAGAATATTTATGTCATATACTGTAACACCATCTTCTCCCTAAAGTCAATGTGTGGAATCATTATACACTGGCATTGTCAAATTTACTAGTTCTTAAAGTTGAACTAAAAATTTCACTGCAAAAAATCTCTGTATTTATTTAGATAAAATATGCAAATTATTTGGCAATCTTCTCAATACACCATCATAAAATTAGTTGTGGTTCATTAACTCAAGGGTATTCTTGTTTTATCAAAATAGGAGTGATCCAGATATTTAGGAACGTTTAGACACTGAATTTGCAAGAATAATTACCTACTGAATGGTTGCTCACTCAATTCCTATTTGGGCAAACAAGATATGAACATTTTCAGTATCACTATGACCCAGCAATTTCTGTTTATAAACTACTATATTTTATACAATTTTTCGTACATTTTTATTTTTATTTTCAGTGTATGAAACATTATATGTAAAATAAACAATTATCATTTTATAGTACTGAAAGTATGAAAAATAAAGGGATCATACCTGAAAAGGTTCTACGGAACACATGCTACTCGACAACTGAACGGCACAAATGTAAGAAGTAAATATATTTTCTGTCTGACAATTTATTTACAATAAAAATAAAAGTATTCAAAAAGATTTGAGCTGTTAATAATAATAATAATAATAATAATAATAATAATAATAATGATAATAATAATAGTGGTCTAAGGTTTACATTGCCGGAAAGGGAGTGGGAGACAAGCGTCCCACTCCAGAAATCCCCCATACGTTTTGAGTGTCTGATAGCCTCTGTCAACTAAAATCCAGCTCCTGGCCTTCACGAGTGGTTTAGATTTGAAGTCCGGCGGACCGCATTATCCACCAACAGGAGAAAGGGTGAAGGCGGGACACTGGCGCCCTAAAACCAGTTGCTTCGAGTAGATGGGATTCGTAAACCTTGGATGGTAGCTCATCTAGAAGTAGGAAAACTCCGATTCCAAACCTCTGCTGCCTTGCGGCTATACACACTCATGTGAAAGTCTAAGGGAGTAAACCCCAACAAAAATCTGGAGACGGAGTCCCTAAGGCGGTGTGACATTGACCTCAGTCATTCCGGCAACTCCTGCAACGCCGTTGGTACCAAGCTGTATCGACATTCGTCGTTCCCTTAGGCCTACCAGCTGCGTAATCTCATAGGTTTGTAACTAGAAAAACTGTGACCCTAAACTGGTTATTCAGCGACATTATTCACACAACCCTCGACTTCATTCCATTAACGGCTCGTTTAGAAATATCCCCAGAGTAGCCGCGATTGTGTGCTAGTCTAACATCGGTGCTGATATCAAGGGGGAATATGGAGATTTCTTATTTTTATTAATAATAATTATCTGCGGTCTCGCGAGCATCGGACGCGTGACGCAGATGTCAGTGAAGAATGCAGAACTCAGCATTCTTTACAAAACAGTATTACTTCGGTTGCAATGTATTGCATGATTTTCATTAGTTGTAACATGAAAAGTGAGGATTAATTCTGCGCTACTCTGCATGGTGTACGTCTTCACTTCCCTCCTTATAAGCATCACACTGAAGACATGTAATGTAATACTAATGCTAAGGATGAACTTACCATAATTAAGATCAGTATTTTTTCGTCGCTCGAAATCTTTGTATATGCGTGTGCGTCGAGATCTGCACTGTTGGCAGAAAAATATTTCTCACCGTCATTACAGTTCATGACCATGGGTTATCTCGTGATTTACCTATCAAGCGCCGAGTTTTCAGCCAATATATGCAACTCGGTGGTCTGTAAATATTTTGTTTTAAGATCGTTAAACGTGAATTAATAGGGAACATCTTTTCCAGCAATAGGAACTTTGTTCTTTATTTCAGGAATACATCAAGGCGATGCAGACATAATATTTAAAAAACGGATGATATTTGGTTATTGTATGTCTCAAAACGAGCTCTATAATCAAGTGATAATTACTGATAACATCTCATTCTACCATTTTGGTGTTGTTTTGTACCTTTAGTTAGTAGTTTTAATGATCGTCCAAAAAAGGAAGCGTAAACTAGATACAACATATATATAAGAACAATGGTATCGTATATAACAGTAGCATAAACGTATGGCTGTGTTTTTCATTAAGACTGATAACTTCTCGACTGCAGCGTTTCTCAAGCAATCTGCATCAAATCGAAGGGCCCGCGGAAAGCAAAGTGAACAAACATTCAGTTTTATCAGATAACCTTTTTGGAGTTGTCACCTTGTTTTTGGGGAAACGGGTACCGTGTGACATGTTCACTACCGATGGGCCAGTTAATGTTTGAAAATGGACTTCAGGTTGAGCGTTCCCTTTTGTAATACGGATTCGTTTTGTCCACACTCGCGCTGTTTTAAATTGGTCGAATAATGTTAGGTTTGAATAGCAAATTTATCATGGAACAAATTTAGTTTAAGTCAATAATTTGCTGTCGTCCTCTTTCCCTCCATTACTTTGTTTATATGTTTGTCGTCTTTCAGAATCACGTGATTACAGAGGGTATTCATTTGTTATAAGTGTATAGTGCAGTTTAGAGGTTAAAAAAAACATTCAAGGTACCGCCATGTATTTGCTTATTTTATATACGGTATAAGTATTGTTTAACATGAGTTTAACCTTTGGCATTCGCTTTTCCATATAGAACCGTCTGTATTAAGATTAAAACTGTTTTCTGACCTTGATTTTATTCACAGACTAATACATAGTCAATTTCATGCGCGCCTACCCTCCTTCATGCATACATACGTACATATTTATCCATAAGCCTACTTATATACATGCATACATACCCCACCGCTCCGGTGGCCTAGTGGTTAGAGCGTCCACCGCGGAAGCGGGAGGTCGTGGGTTCGATCCCCGGCCGAGTCATACCAAAGACTTACAAAAATGTTACTAACAGCTGCCTCGCTTGACGTTCAGCATTAAGAGGTTAGTGTTAGGACTGGTCGGCCTGGTGTCAGGATAATGTGACTGGGCGGGACATCATGCTACATGTCTGCGGCATGATGCCCCAGTGGTAGACATCACTATAAACTGCCTCACTGCAGACATCGTAGCGATATGACTGAAAAATTGTTAAAGCTACGTTAAAAAATCCTAAACAAGCATACATACCTATAGGCTTTAATATTTACGTGTAAATAAGCGATTGATAGGATTTAAAGCCCATGGCTGATCAGACATATTACCTGTCTTGATAGGCGAAGCACCCAGTAATATCTGAATGGTTTTTAATCCGGACATTATGTAAGTTTATTGGACGTAGACAGTTTAAATGATGTACATGTCCACAGATATAGCAACGAACTAACCAGTGTTTACCTGATACTAATTATTTTGAGAGATGAGTGTACATAATCGAGTGATATGCGGATATCTACACTACGATTATGTGCCGCTTGCATTATGCATTCCCTAATTGATGATGATGAAAGGTATATAAGACGTGTAAAGGTAAAGTGCAGGCATTTTTGTTTACGTCTTTACTTGTCCACGCTAACATTTTGTATACTTTAGTATCGGCATAAATGCACATTATTGTCCAAGTGCAATAGCAGCAGAGAGGGTGAATCCTACAACGTTTTTAGACAAAATTTGATTGAAATCCTAAAACGAGCCGTCTTAAAATCTTATTTTAACCAAAAAAAGGCGAACCCTACAACGTTTTCAGACAAAAAAATTGATTGAAATCTACATACGAAATCATTTTAACTAAAAAAATGAAAACGATTTTTTAATCAATTTTGGTCGCAACTTGTTGTCATCCACCCTCTCTGCTGCTTAGTGATTTCATCACTGGGTTAATAAAAATAATAAAATGATTTTAACCGAATATTTGATCCAGTCCTTAGGATGAAAATCATTTATGATTTCACAAACAAACTAATCACTAACACCTCCTCTTGTAAATCAATCAGATTATTGGACTGATCTGTGAGTTTGAAATTAATTCTCGTTAATGAATTATTATGGCACCGCATGTAGACTGGATTAATTGGGTTTTCAATTATTAAATACCCTGGAGGAGCTGTTGGTGCAAATGAATACAAAATATATCCTTGCTGAGCTTGATTTGATCGTTCGAGATTAATTTGATAGCTTCCTTCGATAACATCACACACTAAATTGAGCGCAATCACCGTTGAAATATTTACGTTGAACGGAGCGATATGCCTACCGCCACCATCTGGATCATTATTATGTTTGAGGATTTTTATTTCCGGTGATGCTGTTTTTTTCCACGTATCATGAATTATTTTAAAACCAATATCGATAGCATCGTTGAGAGATTTTTGTAGTTCAGGTACGTTATATCCTTGTAGTTTGACTGTTGGAATATCTTTGACGGGGATATTATATTCTTCTGCAAATTCTGTTCTCGTTTTAGGATTACCGTCATCTAATACCTCTTGAATAATTTGTGAATTAAATGTTTCCATGTCATTGATGATTTTGTTACATAGTTCTACAACGCTGATAAATTCATCTCGGGTGAGATAGCCGGATTTAAGAGATATTAACAACAGTGGAAAATCATTATTCATTGCTTTGAAATTGTCATCGAGTTTAAAAATGTTAGCCATAAGAAATTTCCTGTTACTATCTTCAAAGATACTAAAAAATTCTGTAGGTAAACACTCTTTGTAACTCTTTATTGGATTATCAGGTTTTGTCCTGTCTGTGACATAATCAGATTTTTTAGGTTCTGGTACATTAACGGTTTTCCCCAGAGTTTTACTCTGGGGTGGTAATTCTGGCCATCCTAGTACGGTTCTTATCGAGCTGTTATAGATATCTACGACGTATCCTTCTGTGCTTATTTCAATGGCAGATGATAGCGTCGGCTCATGAACTGTTATAGCGATTTTTGACTCTACTCCAGTAATCGATTTTATTCTACGCGCGAATTCATCATTGATTTGTTCGATTTGGTAAGACCCTGTTGGTATTGAAACAACGTTCCAGTCTGGGGTTCCGTCGGGTTTATTCTTATTTGCAAACACTAAAGAGTTATTCGGTTGTTGACCACCAAATGATTTTGATCTGATATTAGGCCAACTGTGATATACTCGTAGTTTTGCAAGCGCGATTTCACTCACAGGAACCGGAGAGGGGAAATTCACACTAAACTCGGGTTCCGTTGATGTAATTGATATCATACTCGTTTGTACTGGTTTCGTGTTCTCCACTATTTGTTGAAGTAATTCCTGCTGTGTCGTCATTATACTCATGATTTATTTCTAATTTTGGTATCGAGGAATCATAAATACTGACCATCACTGAGAACTCACAATCTGGTAATGTTGATATTATTGAGATCATTTTGTTTTTTGGGTTCGTGTTTTCTGATTCCATCGGTGTTGTCATTGTTATTATACTCATGTTGTCGCTCTAATTTCGATATCGCGGAATCAAAAATACTGACCATCGCTGAGAATTCACTATCTGATATAACCGTATTATCGAGTGACGACGATATCATCAATGATAATTGCGAATATGCGGTTGATGCAATATGAAATTGAAGTAAGTAATTCTGCAGTTTACTCTGGCTGCATGATGATATCTTTTTTGCTATCCCGGTTAATATACCCCCGATTGTAGCCACCGCAGAAATGCAAATTGGAACTACGACCGGGGCAATCATTGTAACCGATGCAAGTATTATTCCGGCGCCAGCGAGAACGCTTGACACCGAGTACATAATAACATCAATTGCGGTGATTTTTCGTCGGTATTTTTTTATTTTTATTTGATATTCCTCAGTGAGGGTTTTGAGTCTATTCTGAAATTCTCTGACCTGATCATAGCGACATTGAGTTGATGAAATCATTTTTATTTTAAAAACACTAGCGTTTTCAATTGTGAAATCCTTTCAATTTAGTTATTTACTTAAATCCGCTACGAATTCAACATACCAGGTTACTGAAACCCCAATCAAATTTTTATCAGTAGCTGTTATAGTGAACTTTTCAGTTGTATCCTTGTCGATGATCGTTGAAATCGTATTATTGACCCCGGATGAACTGGACGATGATATATTAAATTGAGTTAATGGTGTTACTAGTGTTAATCGATAAATACCCTTAACGGTTGCAGTGATATCTAATTTGTTGTCTGTAGGTGTCCACTTAAATGATCCGTGTTGGATTGTATATACTACGTTATTGGTTCTATCATGAGGGATTTTTGTTTTTTCAATGATTGTTATCATCCTCGAAAAATCACCTTTGACGGCTTCGATGAAGTTTTTCGTCTCATCGATGGATTTTTTAATATCAGGGAGTTTTATTTCAATTTTATCCAACTGGGTTCCAATAAATTTATCAATGATATTTCTACGAAATGATATAAACTGTTTTCCGTTATCTTCAATTTTAGATTCAAGTATTTTTAGTACAGCCAGAGAATTGTTTAACTCATCGTTGAGAGTTTTTAATCGATCTGTAATCGTCGAAACGAGTACACCCGGTTTGAGTTTACCCTGATCGGAAAATAACGCGATAGTATCCTCGATTGCGTTTTGTTGTTTAACTAAAATATCATCCAGAGAAATATTACTGGTTTTCAATTTACCCTGATCCGAAAATAACGCAACGGTGTTCTCGATTGCGTTTCGTTGTTTAACTAAAATATCATCCAGAGAAATATTACTAGATTTCAATTTACCCTGTTTGTCCTGAAATACAACTATTTCATTGGGTTCAACACTTTCTAAATTCAACGTCTCAGCGATTTCATCTTTAATTTTTTTTGTTATATCCTTGATAGAATCAGGGGTTGCAGTGCCATCGGGTTTGGGTTTCAAAGATCTCCCCCAAATATCAATCATGTTATTGTAAAACTCTTTCTCTCTCTAAAAAGCGATTGCTGGTGTAGTCATTTACGACAATATGAGGTGGTTTTCCGCTTGGGTTACTCAAGGAGTTAGAAATAGCGTCAAGGACATTTAATACTTCGCTGCCGCATATTGGTGGGTCAATCATCGTTTGTGTTGGTAGCGTAGAATACCAAGTCTTCATTGGAAGGGTTTTTATATACCGCATAAACTCTTTTGGTGGGGCTAATCCATATGAATCAAAATAGACAATCCCACGTGGATCAATAGCGTATGCAACCCAGTGAGTTCCAGGTCCGGTGCTGTTATCTAAATTAATGATTCCGGTTTCAACGCTGTTTGGTTGATGTGGTAATTGATCTTTCATAAAGACACCTCTGAAGTTTTTAATCGCGAGTTTTTTAGCCGCATCCATTAAATCAAAATTGGACATGGGAACCATAGGTTCGGAAATCGAAGATTTCTGAATTAATAAATCGTTCCTGGTAGTCTTAGACCCTTTCCGCTGTACCACGAATACGGGGTTCCTGGTAGTCTTAGACCCAATCCGTGAACGGATCGTCCCTTTTTTTTATATCCTTTCCCAGTTGCCTTCTTTAGTGCCATTCCTGCTGCAGTACCAACGGCTCCTAACGCTGCCGCTTTAGCCACCGCTGGGGCTGCTGCTGCAATCAATGCTGGAATCGCAGCTAACAACGGAAATATACCGCCTGTTTTAATCATATTTTTGATAGCAGCCGCAGAAAGAGTAATCTGAACACCTTTTTTGGCTGCAAGTGCATCATTGAAATGTTTCACCTGACGAGTTGTCAGCGATAATTTATTTGCACCACCAGTCATTTGATTAGGTTTCAACGTGATTGTGGTTCCACATTTTTTAGCTGATTCCGATTGCAATTTTTTTAATTGACCGGGAGTTAACGTAACACTAATAACACTATATGACATTATACATAATAGATTGATTCTAAATCGTTTACAATTTCAATTACATGTTTTCTACTGGGGCATCTACCACTCTCATTCTTCCACCAACACCTTCAAGTAGCATTGATTTATCACTGAGAATGACAGCAACCGCTCTATAATTAGCAATAGCACCACGAGTCACATTAGCTCTAAAGTGTATATCAACGACGGACTGTCTTGTTAAATCGACCAGTGAGAAGTAATAGATCGGATACAGATTTTTAAAATCATATTGTGATATTTGCAAACCAGTATCGACATTTTGATCACGTGCCATAAATGTCAACAGACGATGATACACGCGTGCAATATGATTTTCTGTGTAATTAAGTTGTATATCCTCGGATGGTTCCTGTTGGCCGTTTATTCTCAGTGAGATGTCTTTCACACCTAACTGATCAAATATCATATGACTGAAACGTTGATCGCCAACTCGTGTGTTATCCTGTAACGCTACGAATATATGACGTGGCGCAGAAACGCCTTGTTTTGATGCTAGATTCCACGTGAATAACCCGTTCAGATTTGATTGCTTCACATCTGTACTCACGGTTAGCCAACTCAACAACGACTTTCCTCCTTGGTCCATAAATGATAGTAATCGTTCTTCTGCGGTGATTGCTGGAGTCAACACTGGCATCCACAATGATATTTTTGTTAAATTGACTTTACCGGCATCAGCATTGGGATTTGCAGCATCTGCTGGAATCCTCCAGATTGCGTCATTATCATCACTCTTTCGTACAAGCGATACTGTATGCTTCGCCCCGTAGATAACTTTTCGGACGTTTCTACAGAATCCAAATATGTGATGCAGTGGAATCGCGCATGAAAATGATTTACGCGCTCCTTGCAACATTGAAATACGTGTTGCAGCTCCTAGATTGAAGTTAGGATCGTTGTTTATAATCATATTCTCGACATCAACATTAGCAGCACCAGCATTATTCTGTGGTCGTCTTATAATAAATTGATTTCCTCCAGCGGTATTTTTAACATCCTTTGCAAACATCATAGAGGGTCCTGCTGATCTTGTATAATCATCGGAATATCTCGCTAACCCGATTATTGTTGTAGCCACATCAACGTCACGATCTATGGACTCAATTTCTTTTCCATCAATGAGATATCTAGCACTCTCAAATAACGCCATAATACCATTATTGACAAAACCGACTTGAGTACCAGCTGGATACTCTGTATCATTTGTTCTTATAATCTCTCCTTCTACTTCAATAAACGCTTCAGCGGGTAGAAAGTATTTACTGGTATCATGGACTTGAAGTTCAATTCGCGATCGACTATTTGCGTCTATCGCATGATAAGCGTAATATTGATAATCGCGTACAGAATCATCCTTGCCAACTGGGGCGTCTATATCAAACGCCGGATCATGTGATTTTTTGAACATTTTATTCTATTTATCAGAGTCTAAATCGTGAAATCCTACGGATTTTCATCGTAAACGATTTTCATCGACGTAGTTTTTTAAAGCCGCTTCCTGCTATCATATTTGCAATATTGCTTTGGTCCCCTTGATTTATCAAGGGAGTTAAAGCCATCGACGCTAATTTTTCGTCTACTGCGTTATTTATAATTCTACTAACACTTGCAGGCATTTCCGCTGTAGACGGTAACGGTTTCTTTTTTCGTGATTTCACTAATGATGTTATTTTATTCTTCGCAGTTGAAAACGCTTTTCCAGCAAGATCTCCAACAGCACCAATACCCTTATCACGAATAACTTCAATTGCTTTCATTCCTAGTTGTTTAGCCAACGGCATCACTTTTGGAGCCATTCTCGCAAATAACCCCGCAATGGTATTGCCTAAACCATCTCCGTAGTATGCTCTATAAACTGGAAACCGTGAATTAACTACGTAGACGGGGGTTGGTTTATCATGATTGTAGTGTATGATCATTATTTGAAATCAGAAACCATTTTTCAATTGGAAACGCTAGCGTTTTTATTCAGTCTCGGTGATTAATCACTGTGATACCCACTTCCCACTAACTCGCCAATGAAATCTCGATATGTGCTGATATCCATGATACCACCCTGAAATAATCGTCTACAGATATCAGATGCTTCATTAATTATTTCCGGTGAGTTATTTCCAGCTCGGAACCCTCCTACAAGAACTTCTAATCGTGATATATCATTGATAACACTACCAGGGCAGAAACTCTTTGAGTTTCCAATCCTTGGATTCTCACTGGAATCTTGCAATCCACTTCCGCTATAACCAGTTGCTTCATCCTGTTTTTCTAAATCGGCTTCTTGTAATAAATAATCAAGAAAATCATCAGCAGGTGGTAGTTGTTGTTTTTTAGGTGAAAAAGATATTTTCTTTGCAGGTTGCTGTCGCTTTTGCGGTTTTTGTTTTTCATATTGTTTATACACTATATCCACCGCATTGATATATTCAATGTATGATGCACTATCTGTCTTAATTTGACTTTTTTTAGTTTTGATTTTGTAGAATATATCAGCCCAATGAGTGAAATTCTTAACATATTTATGATGTTCTGGTTTCAACATTTTTTTTCTGTTTTCATAAGTCATAACAACAAGCGCAGGAATTTCTGGTGGATCAGTCTTATCAATTGCTGCTAACCCTTCCTCGTTAAATCTCACGCGTAAATCATCTACTGTTCTTTTTGATTCCATTTTTTGTACAGTCTGTTTTGTTTGTTCAGTTTTCGCTGCTATTTTTTCAAGTTCACCGATAACAGATTTCCCCGTCTCGGGATCACTCCCCCGTATAGCACGCTCTACCCCGTACGTTGCTGTTGTTACTGGTTTAAACAATTCTTCGGATCCCGCAGCAAAATCAGTTTGTAAACTCTGTCGTTGTTGCAGTTTATTTCTTACAGAGTCACGAATTGGTACAAATCTCCTGATTGCATCCAGTCGTTCACGAGCCAATCGGGTTGTTAATGCTTCATTGACCATTATTTGAAATCAGAAACAATTTTTCAATTGCAAAACACTTTTTCAATCCGATCTAACACCATCGGATGATTTTTAACACGATCATGGAAGAGTTTTAAGGGCGTTATCATCGATGGGGAAAGGGCGATATTATTTATTTTATAAGGAATTTCGCCCTTTCCCCACTTTTCCATTGATCAATCGGAATCATCATATCGACTAAACCAACCATTAACGGCCTATCGATTTTGTTGTTTTCAATCAAAAAATGTTAAAAAAAAAATTAAAATCTCTATGAGGGACGGTCACAATCAAATAATGATAAATGGTTGGTCAATCAAAATTGTTCATTTTCTTGAATTAACGCTCGTAGGTTTCTAGCTTTAGAATTAACCTCCTTTTTCAATTCGTATTCGTACCCCAATTCTTTTCGTATTCGTTCTACGATGGTATACAACGGAGCGAACACACTTACGTCACTGGAAAATGCGAGAGAGTCCTTAATAGAATTCTGAATTCTTTTGATGAGCGCATACTTCTTTGGTAGCATATATTTATTGTTGTTAACTCCGTATTCTATATCCTGAAAATCAGACATGATTTGATCAGGATTTAACCCATCTGATAGTTCAATATCCCAGCCTTTCAATTTTGAAATCTCGGATATGATGCTATTCATGTTTTCAGAATTCATTATTCTATAATAATGATATATTTCTAAATGAAAAATATGACGTATTAGACATAACTAAATTGAATTTTCTGTCCGCTCTTTTTTGAAATAGCCGTTTTGGTTATTCCCTCTGCAACGAATCGTACTGAGGATATACAAATATCGAAGTGCCTACTGGCTTCATTCATTGATTGAAATATTTTTTCTTCGTTAGTTATCGTATTCAAAGATTTCACAGGTCTCTTCCCAACCGTTTTGCATTTTCCAGTCTTCCCTCGTTTGGTATTCTCACTTTGAGTAACAGCCTGCAGATTTGATAAAGAATTGTTAATTGGATTAGAATCGATATGATCAATAACAAAATCATCCTCGATCAATCCATAAAAACACTCGTACACGAAACGATGATTGCGATAAAATTTCTTTCCAGCGCGAAACTTCAAATACCCCATACCATTATCAGAACCAACTGGTTTCTTCAGTCTACGGTTTCTTACAACACCATCAATGGATGCTTCATAATTTGTGATCACAGGGTGTTGTCTGAATTCTTGGTTCATTCGTATACATAATACTATTGTTTGTCTAATTCATTGTTTGGTTTAATGATAAATCTTTCGATGTAATCTTGAGGAGTTCTTATGATTTTATCCCTGACTTTGTCAAGGATACTGACTTTATCAGTGTCAGCGTCAAGGATACTGACTTTGTCAGCGTCAAGAATACTGACTTTGTCAGCGTCAAGAATACTGACTTTGTCAGCGTCAGGGTCATAATTTCTGATTGATTGTCCATTTTTTATTCTTTTATCATAATAACGCTTCAACTCCCTGTATCGCTTACCACCGCAATTCAAACACAACCGTGATTTCCCCCTAACCCCAACTCCACATCGTATGCACGGTAACGGACCAAGGCTTCCACGACGAAAGCTTTGCATATGATACCCACAGAACTCGTTTCTGCATGATTTGTTACACGGGATTACTGATCCAATCATAAGCCACTTGCAGTGATTCATATATAAAAATCTTTCATTTAAATGCTTGTTTTAATTATAGCATGAAGGAGTTCAAGAGATTGACTTCGAAAAATGCTGAATTCAATGCTGATAAGGAGTTTAAGAGATTATTAAAAATCAATCCTAGATTTAATCTCGATAGACCAAAAAAACGTAACAAACGTCCAAGAGACGGAAACATGAAAGAGTTTAAGAGATTATTAAAAATCAATCCTAGATTTAATCTCGATAAACCCAAAAAACGTCCAAGAGACGGAAACATGAAAGAGTTTAAGAGATTATTAAAAATCAATCCTAGATTTAATCTCGATAAACCCAAAAAACGTCCAATAGACGGAAACATGAAAGAGTTTAAGAGATTATTGAAAATCAATCCTAAATTTAATCTCGATAAACCAAAAAGACGTAACAAAATCAATCCTAGATTTAATCTCGATAAACCCAAAAAACGTCCAAGAGACGGAAACATGAAAGAGTTTAAGAGATTATTGAAAATCAATCCTAGATTTAATCTCGATAAACCAAAAAAAACGTCCAAGAGATTACCCTGGAAGGATGCTCAATTCAATCTCGGTATAGTTTCTAATACACCAAAGAATACAATTCTTGATAAAGCCATGATTAGTAAAATCAGAGATTGTTTTAATGAATTCAAGCGTGATGGAGCATCTTATTGTTGGTCAACATTTCGAATTGATGGTGTTGTTGATGCTACCATGACTGATGAAAAAGCAGCAGTGATAATTTCACGTGTTGGGGAAAAACGGCATTTTTTCCGAATCAAATTCATTATCGAAGTCGATGGCAAATGGATTATTAAGGATAAATTTGAACCAATCCTCAAGAATAAAAAAGCTGTCATTGTGAGTAGAGATTCCAAACCAGGGATTCTAACCGGCATTGATAAACCATACTACGAAAGATCTTATCCTGTAACAGCAGTCGTTTATGGAATATACCCGCTAAATGATAAACCTGATATTACAAAACTAGCTTCTATGAAACTATCTTCGACGTTGAATTGTGTAGCAACACGGGTAATGGAGCACTTCACAAATGCATCCCGAGGAAATAAACTAACTGATCTGCGACGTAGGAAAATAACCGAGTGGGAACTGACAGTGAAACAGCATGGTGCAAAGATTTCTGATATAGCTAAATTAGAAACATCATTACGATTCCCAATAACCGTTATGACGATAACGGGAGAGGTTTTATACGAACCGAAATATAACAAAAATGGAGCACCAATACAGATTATTGATCATAACAAACACGCGTGGACACCTGCGGTAACAATATTTCCACGAGAACGAACCGTGAAATATATCCCTAAGGAGTTCGTCGGGGATGTTTTCTATGAAGAGAAATTATTCGATGCTATTCATGCGTTGTGTAAGGATGATCCTGTGTCAGTGTGGTTACTTAGAAGTGATGAAGAATTCGATCAATTTGTAAAACCAAATGGTGAATTATATCGCATTGAGGAATTAGATAACAGAATGAGAAAAATCGCTAGTGATTTTTCACCGCAGAATTCCCATGAAAAACTACTCACGGATAGTTTTACTATTCCATCAGTGGTAGCTCACTTCGCAAGAGAAAAAAACTCATGGCGTCCAACACGAAATGATTTTCTCGAGGATGTTAAATTGAGTTGCGTCAAATTTGGTCATGGAGGACTGTGGAATACAAAATACCATCGTGACGGTATGATTTCAATTGATATATCCGCGTGTTATCCCGGAAGTTTTCTCGGATATGGGGAATGCGCTGAGTACTTCAAACGATTTGGACACCCCACGCATGAAATGACTCGTGTTGCGATTAATGGACCATTGCCTGATTTTGATTTAACCGGATTCGCTCGTGTGATATCATTTGAATTATCTACAGGGTTACATCCGTGTAGTTATGTTTGGCTCGGTAGACACCTATCTGAAAAGGCCTGGATGCCAATAGTGCTATTGAGATATATGATTGATTGTGGTATGCTAATATCGTTGATTGTTTCCGAGGCTATTATATGCTATCGAGCTCAGAAAGAAGTTTGGCTACCACAACCCGATCTAGATAGAATAATCAACGAACTACGAAAACAGTTTCCAGATTTCAGTGAAGAAGAAATCATAAATTGGTCTAAGAAGTTATTTGAAATTAAAAAAGAACAAGCAAAAGATCTCGGAAGAAGAATAATCGGTAAATTTACCCAGGGTGGACGATACGATAACGCAAAATATTCTTCGCGGTTGATCATAGATGTCGCTGAATACGATTTTATTGTAGCGGATTTAATGAAACAGGGAAAACTTGTATCCCGTAAGGATGCTTTTCTATCCAATGGTGAGAAATTAGGTACGGTTGTTACCTACTGTGATGGATATAATTCCCAGTACACACATTTGAGAAGTTCAATGCTAGCCTATGCTTGCATTAATCTATTTTCGATGATAAATAGATTTCCTAATACCGCGGTTAGAGTAGCCACTGATTCGATGTATATACACAATAAGTACAAATCAGCTGTAGCGGAATTCACAGATCCGGAGGAAGCGTGGGGGCGTTGGCGATTTAAAAAGGAGATGCTACATGAGTATTGTGAATCCGCAGACGTTGCCATGGATGATAAATATCTTTGTTGTAACCGTATTGAAATTCAATCAGAATTTTCTAATGCACCACCGGTATCTGATCCAATATGTAGATACAAGACAGTTTATTTAAACGGTTGTGGTGGGTCAGGAAAGACAACTCGTGCAATTGAATTATTTCGTGGTGGTGGAAATACTTGTATTTCTACTAACATGATTGTGCTAACACCGACTCACAGACTCGCCAGAGAGATGATACAGCGAGGGGTAAATGCTTGCACTTATCACAGCTTCTTTCGATGGAAGGGTGACAAATGGACTCCTGATCGAATGGGTGATAAATTCATTCCTGAAATCATAATCTGGGATGAAATATGCACAGTGTCATTAGATGTATTAAAAACATTTCTTGAGTGGTTGTTAACCAAAAACACAAAAGTCGTCATGTGCGGGGATCAAGGCCAACCACCACCATTTGTCGGTGCATCTCCACATGAATGGCTAAAGGGTTTTGTAGACTACTATGAAGAAATCACCACTGATTATAGATCACTTGATGAACGATTACGCGAGTTCAAAGCGCTAATTAGATTACAACCGGATAGAATCCAATGCGAAATAGCGCGTGAAGTGATTTCAGAAACTCCAATGAATGATTTCTGGGAAACATGGAGACCAAATGATTTGATAATTGCAAGTAGAAAAATAGTCAGGGACACACTTCAGATGAAGTTATTTGAATTACATAAAGAAAAATTTGCAACGCTTCCAGTACCCCTTTGTTATAGGCCTTCGGATACACGAAAACAGAATATCGAAGTTGATATTCCAGGACAGAATGAAAAACAAATTCTGGTATTAAATGATATTGTGCTGGTTGATATCAACGTCGTTGAAGATGCATTGCGTGCTAATAAATCCCCGTGGACGCTAGGATACGCAGCGACGATACATTCTTCACAGGGATTGACTATATCGGATACAATTGTTTGGATGGTAGATAATCGCATCGAATGGTCAAATTTAGTCTATCTCGCAGTATCCAGAGTACGAAAAATAAATCAACTTCGAAGAGTTGTCCTGACAGAGTCAGGCGATGATGAAATCATTGGTGATGATAATGACACAACAATGGATGATATTGATGTTAGCATCATTAATAAAAAACTCTCCGGTTACAAGCAACAGGACAAAAAAAAACAACGAGAATTTGATATTGATGCTGAATTAATAATCACTTTGAAGAAACAACAGAATAATCACTGCGCGAGTTGCAATTGTATAATGCGTTGGCAGTATTCGGATAAGGATCCTCGCCAATTCACCGTAGACAGAAAAAATAACAATCTCGGTCATGTCAGAAATAATGTGATGTTGACTTGTCTTGAGTGCAATAGACGCAACGGCGCTAGTTAAGACCATGCGGTGGCAATTGAGTATCCTCGGGAATCACTTGCAGTTGTTGTCGAGTAAATCCTCGCTGAGGAGCAGTTGAATCCAGTTTATAGACTGGAGGTCTACCAGTTGATCGTGTTATACTAGATATCTTATGCGTAGTGACGCTCCAAATAGGATCAGTAGCCCTTTTTCTACCCCCTTCAAGCTCTCCTGGTTCGTATAAGTACCTCACAATGACATTACTACCAAGAATTGGTTGGGAAACGCTAGCGTTTCTAGGGAAATCTTTTTGTGGTTGTACGGGTATTGACTTCTTTTTAATCGCGTTGATAGGTTTCATGTTGATTGTTCTAGTAATCTCGTTATTCAGTGCAGTAATCACAGATGGTAATCTTTTAACCCATTCACTGGATCGCTTTTCTTGAATGAATTCTTTTGCGTATTGATATCCAAATAACCGCTCAGCAATCGTCCGATTAAATCGTTCTACAATGGCCTGATCGCGATGTAGCGCAGTATGCCCTCGTCGTATGGTGACATTATGATGTTTCATTGTAGATAACACTGCACCCTGAAATTCCTTGCCAGGATCAACCTGCAATAGATTTGGCCAGTGCAGAGGACCTCGTCGATAAATCCTTTCAAATGCAGAAGCGACTTCAGTGGCTGATTTTGTTTTCAGCGGTTCTGCTTCTTTGTATCGACTCGCAACATCAACTACGGTTAACGCATATTTGTAACCACGATCATGTGGCAGAAATAATATATCAGCCTGATGAACTTCATTAGGAGCGGTCACATCAAAATGCGAGAATTGAATTTGTTTAGGCAGTGGTAGATAAATTTGCCATAGTGCCTGTTTGGATAACCAATTAGCCGCAGTGGTTTTTTTCACTTTTGCAGCTCTAGCGAGTTTATTGATTGCAGCGTTACCCCTCCAGTATCCCCTCGGAGAATAATAAATTGATTCCATATTATTAATTACCGGCACCTAACATCAATTTACTTTTCATAGCCGATTTTATTAAAAATGAAGCCAATTTTTCTTTGAAGGATTTATCAGGAATAGCATTTAACGCATGAATTAATTTCACATCTGCTAGATGCCTGTGTTGCAGATTGCTGCTTTTATAAGCAACATCATGAAGGTGACAGGCCTTATCAATGGCGTTTATTGGTTCTTCACCGGGGTTGGGTTGATTTTGATTATTGAGTCTGATATCAAGTCTGGTTCCCGGTCCACAGTAGCTATATCCTGGGAGGTGCTTTTCTCCGGGGTACTTTGCCCATGGGGTTCCAGGGAGTTTTGCTAATTTGGCTGCGATATCACCTCCTCGTTTTTTTTTAAATCAGATTTCATAGACACAAATCTAAATTTCTTTGTACCACATTGCACGCATTTACCAGAAAGCGCTGATCGGTTATTTTTAGTTGTAATCGTCGTCACATCATCTGTGCCAGTACGCGTTTTACACTTCACACAATATAGATCCATAATTTATGTATAGAAATATGGATATAATTGATTTTTCAGCGACGAAAACAAGAGAACCAATTAAGCATCATGCAGCGCTACCAAACTCTATCCGGATGATTATAATCGGGCCATCTGGATCCGGTAAAACGCAATTGTTGCTCAATTTAATAATGAGATGGATGAAGTGGGATAAGTTGTATTTAATTGCCCCTAGCGTAGATGATCAACGATGTTATGAAGTGCTAAAAGATTTTAACGACAGCGCGGTAGAAAAATCCGGAGAGGGTATTATTGAGTTTATAACCGATATCGATGAAGCACCGAGCATTGATGATATTGATGGAGATATTAACAATTTAGTCGTATACGACGATATAATGTTAGATAAACAAAAAAATCCTGCTAGGATCTTTTCCAGAGGCAGGCATAAAACACTGACGTGATATATGTCACTCAACGCTACACTCAGGTTCCAAAAGTCATCAGAGATAACTGTAATTTATTGTCTGTATTCAACGGAGTTGATACTCATACGCTACGAAATATTTGGCAGACATGGTGTTCTGATATGGACTTCAATCAATTTCGAGATTTCTTTAGTTATGCTCAGTCGACTCCGCACGGATTCGCAACAATAAATCTACATGATCCTCGGACACGATATCGTATCGGACTGGATCAAATATTCGGTTAAAATCATTTTATTATTTTTATTAACCCAGTGATGAAATCACTAAGCAGCAGAGAGGGTGGATGACAACAAGTTGCGACCAAAATTAATTAAAAAATCGTTTTCATTTTTTTAGTTAAAATGATTTCGTATGTAGATTTCAATCAATTTTTTTGTCTGAAAACGTTGTAGGGTTCGCCTTTTTTTGGTTAAAATAAGATTATAAGACGGCTCGTTTTAGGATTTCAATCAAATTTTGTCTAAAAACGTTGTAGGATTCACCCTCTCTGCTGCTGCAATTATATTTATGTATTTAGTTAGTTACATGTATAACCACTGGTTCAGGGTCAAATATTGTGCATTTGTCTTTATTTGTTTGTTTGATTAGGATTTTTAAGGTAGCTGTAACAATTTTTCAGTCATATCGCTACGACGTCCGCAGTGAGGCAGTTTAGTCATGTCTAGCACTGTGGTAGCATGCCGCAGACACGTAGCATAATGACCCACACATATTATCCTGACACCAGGCTAACCAGTCCTAACACTAACCTCTTAATGCTAAGAGCCATGCGACGCAGCTGTTAGTACCATTTTTGTAAGTCTTTTGTATAACTCGGCCGGGGATAGAACCTACAATCTCCCGCTACCTCGGCGGACGCTCTAACCACTAGACCAACAGAGAGATTGTCTATTTGTCTGATGCCCATTTAGATGATTGCTGGACATGTTGGTGATAACATATATGTAATGACATTTCACGAAGTTAGCGCTTTTAAAATTTTCTTTTGCTTGCACATCGAGAACAAGGTTCACAAATAGTTGTTTATGTTAATTGAATATACTTTCTTGAAGCTATATATTTTTTTCTTTTGCAATCGCAAGAGCCAAATCGTTAGGCGCTCAGCATTAAGAGGTTAGTATATGGAATGGTCAGCCTGGAGTCTGGATGGCGTGACTGGGTGGAACATCATACTTAGTCTGCGGCATGATGCCCCAGTGCTATACAGTACTAAAACTGTCAAACTGCAGCCATTGTAGCGATATGACTGAAATATAGATAAACGTAACATTGTTTTCTAGGGTATTATTGCTAATCTCGTTGGAGGACACACATTTTAACTTTTTTTTAAAAGATGGTTTTTTAACGCTCCAAGCTCCAAGTCAGCAATGCCGACAGTCTAGGTGGATTATATAAGAAAATAAAATGTGAGGAATAACAATTTAATAACAGATTTAAATATTAAAACAACTCTACGAAATTTCCACAATTTCTCCACTCGGTCGACCTATTTAATCTGTCAATTTCATCATCTGATGTGCAACGTGATAGTATTTTCATCTCTCCCTGCTACTTTAGTCATCTGTATTATTTTCTTTTCCTTGACTGATACTCCAATACTCCTTCCGTCCCTTGACTACGTCCATCACCCTTCCACTTCCCCAGCTTCCGTTCTCCGGCCTACCTTCAAACTTCTGCTTCCGGTATTCCGTCGGGACCCGTGACCTCTATAACAACTTATCACTACTTCGTCACCTTTCGGTGGCACTCGGTCGAACCCGAACAACTCCAAAATTGCTCCGAAAGGGACGTGTTATCTAGTCTTACTTTCGACCTAGACAATCTCACACCTCACACAACCTTTCATCAGCATACTGGCAATTAAAAGCATTAGTTAACGTATAAACTCACATCGAAATATTCCATACACGCTTTTACGATTAAAAATGGGTAATAATACAACAACGGTTTTAACGACTCCTGATATACATTCATCAACAACATCTGTGGCATGAGTACACATGTTTGATTCTCGATATATTAAGTACGTACATCACACAAATCAGACGCATTCCTTATAAGAGGTACACACACTGTTTAAGTACAAATGTGTAGATACTTCATAATATGTCCACAAGACCACCGTGCCTAAATGTATTGTTCACAAGTATGTGCTCAAATTCATAACTAAAACAAGTATACGTTCTAACATAACTTATTAATAAATACAAACAATTAATACGATGCACATATCAGCAAATTCCACATTTTATTACGATCACTACGTAATTCAATATTGTATGCGACTATTTTCTCAACAAAACGTTGTTGTTAGGGGCCCCGAGTAATCGAGTGGTCCAAAGCGCTGTCAGTTACGGACCACAGCCATCTCACATCTGTCTGGGTGTGTTCGAGTCTAAGATTCGGCTAATGTAGTTAGCTGAGAAAACTTTCCAGTAGCTTCTCGTGGGTCGCTGTTTCTTTTTGGGGGTTTTCCGGATTCTTCCTCGACCATTAATACTGGCCGCCATGTATAGCCTATATTCTGCTGAAAAATGGCGTTAAACCATAAAGAAACTACAAAACGGACGCTCTAACCACTAGGCCACCGGAGCAGTTCCTCTTGAATCAATTGTAAACTTGCATTGTACATTTTGCTATAATGATATTTGTTTCAGATTCATCAGACATGTATTACCCACTATCACTTCCACCTAAATAGACTGCCGATTAACTCCAAGTGTTATCAATGCCTGATAGTTTTTATACTTGTAGTGTCGATAAAATTGTCAGATCAACATTCATGCAGTGAAACTAAACAACTTCATAAACGTTTTCAAAGTCCTTGTCTGAAGGCAGAACTATCTTAAATAACTTCTTACAGGGCATGCTGGGAGAATCAGTGAGATGAAACTTAAATGCTGTAAACAAATTAATACTGTATTTTGTTTTAATCAATATCTTAATTTTATTCTAATTGTCTTGTTGCTACAAGTGGATGCTGAATACTTTCATGAATAAAAAAACTTTTATTTTTATACCTAATGAACAGGAAGTCAAAAATATTTAACCACCTTGAAGATCAGTTGCTGTTGTTGTTCTTGTTGTATGGTTTAACGCCATTTTTCAAAACAATATAGGTTATACAAGGCGACCAGTATTATTATTAAGAAATTATAACTACCTACTATCAATGTAGATACGTTAATATATATATATATATATATATATATATATATATATATATATATATATATATATATATATATATATATATATACATATATATATATATATATATATATATATATATATATATATATATATATATATATATACTCAAGAGCCAATTAGCTTATTGCAATAATAAAATTAATAAAATGTCTAATCAATTATTATTTACATTTGGCTGGGCATTATTTATATTCCTCTTTTTTGCCTTTAACATTATTCGGTCTCTCTTTGAACTTACGCTTGAAATACGCACTAAAATATATTTCCTGCCTTATCTATTGGTCATGTCCAAAATGTCCTTAATTCAATTTCACAAACATACGATTGACCTAATTATAACAGAATAAGTTACTAAAGAAACAGTGAATGATTATATAGGTCACTAGTACCCAAATCAAAGAAGTATTTCCCTATATATTCTGGCTTTCGTTCCACTCTTTTCATCTGATTTATTTGTGAGTGTGACAATTTCTCGCATATTGACTCTTTCCACTTTTGTAATCTGAGTTTTACGTGAGTGTGACTGTTACTCGCATTTTGGATCTTTCCACTACATTAATGTGATTTGTACGTGACTGTCAATTTACTCGCATTTTACATTTTTTTTTTTGCCTTAATCTTATCTGCACGTAATTGTGAATTTTATTCGCATTTTTGCAACTTCATGCGCCATTGTGTTACTATCAACACTTAAATTAGAAATTAAAGCATCTCTCGCAGATAGAAGAGCGAAAGATTAAAAACAAATATTTATTTCACTTAAAGGTTGAAGGGTGTCGTGAACGGATAAGCAAAGTAGTACATATCTGCCAACGTTTTGTGCATTAAGTACCCTTTTCCAACATAAATACCCTTAAAGGACCTTATTATATCAACCTTTCACTGATTATATGCTTCTTCGATTAGTAGTTATAGAACATTTTTACCTCATTATATTTTATTGTTTTGTTTAGATCTGTAACGTTGTAAACGCCTTGTGCTATCTTAACAAATATCCAAGTACCTGACTGAAATTAGTATTCACGTAGTTTTTACGTTGGACATAGCATGCCAAGCAGTAACCAGAACCAACCCTAATTGATATTATTGATTAGGATCTAGTTCGATTGGTGGATTATAAATAAATGAACAGTTCGCGTTAGCAGCTGTAGTGTGAGATGAATTAAGTAATAGTGTAGTTGATAACATTCTTAAAGCATCTGATAGATCCAACTGGCCAATCAAATCGTTGTGTAAAGTATAATATTTGTCGGATGTTAGATAACCGTTAGATCACAAATTATCTACAATTTATACGATTTCGTTGCCTATGTATGTGTATACATTTCCATCTTATTTTGATTAGATTAGAAGCATCAACCGGTCAACTATTTCAGCTTGGGAGTTATAGATCATTTAAGACCTTAAGCTATAGTTTTTTCCACTCTTCCGTCATCAGTTCCATAAGCGCGTGTACGTATGTTAATACTGCCATCAAAATATATTTCATCTTTATCCTTGATTGCCTTAATAACGTCTACACAATAATCTTCATTTATACCTGCTATATATATATTTTTTTCAAATAAACAATACGTTTCACTTTTATCAGCCGAACCAAGATGCTCCAATGCGCTATTTACGTGTAAATAAGCGATTGATAGGATTTAAAGCCCATGGCTGATCAGACATATTACCTGTCTTGATAGGCGAAGCACCCAGTAATATCTGAATGGTTTTTAATCCGGACATTATGTAAGTTTATTGGACGTAGACAGTTTAAATGATGTACATGTCCACAGATATAGCAACGAACTAACCCGTGTTTACCTGATACTAATTATTTTGAGAGATGAGTGTACATAATCGAGTGATATGCGGATATCTACACTACGATTATGTGCCGCTTGCATTATGCATTCCCTAATTGATGATGATGAAAGGTATATAAGACGTGTAAAGGTAAAGTGCAGGCATTTTTGTTTACGTCTTTACTTGTCCACGCTAACATTTTGTATACTTTAGTATCGGCATAAATGCACATTATTGTCCAAGTGCAATTATATTTATGTATTTAGTTAGTTACATGTATAACCACTGGTTCAGGGTCAAATATTGTGCATTTGTCTTTATTTGTTTGTTTGATTAGGATTTTTAAGGTAGCTGTAACAATTTTTCAGTCATATCGCTACGACGTCCGCAGTGAGGCAGTTTAGTCATGTCTAGCACTGTGGTAGCATGCCGCAGACACGTAGCATAATGACCCACACATATTATCCTGACACCAGGCTAACCAGTCCTAACACTAACCTCTTAATGCTAAGAGCCATGCGACGCAGCTGTTAGTACCATTTTTGTAAGTCTTTTGTATAACTCGGCCGGGGATAGAACCTACAATCTCCCGCTACCTCGGCGGACGCTCTAACCACTAGACCAACAGAGAGATTGTCTATTTGTCTGATGCCCATTTAGATGATTGCTGGACATGTTGGTGATAACATATATGTAATGACATTTCACGAAGTTAGCGCTTTTAAAATTTTCTTTTGCTTGCACATCGAGAACAAGGTTCACAAATAGTTGTTTATGTTAATTGAATATACTTTCTTGAAGCTATATATTTTTTTCTTTTGCAATCGCAAGAGCCAAATCGTTAGGCGCTCAGCATTAAGAGGTTAGTATATGGAATGGTCAGCCTGGAGTCTGGATGGCGTGACTGGGTGGAACATCATACTTAGTCTGCGGCATGATGCCCCAGTGCTATACAGTACTAAAACTGTCAAACTGCAGCCATTGTAGCGATATGACTGAAATATAGATAAACGTAACATTGTTTTCTAGGGTATTATTGCTAATCTCGTTGGAGGACACACATTTTAACTTTTTTTTAAAAGATGGTTTTTTAACGCTCCAAGCTCCAAGTCAGCAATGCCGACAGTCTAGGTGGATTATATAAGAAAATAAAATGTGAGGAATAACAATTTAATAACAGATTTAAATATTAAAACAACTCTACGAAATTTCCACAATTTCTCCACTCGGTCGACCTATTTAATCTGTCAATTTCATCATCTGATGTGCAACGTGATAGTATTTTCATCTCTCCCTGCTACTTTAGTCATCTGTATTATTTTCTTTTCCTTGACTGATACTCCAATACTCCTTCCGTCCCTTGACTACGTCCATCACCCTTCCACTTCCCCAGCTTCCGTTCTCCGGCCTACCTTCAAACTTCTGCTTCCGGTATTCCGTCGGGACCCGTGACCTCTATAACAACTTATCACTACTTCGTCACCTTTCGGTGGCACTCGGTCGAACCCGAACAACTCCAAAATTGCTCCGAAAGGGACGTGTTATCTAGTCTTACTTTCGACCTAGACAATCTCACACCTCACACAACCTTTCATCAGCATACTGGCAATTAAAAGCATTAGTTAACGTATAAACTCACATCGAAATATTCCATACACGCTTTTACGATTAAAAATGGGTAATAATACAACAACGGTTTTAACGACTCCTGATATACATTCATCAACAACATCTGTGGCATGAGTACACATGTTTGATTCTCGATATATTAAGTACGTACATCACACAAATCAGACGCATTCCTTATAAGAGGTACACACACTGTTTAAGTACAAATGTGTAGATACTTCATAATATGTCCACAAGACCACCGTGCCTAAATGTATTGTTCACAAGTATGTGCTCAAATTCATAACTAAAACAAGTATACGTTCTAACATAACTTATTAATAAATACAAACAATTAATACGATGCACATATCAGCAAATTCCACATTTTATTACGATCACTACGTAATTCAATATTGTATGCGACTATTTTCTCAACAAAACGTTGTTGTTAGGGGCCCCGAGTAATCGAGTGGTCCAAAGCGCTGTCAGTTACGGACCACAGCCATCTCACATCTGTCTGGGTGTGTTCGAGTCTAAGATTCGGCTAATGTAGTTAGCTGAGAAAACTTTCCAGTAGCTTCTCGTGGGTCGCTGTTTCTTTTTGGGGGTTTTCCGGATTCTTCCTCGACCATTAATACTGGCCGCCATGTATAGCCTATATTCTGCTGAAAAATGGCGTTAAACCATAAAGAAACTACAAAACGGACGCTCTAACCACTAGGCCACCGGAGCAGTTCCTCTTGAATCAATTGTAAACTTGCATTGTACATTTTGCTATAATGATATTTGTTTCAGATTCATCAGACATGTATTACCCACTATCACTTCCACCTAAATAGACTGCCGATTAACTCCAAGTGTTATCAATGCCTGATAGTTTTTATACTTGTAGTGTCGATAAAATTGTCAGATCAACATTCATGCAGTGAAACTAAACAACTTCATAAACGTTTTCAAAGTCCTTGTCTGAAGGCAGAACTATCTTAAATAACTTCTTACAGGGCATGCTGGGAGAATCAGTGAGATGAAACTTAAATGCTGTAAACAAATTAATACTGTATTTTGTTTTAATCAATATCTTAATTTTATTCTAATTGTCTTGTTGCTACAAGTGGATGCTGAATACTTTCATGAATAAAAAAACTTTTATTTTTATACCTAATGAACAGGAAGTCAAAAATATTTAACCACCTTGAAGATCAGTTGCTGTTGTTGTTCTTGTTGTATGGTTTAACGCCATTTTTCAAAACAATATAGGTTATACAAGGCGACCAGTATTATTATTAAGAAATTATAACTACCTACTATCAATGTAGATACGTTAATATATATATATATATATATATATATATATATATATATATATATATATATATATATATATATATACATATATATATATATATATATATATATATATATATATATATATATATATATATATATATATATATATATATACTCAAGAGCCAATTAGCTTATTGCAATAATAAAATTAATAAAATGTCTAATCAATTATTATTTACATTTGGCTGGGCATTATTTATATTCCTCTTTTTTGCCTTTAACATTATTCGGTCTCTCTTTGAACTTACGCTTGAAATACGCACTAAAATATATTTCCTGCCTTATCTATTGGTCATGTCCAAAATGTCCTTAATTCAATTTCACAAACATACGATTGACCTAATTATAACAGAATAAGTTACTAAAGAAACAGTGAATGATTATATAGGTCACTAGTACCCAAATCAAAGAAGTATTTCCCTATATATTCTGGCTTTCGTTCCACTCTTTTCATCTGATTTATTTGTGAGTGTGACAATTTCTCGCATATTGACTCTTTCCACTTTTGTAATCTGAGTTTTACGTGAGTGTGACTGTTACTCGCATTTTGGATCTTTCCACTACATTAATGTGATTTGTACGTGACTGTCAATTTACTCGCATTTTACATTTTTTTTTTGCCTTAATCTTATCTGCACGTAATTGTGAATTTTATTCGCATTTTTGCAACTTCATGCGCCATTGTGTTACTATCAACACTTAAATTAGAAATTAAAGCATCTCTCGCAGATAGAAGAGCGAAAGATTAAAAACAAATATTTATTTCACTTAAAGGTTGAAGGGTGTCGTGAACGGATAAGCAAAGTAGTACATATCTGCCAACGTTTTGTGCATTAAGTACCCTTTTCCAACATAAATACCCTTAAAGGACCTTATTATATCAACCTTTCACTGATTATATGCTTCTTCGATTAGTAGTTATAGAACATTTTTACCTCATTATATTTTATTGTTTTGTTTAGATCTGTAACGTTGTAAACGCCTTGTGCTATCTTAACAAATATCCAAGTACCTGACTGAAATTAGTATTCACGTAGTTTTTACGTTGGACATAGCATGCCAAGCAGTAACCAGAACCAACCCTAATTGATATTATTGATTAGGATCTAGTTCGATTGGTGGATTATAAATAAATGAACAGTTCGCGTTAGCAGCTGTAGTGTGAGATGAATTAAGTAATAGTGTAGTTGATAACATTCTTAAAGCATCTGATAGATCCAACTGGCCAATCAAATCGTTGTGTAAAGTATAATATTTGTCGGATGTTAGATAACCGTTAGATCACAAATTATCTACAATTTATACGATTTCGTTGCCTATGTATGTGTATACATTTCCATCTTATTTTGATTAGATTAGAAGCATCAACCGGTCAACTATTTCAGCTTGGGAGTTATAGATCATTTAAGACCTTAAGCTATAGTTTTTTCCACTCTTCCGTCATCAGTTCCATAAGCGCGTGTACGTATGTTAATACTGCCATCAAAATATATTTCATCTTTATCCTTGATTGCCTTAATAACGTCTACACAATAATCTTCATTTATACCTGCTATATATATATTTTTTTCAAATAAACAATACGTTTCACTTTTATCAGCCGAACCAAGATGCTCCAATGCGCTTTTGTTATCTCCTCTGATAGCTTGTAATTTTCCACGAATTTCACATACGTCTTTTTCTTTCATTTTGTGATCTCCGTTGCAATAAGAAACAAATTATCACAAACTTTTTATCAACATCACAACATACAATTACGGACTCGAGCATGTTTATCGAATACAAATAAATTATGATTCCCTCTGCTAGTTGCATCATAATAAAGATCTGAAAATTTTATATATTGATACATTTCTGCATTGTTTTCGTGCAATATCTTGTACAACAACGTGGTCGAGTCCAGCAAATAGTGTAAAACAACCTGTATTTCTTCTGATAAATCGATCAACGTTATAGAAACTTTGTGCTAAGACAATTGCATTACATCTTCTGTTTCTTGCCAATACAAAATATGATTTTATCTTATCCATGTCGCTATTCGTCAGATAAATTACTCCTGTTTTCGTATGAATCTAGCTCCGACAATGGATAAAAAAACTTTAGGTTCTTTTATGACAAAATTATCATCAACTAAGCTACGTTCATTTCTTAGATTTTCGTTGTGCCCGCTAAGCACGGTATTTATTCTGCTTAGGATTTATAGGTGTAGATATATACCATATGGTACTTGAAGATGTCGTTAAGTAACAGATTCAGCAGAAGGTTTGTTTTGTCCGAGTCAATTCGTCCTACTATCAGATAATGGCAACCTGATATTTGAATAATCACTATATCAGAGTTAAGCATAAGCAGAGTTAAACTTAAGCATGACATGTCTGCGAGTGCTACACTTAAAAATACATTATTGGAATTAACAGATTAGCATGCTTATTCTGAACTTATAGCATCAGCTTATCATTTGCTCGAAGACAAATAAAGACAAAGACAAATATTATATGCAGTGGATTTATTACGCACTTAGAGTAGTATCAGATATAGAATCACAGAAAGAGAAATATTTTATCAAACAGGAATATATTTTTAAACTATTCCACTAGATAAATATAAAAGATTGATCTGAGAAAATATGATAAACAAGTTGAAAAATAATCACTGAACCAAGTTATGGCTATATGAGTGAAACCGAAGATGGGCTCGATGTGGATATGACAGGCATGCATACAATTGTGATTGATTGTCTTGTGTGACTGATACAATTTAGATGCCAGAGAATACCAACACATTGCATTAAATTGCAGGAATATCGTAATAGACCAACGTTTCCCAAACCCCTTAGATAGAGAAAGCACCACTAGCCCCCTCCCATCAACCCTCCCCTGACTTCGACATTTAGGGCCATGTATTCTGTCCATTTAGGCCATCAAACTAGGCGCCATTTACTACACAGACTCCGGGCGCCATTTACCTTTAGTACACCACTGAAAACACATCTATGGTCTATTTGAAAGTGACAAACATAATTTTAAACATATCTTTGCTAACGATGACTTTCACAAACTTGAATCTGTTATGCTTTATATTTCTTAACATAAGCGGACTGGGAATTCCAAACGTCATCAAAACATGAATTGTTATGGGTGTCTGTCAGATGTCCACGTAAGACTGTAAAGATACGATTTTCACTAGATGAACACATGTTTTACAAAAACTTACATGTGATGAATTTGTTTACTGCATGAACGGGAAAATGTAACTTGATATCACTGAGTCAGTGTTAAGTTTATATATATATATATATATATATATATATATATATATATATATATATATATATATATATATATATATATATATATATATATATATAATGAATGATAGAAAGTCAGAATTTATATACCAAACCGATCATCTGTGACAAAGCGGAAAAGATTACAATTGAAATTATCATAGAAATACCATGAAAACATGTCTTCATTTATATTCGATTCCAAGTTTGCATTAACTATTCTAATTAAGTTCGATTGTAATAATTGTAGTTTTGTCAGGAATTTATGTTTTATAAAATAAAGCAAATGTTGCTTAACACATATCAGCGAAATAGCAAACCTACAACGACATATCACTCTTCGTGAAATCGATGAAATTGAGTTATCACTATATGTTATAAAAATGACAAATTAGATCTTTTGTACAAAATTAGGATGGTCAATGTTGAAAGTGAAATTAGCGATTGCTTCCATATTTCCTTGCTACAGTGAAAAAATGTAACATGTTATACATCAATACAAATCATTATTTTTAACATACGTAAATAAACTAGCCTTATATCGTGTTTGTAAGGTCATATGTGAGGAGTGTAATTCTAGCCCCACTCATCAGCTGCAAAAACGAAATATGACAAAGTGTGCTATTTAATAGTTCTGAAATAAATTGCACATATTATCGATGGAATAAAAAAGGTCTCACAAGCCGAATAAACGCTAGCAACGGCTGGACCTCATACTGTCTTCAACAACAGTTCTGACCATTAAAGTTCTTCTATACTTAGATACGATGAAGACAAAGGTTTATAAAGCTACATCGAAGAAATAGAGCATACAAAGCAAGGACTTCAATTGGACCGTTGTAGCCAGCACTATTTGTCGCACGCATTTCTGCAACTCAAATATTCACTCTCACATTTGTCGTAACATCTTCTCTTTGCATTATAGTCATCACTGTGATTCTGGTCGCACTCCATTTCGCAAAAAAGTTCACTTTTTAAACAATTGCGACATTCCCGGGCCCAGGAGTACGATGTTTGGAACATCATGCAGATCAACAGGAGGATTAGAATAGCGCATTTCATTTTCTGTTTTATCTCTGAAAAAAATACAAATATACGTCAAAAGCCATGTTTTTCGATATATGAAGCAAAGCTGCCACTCGATTGTCTATACTCTATGTGAAATTAATCGATCTTATTATATTTCGATTTATTACATTCCCATTTAATCTTCATGGCTGATACGGTGCTCGATTCAGATGTTCGGTCTATGTTTCCGTATCGCACACCTAAAAATTTTTATCGCACGCCAGCCTAGAACTAATGTGTTTACAACTTTAAATATTCAATAATTGTACACTTATAAAATAACGGGAATTATTTAATGGTACACATTTTAAATTATTCAAAACTGTTACTTTTGTACATTTAAGAAATGCAATCATATTTGTTGAAAAAGCTGATTTTGCTGCTTAAATAATGGGCGAGTACCGTACGTAGCGACATAGTGCATTTGTGCATTTCACAGTATCTAGGCCAAGAAATAAGTTAGCTGGGGTGGACAACAATGTTGTGGACAGACTGTCTGACATCGAGTTCTCAGATAAAGCTGGTGTGCAAAGTGATACACAAAACGTATGACAGAGACAGAGTGAGAAAGACAAATAGACAAACACATATCGAACACATACTTTTGCCGCTGAAATCTTGTGTTGAAATAGTTGGAAAATCCAAAGTAAAAAAAGTCTCAGAGAGTCATGCCAAGATTCAAGGCATGGTCAGTAATGCCTACCATTTGGAGAAAACTTCACCCCGTATTTAATTCCCAAGATATACTCCACATCGTTAATCATCTAAAATACCAAACTTAGCCACACAAAGCATTTCAGCTTCAGAGTCTCAAAAATGTCGTCTGCTGAATCCGGAGCACGTTTAAGTGGAAGGACTTAAAATGTAATTATTAAAATTACTATGAAATTGAATTTCTATAGTAAATATCAGGATAAAACTGACAACTTCTTTGCAAAGTAAATGTACATGTATCACAAAGAGCAGCAGCTATTTCCATTATGAAGCATATCTATTAGTATTACAGCTTGTTACAATGTTATTAACATCTTTTCAGCACAGTCACTTAAAGGTAACGGAATTAAAATTAAATTTTGCATTTAAAATTTTTCTACTTTTCAAGTAGAAATAAATACAAAAAAAGGAACAAAACTGCAACATTTTTCAGAAGTTCCTTGTTAAAACGTGTCTAAATGAATATTAAAATTTTAGTCGGCGTGTTAGAAAAAGACATAAATTTCTTAACAATACGTGCTTTATAATCAATACCTTTTATAAGAAATGAAAACATCAAAATACAGATATTTACTGTAGAGTAAATTAATGAACTTTCTCATAAAAGTGGATGTATTATAAGTACTGTTAGTCTGTCATATAAGCCCTGAATTTGACTTGGAAGTAGAGTTTATATTCAGTGAGAATTAAGGACTTGACTGCGATTACCGATTAAGTTCAGTCATAAGTACCATACAACATTTTTAAAATTAAAAACTAAAGAGGGCAAATCGATATCTCGAATCCAGAGAGACTGTTGACGAAACATTAAATAAATTTCCAAAAAGGGAGTTAATAAACAAATGGATACGTAATAAATACAAATTCATATAAGCGTTTTGTTTTGAGTCTGGTGAAAGAATTTGTTTAATACGGCGTAAAAACATACGACTTGATCCAATGACCTAACGACATTGATCATCATCATCATCATCAGTCTCTTGACCTAGTGTAGTCGTTGAGGCACTGTGCTGCTGAACATCTGACCAGTTCCCTCCACTTGTCAACGGCATTGATACACCGTTTCAAACTCGTTCTCTCGCCCACTCTAAACAAAACACTTATGCAATTTTGTTTTTGTATCGAATTGAATTGCACTTTGCGCATTTCAAAATTTTTATTTTAAAACTATAATATCTATTTGACATATCCATAGTTTATGTATGTGTGTATACATACATACATACATACATACATACATACATACAAACATACATACATACATACATACATAAATACATACATACATACATACTACCTACCTACCTACCTACCTACCTACCTACATACCTACATACCTACATACATACATACTAGGAAAAGAATGGCATCAAACACATTACTGAATCATAATTCGGCTCCTGCTTGGATCGAATCTGGGTTTTGCTAGCTATGACACTTGTCAAATTGTCTGCACTGAGCAATCCACTTAAACCCACTCCACTTGACCTATTTCATTTCCATAACATATACCACTCCACTTGGCCTATTTCATTTCCATAACATAGACCACTGCACTTGGCCTATTTCATCTCCATAACATAGACCACCCTTGCTCTTTACGACCAATAATTATCTTGCATTTAAATATACAGTCACCTCGATTCCTGACAGAAATCTATGCATACAGTATATTATTGTAAGTTACATAAATGCACCAAAAATGGGCTATCCCTGGATCCTACAGGCATGCGCATTGATATAAAGAATAATTACATTAGTTGCTATGTACTTTTTCAGAGAGTGACGTATGTGAGGTGAAGTTGTTTGCATTTGCAACATGCACAATGGAGATAATGTTGGCATATCTCTATGCTACTTTGATGTAATGTGGCTGACATTTCTTTGGATACTGTACTTGTGGAAATTGTACATGATCTAAGCACATGGTATAACAAAATGGATGATCCCATGTGCTTGACAAATTAACCAAAATTACACTAACTTTAGCAGTTATTAAACTAGGGAAAATGAATTTTGCTGCAGTAGGCAATAGCAGCGTCTGAAAGTGCAATGAACGAATTACAAAATATCTGAAAAGTAAAGAAACTTATCGTATCATTTTTCTAAAATTTACCTTTGAAGTCCAGGAAGTGAAAATGACATTGCAGAGCTAACAGTTTTTTTATACGAGCATATCTTAAGTTAGCCCAAGCTGTATACTCTAGAACCTAAAGTACACCCATCAATCATACATCCAAATAAAGGGAATTGAAAGTTCTTCTACCAACACCTAAGATATACAAAGAAGAAATCCTGGCAAATTCTTTTTCTTTAAAATTCTAATTTGCAAAGTACGAAACTGTAGAGCACCACCTAAGAAAGATATACAGGTGATATAATTATACTGTATCCCCAAATGAGAACTGAACCGGAGTCGGCGAGTTAATGTACGCATAGTCCTGGCTGTATGCCCCTACCTACCTTCCCAGCAAAACAACGTAATATGTCTATTAACATATTGCAAATCAGGTATAGGACTTCGAAAAGAATCACAGTTCACATTTTCGGTGAATATGTAATGATGCTTTAATATGTACTACCTCATAACTAAAACTTGCACTCTTGAAAAGGCAAACGCTCAACCCAATACTTGTCAGTTTAAAACATTGGCAACGCATTTCAGGCAAAATATTTTGGCCAGGAAAAATACTTTGGAAAACTCTTGGTTTCATAAAGGAAGTTAATATATAAGTTGTTATAAATACAAACTGCAATAATAATAATAATAATAATAATAATAATAATAATAATTAAGCTGTCGAAAGTGGTCAAAGTGCGCTATGTGCTTCTTATTTGTCATTACTCATCATGGAAAATTGGTGAAGATGACTAACGAAGATGCTGTACGTTATCGTTTCCTGTTAAATGCAGTCAAATTATACAGACAAGGTATAGTTTAGAATGTTACACAGATGTTTCGTAGATATCAATAGTAATAATGATGACGATGTTTTGCTCAGTTACTTTACGATCACACCCAAAAATAAAAATTTAAATAGATCAACACCTTTCATAAATGCATCGCTAACTAATCAAAGCCTCGTGGTGTAATATAGTTTCATTGCATTGACACAGATAATACATAGTGACACATTATTTGTAAAGTAGTATCAGATAGCTTATAAGTACCGTACTCACTGTTATTTCCTGCTAATCCGAAGAACTTTAAAGCTATGACAGCTATCACTTGCAGTTTCAGCAAAAAGAATGAGGCAACTTGCGATGCGCATTAGTATATATGTGTAATTTACAGGGAGGGCGTGTTTACAACTAGTTATGCTAATATATTGATGACGCAGTTGTAGTGCACATACTACATAGCAATTTCAAGTACGTGCATTTTAATGCAAACATCCTCATCATTTTGTCGCCTATTGTCGATGTCATTTCCATGTTTTGTCCGTTTTCCTGCCCGTTGTCCTGTTTGTGTTGTGGTTGTGTCCGTGCCGTTATCTTGTTCTTTATCTGAGTTTTCTGAGAGTTTCGCTCCAGGTGGGGATAACGGGGGTGGGGATAACGAGTATTTGTGGTAGGTCATAGTCCTCGCTAGATGAGGATCCAGTGAGGGTTTTACGTTTTCTCTTTCTCATTGATGTGATAGGTGTGGATGTCAGGGGTTGCATTCCACTCAGTTCAAATAAGTCATTGTTTGTTTCCTCTAACTCTTCGCTTTGAAGTTTTGCGTTATATGTAGTCGCCAAAAGGTGCGTGCTGTTAAATAACAATCTAACTGTATGACGTATTTTCGTATCCCTTTGTGACGTCACAGTCAAACATGCGCATTTGAATGATCATCGATCCTACTGCAATTGTTACGTAACTCTAGGTAAAGTAGTATTATTTAGTGCCTAACTTCTGATACATATCGTTTTATAAATCCCCCAAACTTCAAAGAATTAATAAATACAGAGCATTAGGAGTTTTCTGCCACAATATTAGCGATATATTGCTAGCAATTAAAAGGACATTAATGATGGAGAATTACAGCCTAACCTACCATTAAATCATCAACAATTCAGTTCCGTTCAGAAAAAAGCTCAACTGCGGTTAACATGTTTTACATGATACTTTTTCACCTGGTTTAATAAATTATAACTTTAATTCCTTGTTTTTATTTCAAACAGTTTTGACATCGACTTTCATATTATTATTCTCATCGAGACAAAAAATTATTCTAATTAAACTATTCTAGTTAAGCAATTGCTGAAAAATAATATTCCGAACTAACCACCAAAATGAAAAAGACAACTTAAGACAACCTTCTGATGTTCCCCAAAACTATAACTCTATCACGTGCAATTTGTGTACAAAGTTTTTGTGAATTTTCAACTGGCAGTTCAGAAGGAAGTATATTTACAGATAGATGGATGGTATATAAATATCTTCTGTTCAAGTGTAGGGATAACAAATATAGGTTTGGACTGCTATGTTTTTAATTTTAGGAGTGGGGTACACGACCAATTACACAAAATATCAGTAGGTGCCATATAATTAATTAACTAACCTTCTTTATGATGTCTTGTAACGCACATGCTAGGTATAGGTGTCACTATTCTGATGATATTACCCTTCTTGTCCACTAGATTTTAAATATTCCATGGAATATATGCTTATATCATCAAGATGTTTGACATTTTTAATGATGAACAGAATCCACACAATTAATGAGGTGATCAGTCGTCACTTTAACTGATATCAAGATGTTTAATTTTAATGGCAAACAAGATTTTTTTGCATATTTATGAGATGATTTTGCATATGCTCAAGCTTGGTAAACAGGACTATATCATTAAGATTTTGATTTACTTTGATTATGAGTGAAATGTATGCGTATTATTTGATGTATCCTTGCATCTGACTGGCTGAACTTGTTACGTATCTAGCAGCTACATTTCTGATCAGATTTTAATCTAGGTTATATTTTAGCCAAGGTTATTAAATAGTTAAATATTATCAAGATGTTACACAAGTTTGTTCAGGAGCAAGAGCCATACATATGAATGAAGTAATCATTTATCTGACCGTCTTTAATGACCAAATTCTGGTTGGAGTTTGGTTCACCTGAAGCTTATATTATCTTTGTCAGACAAATTTCTATAGTACGTCAGGTCAGCACATAATAATGACATACCTTGCATCTAATTGGATGAGGTTGTTGACTTTCTTGATTCAGAGACTATATATGTCTGATCCAGTTCTATGAAACCTGTAAATGGCTTGATATAAAAAGAACATGGTTGACTTCAATTATAAGAAGGAGTCCGTGCATATTATGTCATTATCTTTTGAAAACATTTTTATGAGGATATGGTAAAGTGGGTAAAATTAAGATAATATGAAATTTCTGAGAGTGTTCACCTAGGTTGTGTTCTATCATAAATCTACTTTTTGAAGTGATCTCCTGTGAAGTCAGCAATATCAGTCAACCAACTTGGGCCTCTTGCTTTTTAATTAAGTTCAGAAATTGTTTTCTTGTCATCACAGACTTTACAAGTTGTGAACTGTCGATTCAGTTTAAAATGTGAAAATTGAGTTGTATGTTGCAGACTAAAACAAGGTACTGTCTTAATAAAAAAATTTTAAAAATGAGTGTGAATCCAGTTATGGGTAATTGGTATAATTTATTCACAAGTACTTAGGGATTGGGCGTGGTTATGGAATTGTAAAAAAAAGTCAAAATATACAAAATTATTATCTGATCAGACACGAGTTTACATTATATTATGATGAGACCTTTTGAGAAGATGGTGGTAGTTTGCCACAATAAACTTTATCAATGGAAAAGTTATCAGCAAGATAATGTCACTTTGTGTAGAATGTATTTGGACAGTTTCTATTCAGGTAATCATGTTAACTAAGTTATCCAGTTATGCGTTTCAGGGTTAACATTACCCATTTTGAATATTTTTCATGATCCCATTACGCCAACCCCCAGAAAAGATAAGGAACAAAAAGATGTATATTTTGTCATTTCACATTTTTGGTATCATTTGTCAGCCATTGTCTGTGCAGACATGAAACGTTCAGTTATTACTTAAGTGGAAGCTGATGGTTATGTTACCTGTTTCTGACACTACTTTGCAGTGACTTTTTGCTGCTCATTTTGACTTGTTATCAAGAAACTTCCTATAGGATGCTTATTATTTACATTTATGTAAGGAATTCATTTGAAATAAAAATATAAATCTTATACAACTTTTGGGTTTCTAGTCTCGTTGGGTACCAGATGGTGCTGCGGTAATACACACACACACACACACACACACAAACACACACACACACACACACAAACACACACACACACACACACCTGGAGTTGTTAGTTTGATTACGGTTTTGACACGTTACTGATTTGTAGTAACCAACCAAAACCTGATGGGTTCCTCGCAGTTCTACATCTTCCTCCACATTCAATACCATGTCATGTATTTTCTAAATTATTTGAGGAAGGCACTCACGTTCATATCAAACTTTTAAAAATTAGATCATGGAACTTTAAGGAGTCGCTATACTTTGATGTCTTCAATAACAGGATAAATGTATTTCGCTTAGAATTTGCACTTTCAATATATTATTCATTTTCAGGGTTTGAGGTTAAGCTTAAAGTTCTTTTTCTTTAACAAATCTTCTAGGATTCTGGTGTCATCACATCAAAATCTAAATCTGTAGTCGACGTTAAATAAATAAAGTTTAAATTGGTAATCTTAATGCCCAAATGCTTTTAATTAATATGCACTCCAATGTACTGTCTGCGTCACCAAAATGGATGAGTTATTTGATTTAAATTTCCAATATCAATAATATTTTGGGCACAAACAAGTATGCAACTATAAATATTAAATTTACATTCATTTAAGCGGTGCAGTAAGGCCAAGGTAAAAGTGATTAGATCTTAACTAGGTAATAATGGGAAACACTAGACTTAAAGGACATTTAAGCTAGTTTGTGACTTTTCTCAAGCTATCATTCTTAAAAAAATCCAATATGAAAGTCACAATGTGCTGTTTTAATATTTGTTTTCCCCAAATATGTCGAAATCATTCCGCTACATACATCCGAGGTGCTTATTCTAGAATGACAAGAAAGACTGAAGGCACTCTGATGAGTAAACGCTTATCCCTGCAAGTAGGTGTCCCACTTGGATATTGTTTCAATTATAGTACTACTTTAAATAATAGTATAACATTACATGTAATTTCTCTTCTAGTGTTTAATCTGTTAATACAGATTTTATAATGACGTATTCAGACAAGAAAATTTAATAACCATATGATAAAGATTTTTTAGAACAGGATGTTGATGATTAAAAGGTCTGTAAATAGCAGTATCTCTCGAGCAGTGTGTTTTTCATCAAGAATGTATGTAACATGGTGTCTGGCATCAAAATGTATGCAATTTAGACTCTACCATCAGACTGTATTTAAAACTTTGTATCCTCCAACAGAATGATATAACTTAGTCTCACTTAAACTCATCAACCATCAGTTTTCTCAGATCTTTGATTTCACATCGTGAGGAATGCAAGAAGAGTTAAAATTAACAGCCTTCCTAAAAACATCGAGGTTTACATAAACAAGAATAATTTCTTTTTTCAAGTTTTATTTCACTGTTTGATTGCTAGGCTTAATACAAATTGGGATCATTTAAACTTTCTAACCTTATTTATTTTAAAAGCTTTTGTCAATCCATGTGTCAGCATGTTCTTATTTTGTTTAATTATATATATATATATATATATATATATATATATATATATATATATATATATATATATATAAGGTCACACTACGATCGCTCCAACCTCACCCTACCATTGCTCCAGCTCATCCTACAATCGCTCCAAGCTCACCATACGATTGCCCCAGTTCACCCCACGATCGCTCCGATCTCACCCTACGATTGCTCCAGCTCATCCATTTTGAACGATTTGGCGTGCCATAGTAGCGGCTCCAGTGTACGTTAGGTTGAGACTAACATTGGCAGAGCTAGGAAAAATATTCAAGTATAGTCTTTTACGCCTTTTGTTTAAAGAAGAGGATACATAACCTTGATATGGTCGTTAGACACTTTTGGTTTTTAAAATTCTTGAATTAAACTCAGGATTCAAAATTTATATTTAAAAAATTTAAACTTAAAACATGAGCATAAAAGAATTGTGAAGCATGCTTGCCATGCGGGAAGCAAATTCGTACGGATCGTGAGCCATCAGAGGGTTATAGGTGTCAAATATGGGTTTACTTCCGGGCGATATATATATATATATATATATATATATATATATATATATATATATATATATATATATATATATATATATATATATATATATATATATATATATATATATATGTGTGTGATCCACTAAGCCATGTTAGTTTACAGATTTCCAATTACCTATTCACACCAATATATCAAGGAACTTTCAAAAGAATCCTATCGGTTGAAGATATAATGTGCACTGAGATACATAACCGACACAGCATGCACAATGTATTTATTCATCCGACCCAAACATTACCAAAAAGACTCCCATCCAATCATGCTTTATATTAACACCAGCGTTCTGACTCCACGTATCGTTGATTCTTAACATTGATGAATGTTTTAAAAAAAAACAAATAAAGATATAAATTCCTTCAAGTTTGCTACAGTTGAAAATACTGTGGTAAACTTGTGAATCTGCATTTCAAAAGTTTTATTGCACTACAATGTATCAGAGTCTTATAGTTAGATCCAGAGCAAATCTAAAGTTGCAAAGGATAGTAAAAGGGTAAGGTCTCTTACAGTTTGCATCGAAAAGGATTACTGTTCCTTTTCCTCGACCACCTCTCCTTTGTATACAACCAAACTGAAAAATAGACGTCGCTTTATTCCATACAAACCTTTTTTACGTCTGTCTATGAAAGATACTTGCAGCCACCCTAATTTGGTAAAAAGCTTTGCCTTCCTCGGTTATTCATTCGTTGTCTTTTCCTTCTTTGGGGTCGTCCATCAATTATGTCAGGAAAATGGGGGGGGGGGGGGGTGAGGATTGTAGAGGTTTGACAATTGTTGATATGGGGGAGGGGTAGTTGAAGATAAATTGATATCAATAATGCTATTTTTTTACAATAAATTAATAAATCCAAAGAAAGGAAATAGGAAAATGAGAAGATGATATATCCTAGAATATAAACTCTCGATTTTTTCATAAATTCCAAGTGTTATAGTCAGTTTGAAATCTGTTATACAAGTGTTAAATAAAATGTATTAAAATTTATTTGTAGACCTTTTAATTTCCATAATTCTATTTTAGCATCAAAGCCATTCAATAATATCACTTAGTCGTTGTTCAAGTCGTTCACATTGTTCTTCTTCAAGTTGTTCTTCTTCAAATCGTTCTTGTTCAATTCGTTCACGTTGTTTTTGAAGTTGTACAGCGGCTATTACATCACCAGGAAGTGTTTTTAAAGATTCCTTTGTTTGCTTGGATCTTTATGCTATTGTTTCAAGTACAGGAGGAAGGGTCGGTTTTTTCCCTCGTTGTTCCTCAGGAATATGTCCCCATATGGCTTTTTCAGTGGTCGATACGACTTTACCGGTTGATGTAGCAGCGGGTTTGAATAATTGTTCAGTACCCGTTGGGAAGTCGGTTTGAAATTATTGTCTCGTTTGGAGCTTATTTCGAATAGAATCACGAACCGGAATAAATCTCTTAATCGCAGCTAATCTCTCGCATGCTAATCTAGTTGTTAGGGCTTCACCTACCATTATAAAATAATATACGACCTAAATTGTAAGTGAAAAATCCACAGATATCTACTCGTTTCATTTTTTTCATGTGAGAATCTTTGATTTTTGAGGGTGAAAACCCCAGGAATTCATTTAGAGAAAATCGATTTTCATGAAATTATGTCGACGGATTAGCCAAATAAAGTACAAAATCATTGAAAAAAGCATTGAAGATTCGACGATCACGATGAGAAACACCACAAAAGTTGCCTCACAAGGATAGAAATTTCATCAAAATCGATTTTCTCTAAATGAATTCCTGAGGTTTTCACCCTCGATTTTCATGAAATTATGTCGACGGATTAGCCAAAAAAAACCCACAAAAACGACCAAAAAAAGGACAAAATAAACGACAAAAAAATCAATAAAAAAAATAAATCCCCGAAAATATTTTAGCAGCTAACAAATGAAAATAAAATCCATAAATGCTCACCCACTCCGAAATTCTTTTGAATTTCACTACAGTGTTTCATTACTTCCGCGTTGGTGATAAATCTCCACGCAAAAAAACACACAATACGTAGAAGGTATTATAGAGTTTTCGTTCCATCTGAGTAAGCATACCCGTCTATCGAATGTGGATTACTCACCTGCAAACAAAGATTTTGTACCGCGTGGGTATTGTACATTTACTGTGTTGAGGTAACCAAAGGGGAGAAGTGATTTTCATTCTGTCTGATGATTTCCCTTATTGTTTTGATTTTCGAGTTTATTATGTGTTTGATTTCATATAGTCGCCCCAATTCACCTCTGACTTTTTCGACCGCAGTGAATAGCGGGATAAATGTGTTGATGTCGTTACAAAATGCGAGTGAGTCATTTACCGCACGCTGAATTCGTTTGATCAACCCATTCTGTTTGGCAAGTACATATCTATTATTCTGGGCGCTATCATCAAGATCATGAAATTCAGAGAGAATCTGATCACAATCTAATTTATTTGACAATTGTGTTCCTTGATTTTTCTAATTTGAAATCTCAATTATAATGCCATTCATATTTTCGAAATTCATTATATGATATATTATATATCTAATAAAAAAAAATAGGGATCAATTTCGACCCGTTTTCGTACGATATGAACTCCACTTGCTCTAAGGTGTTATTCACATCTTATTGAGCCTAGAGATATCTATGCAAGTTATATATGATATGAACTCCATTCACGATAAGGTGTTATTCACATCTTATTGCGCCTAGAGATATATATGCAAGTTATATATGATATCAACTCCATTCGCTCTAAGGTGTTATTCACATCTTATTGCGCCTAGAGATATATATGCAAGTTATATATGATATGAACCCCATTTGGAACCTCTCAGGTGTTATTCACATCTGAGAGGCCCAGAGGTACCATGAAGCATAGTCTCCGAGAGGGGATCTAATTCGTCAAATAACGGGTTAGAACCCCAAGAAGGTATGCTTGTTGAATGGACGTCACATTTACTTGTAGATATATAGATATATACATATTTACAAGTACTTACAATTTACAATGATATATAATATATGATATTTACCATGATGATATATGAAATAGGACAACACATACACATAAGGGGCTGTTCTACTTTCAACTGAAACCACCATACCCCCATCCAAATCACCCCGGGTTGAATGCAAAAACATATTCACACCGTGAGACGGTGTGTGACGTATCGTGGTTTCACGGCTTGAATTTAGAATGGCTTAAAGCCCCTATTATATAGAAAAACCTTCCGATCGGTACCTTCGACAATAATGCCTGCCACGAGACTCGAACGCTGGGCCTCGGGACGAAATCCAACCGCGTATGGAATACGCTAATATTCGAGATCTACAAGTCTATAATTTTAAATATAATATAAGTGTATCACGTGGAGGGTTTAACGGATGGTGTATACTGCAGATGAAAATCATATATCAATCGCAGATCAACCGTAGATTTCACTGTAGTTAAAAATCACAAACGAAACAATTATAAAATTTCAAGTCAAACCAACACATAAAAAGCCATTAAGTCATCGAAAAATCCCATTGAGACCCGGTGACGTTTATCACTGTTTCAAAACTACACACACAAGCCCACACGAGTTATTCCCCTTAATGATATATATAATAATTCAGGTATATACGAATTGAATTATATTTTTAGATGTTTTAGAAAAAAACAGATTGATATATTCGTTTTACTACTTTCGTACCGAAGGTTCGCAAATATCAAAATACCTACCGGCTTCAGTCATTTGTTAAAATACTCTTTCTTCCCCTGTATGAATATATTTTGATTTTATAGGTTTCACATTTTTCGAGTGTTTTCCAGTCCCTCCTCGTTTGGTGTTTTCACTTTGTGTTATAGCTCGTAGATTATCTAATTTGTTATTTTTAGGATTAGAATCAATGTGGTCCATTGCAAATTTATCCTTGATCAATCCGTTGTAACATTTATATGCGATTCTGTGACAGTAATATTTTTTCCTCCAGCACCAAAAGATAAGATATCCAAGACCAGTGTCCGTCCCTAATGGTTTCTTCAGTCTGAGGTGTCTGACAATACCATTACGAGATGCTTCATTATTGGTAATCACAGGATGTGGTTGAAATTCTTGGTTTATTTATATACTATAATATTATTTGTCTAATTCATTATTTGGTTTAATTATTACTTGAGAATCTTTCAATATAGTCTTGAGGTATTCTTATGATTTTGTATCTGACAGATTCCGGGATGGCGTCATTGATGGAATCTTTGATGGAGTTCCTGATTCTTTTATCATAATAGCGCTTTAGCTCTCTGTATCGCTTACCACCACAATTGAGACACAACTACGACTTACCACGCACACCTACTCCACATCGTATGCAAGTTAACGGCCCAAAACTCTTACGACGTACCCTTTGTAAATGATATCCACAGAATTCATTTCTGCATGATTTGTTACAAGCGGTTACTGATCCTATCATAAGCCATTTGCAATGATTCATTATATAATAAATTCTTTATTTAAATACTTGTTTTAATTATAATATGGAGGAGTTCCAGAGATTATCGAAAATTACGCCTTGGAAAAATGTTAAATTCAATCTCGATAGAGTCTCCACTGATGTACCAAAGACTCTAATAAGTGATAGAAGCATGATAGGTAGAATCCGTGATGCATTTAATGAATTCAAACGCTATAGAGCATCTCACTATTGGTCAAAATTTCGAATTGATGGTAGTGTTGATGGTACCATGAACGACGAAAGAGCAGCAGTGATAATCTCACATCTTGACTAGAAAAAGTATTTTTTTAGAGTGAAATTCATTAGCCGCTCAGAAACGGGAAATTGGATTATAGGCGACAAATTTGAACCCATCCTGAAAAATAAGAGAACTGTCAATGTGAGTCAGGATTCCAAACCAGGAATTCTGACTGGAATTGACAAACCGTATTACGAGAGATCCTATCCTGTAACCGCGGTTGTTTATGGGATCTATCCGTTAAATGATAAACGGAGTATTGAGAAATTAAAATCCCTGAAATATTCGTTGTTGAATTATGTAGCAGAACGAATAATAGAGCATTTTATAAATGCGTTGGGTGGTAACAAATTGACGGATCTAAGACGCAAACAAATAAACGAATGGGGATTAACAGTGAAGGAGAGCGCAGCAACAATTCAAAATGTGGCCGCGTTAGAACGGATACTAAAATTCCCAATATCCATAGCGACAGTAACAGAGTAGATATCATATGAACCGAAATATAAATCGAGAGGATCTCAAATCAAAATTATTGACCATAATGCACACGTGTGGACATCCGCAGTAAAAATATTTCCTCGGGATAGATCCATAAAATATCTACCTGTGGAATTATCCCGAGAGTTCTTTGGGGAGAAGAATTATCTGAGGAGAAATTATTTGATTTTATTTACGATCGAGTAAAAACAATCCTGTGTCAGTGTGGTTACTTCACAGTTCTTGAAACGAAGAGGGTAAATTCGATCAATTTGTAAGACCCTACGGCGAAATATGTCGTACTGAAGCCCCCAATGACGAGATGAAAAAACTAGCTAGTGGTTTTTCAACGGATTACGACGAACAATTACTGACAATCTGTTTTATAATACCGTCGGTTGGCGCTCATTTCACGAGAAAGAGAAATCTATGGAAAAAAACACGTGCAGAATTTCTCTCAGATATCGAATCAAGCTGTGTGGGATATGGCAATGGCGGATTATGGAATACAAAATACGACCCTGAAAACATTATTTCGGTTGATATGATTGCGTGTTATCCGGGGAGTTTTCTTGGGTATGGAGAGTGTTCTGAGTACTTCAAAAGATTTGGGCATCCCACACACGAAATGACCCGTGTTGCGATTAATGGGCCGCTACCCGATTTTGATTCAACCGGATTCGCTCGTGTGCTATCATTTGAATTGGCTAAAGGACTTCATCCATGCTGTTATGTTTGGTTTGGTAGACACATCTCTGAGAAACACTGGATGCCAATAGTGTTATTACGGTATATGATTGATTGTACAATACTAATATAGCTGATTGTCAGTGAAGCGATTATATCATATCGGAAAGAAACTTAGGTCTGGTTACCACAACCAGATAGTGAAGATAGTATAATCAGCAAAAACAAAAAAAATTTCCTAATTGTGACGAAGAATATATCGCAAGGTGCTCCAAGGAAATCTTTGAAGTTAGAAATAAATATGCAAAAGATCTCGGTTAAAAGAATAATTGGTAAATTCACACAGGGTGGAAAATACGAAAACACGATATTTTTCGTGATTAATTAGAGATGATGTTGAATACGATTTTATAATCGCAGATGCAACATCTAGGGGTATATATGTCGATCCTAAAGGCGCTTTCTTGTCCGATGGAACCAAATTAGGTACAATTGTTACTTACACAGATGGAGAAAATCCTCAGTATACGTACTTAAGGGCATCTATGGTGGCTTAAGCTTCTATTAATTAACTTTCGATGATAAATAGATTTCCTGACACCGCGGTTAGAGTCGCCACTGATTCATTTTATATAGATATTAAACATAAAGAAGCAGTGGCTGAATTCACTAATTCAGACGAGAGTTGGGGATCATGGAGAATTAAAAAGGAAATACTGCGTGACTACTACAAATCAGCAGATGTTACAATTGAAAACAATTACTTGAAAAATAATCAGATATCAGAACTATCTAATGCACCTTCGATATCCGATCCAATATGTAGATATAAAACCAGTTAATTAAACAGCTGTAGTGGGTCAGGGAAGACGACTCGTGCGATGGAATTATTTCGAGGGAAATCAAACATGATTATGCTAACACCATCACACAGACTTGCAAGAGAGATGAAACAGCAAGGAATTAATGCTTGCACTTATCAGTTTTTTTTCGATGGAAAGGTGACAAATGGACTCCTGATCGAATGGGCGAGAAATATATTCCTGAAATCATCATTGGGGATGAGATATGCACAGTGTCGTTAGATGTATTACAAAGGTTTCTTGATTGGTTATTGCTAGCGAATACAAAGTGATAAGGTGTGGCGATCATGGTCAACAACACCATTTGTCGGTTTGTCCCCATATAATTGGCTGAAGAATTGTATAGATTACTAGCAAGTACCCGGCATGCGTTGCAATGCCACTGAAAGAAAAAAGTGTGTGTGTTTTAATAGACTATTTGACTGGTTTCGGGAAACCATCTCTGATTATTTAGTGGTATTTATGGAGCCCACAATAAGTGGTTACCTTACCTTAGGCGTTTTAGGCATCGATACCGATTATGAATTTCATACAGCTTGTGATTTACGTCATCATGGTTTCAGCCAATCCAGACCGTGTTTGATCATGTGACGTATCTAAGGCGCCTACAGTTCATACCGAACACACGCGATTTTAGGTATCGCTACCGATTATGAACTTCATACAGCTGTTGATACTCACCAAAGTTTTATCGCAATCGGATGAACGGTATAGAAACGCATACGACACAAACAAAGAAACAAACAAACATAGAGTTTATTGAGCAGTGCGAACTCGAACGGTTTCCAATCTTGCTTTCCGTTGCTCGTCTGTTTCTGAAGCTCGTGATGCCTTTATCTTTCGTGCTTGAGGTGTAGATCGACCAATAGCTTTTTGTTTAGGTGGCATAACTGATTTGACAGCGAAAGTAATGCTTTATAACGACTATTACAAATTCACACCGCAATTGTTTGACGTAACCAAGGCGCGAACCAAACGTAACTAAGTAAACATGACGTATATAAGGCGCCTACAGTTCACACCGAACACACGCGAAATTAGGTATCGGTACCGAGTATGAATTTCATACAGCTGTTGATTTACGTCATCATAGTTTCAGCCAATTCAGACCGTGTTTGATCACGTGACGTATTTAACGCGCCTACTGTTCGATCACGTGACGTATCTAAGGCGCCTACAGTTCACAGCGAACACACGGTAAATGTCGCAAAACTATATGAAATACACACATTTATTAATTGTACAATTTAAATGGTTGTACTAATTCAGAAGCCGTCGCGGGCATGCGCACAACAGCTCACCAAAGTTTTATCGTAATCGGTTGAACGGTATAGGAACGCATACGACACAAACAAACAAACAAACAAATATTCATTTGTATATATATATAGATTACGAAGAAATTAGTACTGATCATATATCACTTGATAATGAATTGCGCGAGTTCAAGAAACTAATCAGATTACAACCAGATAGAATCCAATGTGAAATAGCGCGTGAAATAATTTCAGAAACCCCATTAAATAATTTCTGGGAAGCGTGGAGACCAAACGATTTGATAGTGGCAAGTAGAAAGATAGTCAGAGAACGAATGAATGAATAGTTGGATTTAAAGTAAAACCGGCCACTAGGGTCATATGTTCACTATTTTGCACTGCCATTTATTTACATGGCAGTGATTTAATTTATCAAGGAAGATGGAATGGTGCCACATCTTCCTGGCGTTTATGCGCACAGAGTGCGCTATTTAATTTGGTCGTCATATCATATCCCTATAAATGGGATAACGATATGAATGTTAGACCTGGGTGAGTGGGAATAGACCCATCACGCCCTCAACCTATCAAGCACTCGAAAGTACGTACACTTATTCCAAATTCAATCCAGTTTTTCTAGTGGATTTCCCTATGCCAAGATTGTGTAAGCCACCGATGAAATTCATCAAATGATAGAGTTAAAGAAATAAATTACGTTCATATCTATGCCAATCTTCTAGTACAAAAGTGTACATATTATATGTCCTTAACAATTTATTTTGCTGATATGACTAAATGTCATTTGAAAGGTAGCCACTGTCAGAGAGGATTAGATTGTTAATTTTGAGCGGTGGGTCCGAAAATGATCAAGTTAGGCTTTTTGGATAAAGCTGGTCAAGGAGGGTTTCCGTAACCAAGTGGAAGACCCTATTAAGGCAATGAAAGACAATAGCCCTAAAAAGGACTTTTTTTTGGAAAATCCCATGATCACTTGTTAGTGACCGATTATCCCTCTGCTCCTGTGGTTGGTCCCTGTATACTTCTTGAGTGTCTTGTTTGACCCTGTACTCACTCGAAGATTCCCTGTATACATATTGGGTGTCTTGTTTTGGATTCTCACTCTAAACATCCTTGCTCCCTCGTCAATTTGATTCCGTATTTTTCCTTATCAATTTGGAATTCTTTGTGCTGTTTTCTGTAGAATATATAAACCCATGTGACAACTATTTTCATTGTTAGTTAATGCATGATGTTATTAAGTTACTGCATGGCCTGATAGTTTTGGGGTTAACTATCTTTAAAGTATATGAATTTGAGGTCATTTTCTAAATTAGCATATTTTTGGTTGCAACCTTGGGCTGCTGGGCCTGATAGTATTGGGTTTGAGACTACCTTTTAAGATCTAATTTGGGGTCATAACCTATTCATATATGATGAGGTTTTTAGTTGGACCCGATTAAGGACCTGATAGTCTTGGTTTTGAGACTACCTCATACACTCTAGTTGGGACCATAGTTAGGGGCGCGTGTTAGTGGTTATACTTTAACCACAGCGGTATCGCGTTTTTTAGGGGCCTATAATACCTTCGTAATATTAAACTCAGTTATGAGATGTTGTCAATGGGGATATACAGAAGGAAGAATTTAGAAGCATAAGAGAAAAAAGAGAGGTAAGACGCTTGCCTTATTGATTGTATAACTGGTAGTTAATATAACTCTTGATGTTTATACCTTTATATATTTCTTTTATTTTAGGTTTATTTTTTTTGTTCCATGTTATTTTACCATTCCATTAGGTTTGGTTGCTCTGGAGCCGCCATGGGAACTTTATACCCAGCGTAGTGTAGGTGGGCTCCTTTAAGGATAACGAATCCATTTTGGCCCCGTACGCTTCACTCTCCTTAGAACAACATTATTTTATATGCATATTTAGGTACCAGTAAAACATTCATTTCATTTATGGATGATATGGTGTTATACTTATATTCTATCTATTAGCCCTGTAGTTCTAAGAAATTCCAGTATATTATAGTATGTTCTTTGAGGGTTTTTGTTGCATAATTGAATTATTTTTGGATATGTACTTGGTGCGGCAAGTCCTAATTGTTTAGTTATAAATAGGTCTCTTTCTTTTTGCGTATTTTTACAGATGTTGAATATATGATACAGATCTTCCGGTACGTTACATTGGAAGCAGTTGATATTGTGCGGAAAAGGTCCTATATATTTTCCAAAACTATTAGCTAATTTTGTTTTTTCAAGAATTATCCTATTTATTTTAGATTGTTCATAACTGCTGCACCTGGGGATCAGGATATTTCCATTGACTTATTTGACAATACTTTGTAAAAATCTCCCTTGTTTATTATGGTCCCAATTCTTTTGCCACTTTTGAATTATCAGTGTATAGATTAAATTGTTAATTTCTGTTGGACCATACTTTAGAGGCATGTAATTAGGTTCAGTGAGTTTACTCTTGGCTAATTGGTCAGCTAATTCATTGCCTTTTATGTCGATGTGAGATGGTATCCATAGAAACTATACTGTTATGTTTTGAGTATCGAGTATTTTAATTATTTGGTTAATTTGATTAAGAAAGTTTTCTCTTGGTTTAGTATTATTGCATTGTATTGATTTCAGGACACTTAGTGAATCACTAATAATCAAGGTCTTATCTGGTTTATTTGCTAGTATCCATTTTAAAGATTCCAGGATGGCCCAGAATTCAGCTGTGTAAATGGAGCAGTGATCCGGTAAGCGGCTGCCAATTTTGATATTGAGTGCTGGAATAACCCAAGCCGCAGCTGTTTTAAAAGGGTTGTTAATTTTGGAACCATCTATGAATATATGAGTATAGTTTTTATATTGGTTGTTAATTAGTTCAATTGCAGCTGTTTTTAAATAATGTTGTTGATTTTCTTTTTTACTTTTGTCTATAAGGAAGATGTTTACTTTAATTGATGTATTATTCCAAGGTTCTTTATAAAATATTTGGTTAGTTTCCACTTGGAATATATCTACTGGTAGTTGTACATTTAATTCATCTACTATTTTGCCAAAGGATGACTTATTTTTTCGAATTTTCCTAAAAGGAATTTTGCATTTGTTGATAGCTACTAGAGTGGGTGTGTGTTTTATTGTGGGTGGACAGTCAATTTGCGTATCTCAACATAAGTTCCTGCCTTCGAAGCTGTAATGGCGGTTCTCCTGTTAAGACCTGCAACTCTGCTGTAGATGTATATGGTAATGCCCCAGTTGCTATGAGAAAGGCTTTCCTCTGTATTGTATCTAATCTATTAAGTTGTGTTATGGAGGCCGTGTTGTAAATTTGGCATCCATAGTCGAGTTAAGATCTAATTAAGGCCCAATATAGAGTCATTATTGTTTCTTGGGTAGCTCCGCACTGGGTTCCTTTGAGGCTTTTAAGTAAGTTTAAGTCAAGAATGCACCTTTTAACTAGGTTATCAATATGAGATACCCACGTTAGGTGTTCATCATAGTACATACCCAGAAATTTGGCTATTTTAACGAATTTAATTTGTTTATTTTGAATTTGGAGGTTGGGGTATAATATATTTTTCTATAAGGTGAGACCAGTACAGCTACCGTTTTTTGGTGCGACAGTTTAATCCCCGTTTGTCAGCCCATTTACCAATGTTATTTAGACTTGTTTTCATTTCAGCCATATGAGTGTGGTTGGATGGGGTTTCCTGCTCTCCATAGTCCACTATCATCTGCAAATTGTGATAATCCTATCGAGGGTGAGGCGAGATTAGAGTCAAGATCATTAATCATGAGGTTGAAGAGGGTAGGGCTGAGGACACTGCCTTGGGGAGTCCCATTTTCAAGGGAGTTTTCTTCAGAAAAAGTAGTCCCAACCCTAGTTATAATTTTGCGGTCTGTTAAAAAATTTTGTAAAAAATTAAATATGCGACCAGTAATGCCATAATGATTTAATTTGGCTATTAATCCTTTGGTCCACACCAGATCAAAAACGCTTTTTCAAGATCTAGAAAAACCGCAATTAAGTTTCTATTAGTTCTCTGTTTATTATTAAATGCTAATTTAATGGCGGGCTCCAATTTAATTAATTGATCCGTTGTAGATCTTTTATTTCTAAAACCACATTGGTTTGAATATATCAAGTTATTGCTCTCCAGGTGGTGTTTGAGTCGGTTAGTGATAATTGTTTCCATGATTATGTAGATATTGTTGGTAAGTGAAATTGGTCTATATGAGTTCATGTTATTTCTATCTTTGTTAGGTTTCAAACTGGGGATAACTATCGCTGTTTTCCATTTTTTTGGGTAGCTTCCCTATTTGCCAAATTATGTTTAGCATGTTTATTATTATCATAACCATATTGCTAGGTAGGTTTTTATATATTATGTAACCTATTTTCTACGGTTGGCCCATACTTGTAAACACCATCATGCGTCAGAAATAATATATCAGCTTGATGAACTTCATTAGCGACGCTGACATCAAAATGCGAGAAGTTAATTTGTTTAGGCGGTGGTAGATAAATTCGCCATATCGCCTGTTTGGATAACCATTCCGCTGCAGTGGTATTTTTTACCTTTGTGGCGCTAGCGAGTTTACTGATTGCTGATTTACCCCTCCAGTATCCTCTTGGGGAATAATAAATAGATTACATGATGTTATTTATTACCAGCACACAACTTCAATTTACTTTTCATTAACGATTTTATCAACCATGAAGACAATTTTTCTTTGAAGGATTTATCAGTGATAGAATTCAATGCATGAATTAATTTCACATGTGCGATATCTCTGTGTTGCAGATTACTGCTTTTATAAGCAGCATCATGAGCAGGACATGCCTTATCAATAGCGTTTATTGGATATTCATCGGGTCGGGGATGGTTTTGATCATCTAGTCGGATATCGAGTCTGGTACCGGGTCCACAATAACTATACCCTGGAAGGTGTTTTTCTCCCGGACATTTTGCCCATGGTGTTCCTGGTAATTTTACTAAGTTGGCTGCAATATCACCTCCTCGTTTATTTTTCTTTTTAAATCCTTGATTTTATCAAGGGAAACAAATCTATTTTTTTTTTGTACCACATTGTACACACAAGCAAGTGCTGATCTGTTATTTTTAGTTGTAATCGTCAAGTCATTTGTGCTAGTACGGTTCTTACATTTAACACAATATAGATCCATAATTTATTTATAATAACATGAACGTAATTGATTTTTCGGCGACAAAAGCACGAGAGTCTGTTAAACATCATGCAGCGCTACCAAATTCTATTTGTATGATTATAATCGGACCATCAGGAAGCGGCAAGACACAATTGCTCCTTAATTTGATAACGAGATGGATAAAATGGGATAAGTTGTATTTAGTAGCTCCAAGTGTAGACGATCAGCGATGTTACGAGGTGTTAAAGGATTTTAACGAGGAAACAAAATTGGAAATCAATGAGGATATTATTGAGTTTATAACCGATATCCAGGAAGCACCGAGTATTGATGATATTGATGGAAATATTAGCAATTTAGTTGTATATGATGATGTTATGCTAGACAATCAAAAGAATCCTGCTAGGATATTTTCCAGAGGTAGGCATAAAAATACCGATGTGATATATGTAACTCAACGATACACTCAAATACCAAAAGTGATCAGAGATAACTGCAATATTCTTGCTGTGTTTAATTTAATATCGTGTTTGTAAGGTCATGGGTGAGGAGTGTAATTCTATACCCACTCCTCAGCTGCAAAGCAGAAATATGACAAAGTGTGCTATTTAATAGTTCTGAAATAAATTGCAGTAGTGACCACATACGATCGATGGAAAAAAAAGGTCTCACAAGCCGAATAAACGCTAGCAACGGCTGGACCTCATACTGTCTTCAACAACAGTTCTGACCATTAAAGTTCTTCTATACTTAGATACGATGAAGACAAAGGTTTATAAAGCTACATCGAATACATTGAGCATAAAAAGCAAAGACTTCAATTGGACCGTTGTAGCTAGCACTATTTAGCAATCATCTTCGCAATAAATAAACTGAATGTCACAATATTTCAGGCAATTTATGCTCGCCCCGTAGAATGAGTCATCGCAACTTCTTGAGCATTGACTGAATTTGTTGGCACAATATATCAAACACCGATTTCGTTTCGCAGTGCCGCAGGAGTACGATGTTTGGAACATCATGCAGATCAACAGGAGGGTTAGAATAGCGCATTTCATTCTCTGTTTTATCCCTGAAAACACAAATATACGTCAAAAGCCATGTTTTTCGATATATGAAGCAAAGCTGCCACTCGATTGTCTAGATTATATTTTAAACTATCCATCTAAATATATTTTGATTTATTACATTCCCATTTAATCTTCATGGCTGATATGGCACTCGATTCAGATGTTCGGTCTATTTTTCCGTATCGCACACCTAAAATTTCCGTATCGCACGCCAGCCTAGACCTAATGTGTTTACAGCTTTAAATATTCAATAATTGTCCACTTATAAAATAACGGGAATTATTCAATGGTACACATTTTAAATTATTTAAAACTGTTACTTTTGCACATTTAAGAAATGCAAACAGATTTGGTGAAAAAGCAGATTTTGCTGCTTAAATAATGGGCGAGTACCGTCCTTAGCGACATCGTGTATTTGTGCATTTCACAGTATTTAGGCCAAGAAATAAGTTAGTCTATGGGGTGGACAACATCGTTGTGGACAGTCTGTTTAATGTCGAGTTCTCAGATAAAGCTGGTGTGCAGAGTGATACCCACATCGTATGACAGAGACAGAGTGAGAAAGACAGATAGACAAACACATATCGAACACATACTTTTGCCGCTGAAATCTGGTGTTGAAATAGTTGGAAAATCCAAAGTAAAAAAAGACTCAGAGAGTCATGCCAAGATTCAAGGCATTGTTAGTAATGCCTAACATTTGGAGAAAACTTCAACCCGTATTTAAAGCCCAAGATATATTTCATATCGTTAATCATCTAAAATACCAAACTTAGCCACACAAAACATTTCAGCTTCAGAGTCTCAAAAATGTCGTCTGCTGAATCCGGAGCACGTTTAATTGGAAGGACTTAAAATGTAATTGTTAAAATTACTATGAAATTAAATTTCTTTAGTGAATCTGAGGATAAAACTGACAGCGTTTTGCATTCGTAAATATACACGTATCACAAAGGACAGTAGCTATTTCCATTATGGAGCATATCTAAAAGTATTACAGCTTGTTACAATGTTCTTAATATCTTTTCAGCACAGAGTCACATAAAGGTAACGGAATTAAAAATTAAATTTTACATTTAAAATTCTTGCTACTTTTCAAGTAGAAATAAATACAAAAAAAGGAACAAAACTGCAACATTTTTCAAAAGTTCCTTGTTAAAACGTATCTAAATGACTATTAAAATTTTAGTCGGCATGTTAGAAAGAGACTTCAATTTCTTAACAATATGTGCTTTATAATCAATACCTTTTATAAGAAATGAAAACATCAAAATAGAGATATTTACTGTAGAGTAAATTAATGAACTTTCTCATAAAAGTGGATGTATTATAAGTACTGATAGTCTGTAAAATAAGATCTGAATTTGACTTGGAAGTAGAGTTTATATTCAGTGAGAATTAAGGACTTGACTGCCATTACCGATTAAGTTCAGTCATAAGTACCATACAACATTTTTAAAATTAAAAACTAAAGAGAGCAAGTCGATATCTCGAATCCAGAGAGAATGATGGCGAAACATTAAATAAATTTCAAAAAAGTGAGTTAATAAACAAATGGATACGTAATAAATACAAATTCATATAAGCGTTTTGTTTTGGGTCCGGGGAAAGAATTTGTTTAATACGGCGTAAAAACATACGACTTGATCTAATGACCTAACGACATTGATCATCATCATCATCATCATCAGTCTCTTGACCTAGTGTAGTCATTGAGGCACTGTGCTGCTGAACATCTGACCAGTTCCCTCCACTTGTCAACGGCATTGATACACCGTATCAAACTCGTTCTCTCGCCCACTCTAAACAAAATACTTATGCAATTTTGTTTTTGTATCGAATTGAATTGCACTTTGCGCATTTCAAAATTTTTATTTTAAAACTAGAATATCTATTTGACATATCCATAGTTTATGCATGTGTGTATACATACATACATACAATACATACATACATGCATTCATGCATGCATGCATGATACATACATACATACATACATACATACATACATACATACATACATACATACATACATACATACTAGGAGAAGAATGGCATCATACACATTACTGAATTATAATTCGGCTCCTGCTTGGATCGAATCTGGGTTTTGCTAGCTATGACACTTGTCACCTTGTCTGCATTCAGCAATCCACTTAAACCCACTCCACTTGACCTATTTCATTTCCATAACATAGACCACTCCACTTGGCCTATTTCATTTCCATAACATAGACCACTCCACTTGACCTAGTTCATTTCCATAGCATAGAGCACTCCACTTGACCTAGTTCATTTCCATAGCATAGAGCAATCCACTTAAACCCACTCCACTTGACCTAGTTCATTTCCATAACATCGACCACTCCACTTGACCTAGTTCATTTCCATAACATCGACCACTCCACTTGACCTAGTTCATTTCCATAACATCGACCACCCTAGCGCTTGTCGACCAATAATTAACTTGCATTTAAATATACATTCACCTTGATTCCTGACAGAAATCTATGCATACAGAGATTATTATTGTAAGTTACATATATACACCAAAAGTGGCCTATCCCTTGATCATACGGGCATATGCGCATTTATATAAAGTGGAATTACATTAGTAGCTAAGTACTTTTTCAGAGAGTGACATATGTGAGGTGACGTTGTTTGCATTTGCAACATGCACAATGGAGATAATGTTGGCATATCTCTATGCTACTTTGATGTAATGTGGCTGACATTTCTTTGGATACTGTACTTGTGGAAATTGTACATGATCTAAGCACATGGTATAACAAAATGGATGATCCCATGTGCTTGACAAATTAACCAAAATTACACTAACTTTAGCAGTTATTAAACTAGGGAAAATGAATTTTGCTGCAGTAGGCAATAGCAGCGTCTGAAAGTGCAATGAACGAATTACAAAATATAAGAAAAGTAAAGAAACTTATCGTATCATTTTTCTAAAATTTACCTTTGAAGTCCAGGAAGTGAAAATGACATTGCAGAGCTAGCAGTTTTTTGTGCGAGCACATCTTAAGTTAGCCCAAGCTGTATACTCTAGAACCTAAAGTACACCCATCAATCATACATCCAAATAAAGGGAATTGAAAGTTCTTCTACCAACACCTAAGATATACAAAGTCTTTATTATATAGCCAGTATAACCAGTGAAGTAATCCTGGCAAATCATTTTTCTTTAAAATTCTAATTTGCAAAGTACGAAACTGAAGAGCGACACCTAAGAAAGATATACAGGTGATATAATTATACTGTATCCCCAAATGAGAACTGAACCGGAGTCGGCGAATTAATGTACGCATAGTCCTGGCTGTATGCCCCTACCTACCTTCCCAGCAAAACAACGTAATATGTCTATTAACATATTGCAAATCAGGTATAGGATTTCGCAAAGAATCACAGTTCACAGATTCGGAGAATGTTTAATGACGCTTTAATATGTACTACCTCATAACTAAAACTTGCACTCTTGAAAAGGCAAACGCTCAACGAAATACTTGTCAGCTTAAAATTTTGGCAACGCATTTAAGACAAAATATTTTTACTTGGAAAAATACTTTGGAAAACTCTTGGTGTCAGAAAAGAAGTTAATATATAAGTTGTTATAAATACAAACTGCAATAATAATAATTAAGCTGTCGGAAGTGGGTAAAGTGCGCTATGTGCTATTTATTTGTCATTACTCATCAAAAAAAATTGGTGAAGATGACTAACGAAGATGTTGTACGTTACCGTTGTCTTTTAAATACAGTGAAATTATGCAGCAAGGTATATGTTAGAATGTTACACAGATTTTGCGTAGATATCAACAGTAATAATAATGACGATGTTTTGCTCAGTTACTTTACGATCACACCCAAAAAAAAAAATTTTAATAGATCAATACCTTTCATAAATGCATCGCTAACTAATCAAAGCGTCGTGGTGTAATATAGTTTCATTGCAATGACACAGATAATACTTAGTGACACATTATTTGTAAAGTTGTATCATATAGCTTATAAGTACAATACTCACTGTTATTTCCTACTAATCCGAAGATCTTTAAAACTACGACAGCTATCACTTGCAGTTTCAGCAAAATGAATGAGGAAACTTGCGATGCGCATTATTATATATGTGTAATTTACAGGGAGGGCGTGTTTACAACTAGTTATGTTAATATATTGATGACGCGGTTATAGTGCATATACTACAGTAAATATAGCAATTTCAAGTACGTGCATTTTAATGTAAACATCCTGTTAACTGGAAGCATTAGATTCAGAGAATGGAAAGTGGGTCGAACGTATTCGTTGAATGTCCGCCATACATAGATTAATTTAAGTACTTTTCTTTCACACAGACCCCGCCCATCTCTGTTTTTATGAATATCCAATAAAATATGACCAATTTAGCTACCAATATTACAAACTTTTACATCTGGTAATTTACAAATTGAATAAGTTTGGAGTGATAGTATTAGACTGGAGATAAGAAAAGTTTGCTCTCCATATTGTATGTATGACTAAGCCATCTTTTAAATGTCAGGTGTAATGAGTCTCAACATAAATTATTGCCATAAACGCATTTTCTTATATATTTCACAGTAAGATATTGAAATATTAGGTGTGAGAAAACGGATATCTCCATTTTTAGCCACAATGACGCTATCACTTTTCTTCTCACTTTAGGAAAAATAAATGCATTATGCAAGACTCGTAAACTAGTATTTGCATTTAGGCCTATTTCAATACTCTACTTCTATTCTTCCTTTCCTTTCCTTTCCTTCTCTCTCTCTCTCTCTCTCTCTCTCTCTCTCTCTCTCTCTCTCTCTCTCTCTCTCTCTTAATCAGTAAAAAGGGGCACAGTCAACAAAATGCCTAATTTTAAACTCTAACACAAAGTAGGCTTCAAATATTAACATTTTCGCAATAGTTTTCCTCATGAATTCTGCAACGTGTTAGCGACTGAAATAAAATAAACTTTTGCTAGTTGATGTTCTGTCACCTATGTAGTACCGTATGCCTAATACACTCAACGAAACCATGGACTCAGATTTAGGAACGTTACCAATACAGTACCATATGAGTTTTACACTGTACAAAAATAAATAGAAAAACATTTGGAAGAAAAAAATACTCTCGGTTGAATATAGCAATACCATTGTTTTATGTTGTGATTCTAACTCTCCCCTTTAAATGCAGCATTTCTATAAAGTGTAGTTGCAAACGGTTATTAAGTGAAAATTGAAATTTGAGAAGTGTGTAACGTTGGGAAGCAGAAATTAACAAATAAAGAAAACAAATCAATTGAAGTGAAGATTCAGTCCTTAGTGTCTTTTGTTTAAAGATATTGCACTCTGGAATCTCTTGGACGCGACCACTCTGTAATGTGTTTATAATATCCCGACAACAGCAATGTTCACTGTATCAATTAGAGCAAGAAAAAAGTTAACGAAAATAACTTTCATTTGAAAACATCTATTCACTTAACAAAATACAGCATTGAATGCACAAGCTAATTTTGCAATACGCCGCTGTTCTTAACGTATTTTAAAACCTTGGAACTTGTTTGCGTCGATGTGGAAAAGCAGTCATTAATCGCAATAACGTGAAGTCAAAATAAAAACAATATATAATATAAAAAAGTAAACCAACGTATAAGCAAAGCCTTCATTCGTAATGAACAAACAATTTATTTTGTTCGTGACAAGACTATAATGTCTGCCACTTCAGTACCTGAAGTTTTGCTTTTTTATTTTTGGGGGGAAGCAGACAGATGCCCCCCCCCCCTTAAAAAAAGTAAAATGTTTTTATGTGTGTGTGTGTTCCCCCTATATGTAGTTTATGTGTTTCTTTTAAATTTATTTTAGTTTCCTTTAATTTAATTTTTTCCCATCGGAATTTTAACAAATTTTGAAAGGGGTGTTTTTATTCTCTCCTTCCCTAGTATTACTAAAGAAGGGTTTTCCGAAATGGGATTTATCTACCCTCCATCGGATCCACTTTCTTAAGTTTTTTGGTTTGACCATGGCTAGTGGTCTCCTATATCCTTTGTTTGCTATTTCTGTTGGTATTATTTGTCTGTATGCTATATATATATATATATATATATATATATATATATATATATATATATATATATATATATATATATATTGTTTCATTGTAAGGATAGCCTTTTCGTTCAAATTTGACCAGATGTCCTGTTTTGTGATTTCTACCTCTAAGTGGGTCATCAGATTTATTTATTTATTAAAGGAGCACATACTTTTATTTTTATTTAATTTTGAATTTGGGTAAAGTGAGGTGTTTTATTTAGAAATATTTACTTTGCTGTGTCTCACTTTTACTTTCTATATATTTATTCACATATAGTCTGCCTGTGTTTAGTCGGGGTCTGTACATTTGTTCGGGGGCTTGTACTTCTCCCAACTCAAGTTGGGTCGTCTCTAATTATTTATTTATTTAGTCTTAAGAAAATTCCAAAAGTTATTTTTATTTTACCCATTATTTTGGGTTCCCTGTTCAGTTCGCAAATCAGAATGATACGGACCCTATTATCTTCCCTCTATGCAAGCTGTACAGGGGAAGGGTTCGTGGATATTAGCAATCCAAAGTTATTTATTCTTAAATTAACTTATAGACATCCTTTCCTTAATGTTTTTTTCCAAACTCATCCATAGGCCTGCTCACTCCGCGTAGCGCCATGTGATATAGCCCCATGACGTCCTCATTAATCAACTTTTCCCATTAAGGTTTTTCCACTAGTACTTGTGTTCATTTCAGATTGTGAATAACCTTTTTTTTAATAACTTTTTTACAATTAAATTTTTTAACTTTTTAGGATGAAGAAAAGTTTAAAAGAGGAAACGTTTTTTTCAAACCCTTTTTCTTAATCGTAATTATTTGTCCACATCGAAACATCGTTTTCGTAATATATCCGTGATTTGTATAATTAAGTTTTTGTTAAAATTTCCGTCCTGGAAGAGTGTCTGCCCTCTGCCATATTTGTCAAACTTAAAAATATCCATTATTAGTTTTGATCCTGTCTTCCTTTGTGTTGTCACATTGTGTCATCGTGTGATTTTTTGTGATCGGGGCTTTTCTGCATAGAGGGCAGTTAATAAGGGTCCGTATCATTCGTCTTCTTAAAGCCACTTCGCCTGTTAACCAGGTACTTAAAGATGATACTTTGTACCTTTGGCAATGTAATGCTGGACCAATGCCTGCAAACTCTATCCCAGTTGATGTACATAAATTTCTCTTCTACCTTATTTTTTGTTAGTTTAGTCTGATTTTCTCTAATCCAGTCATAAGTCTTATCGTTGTCTAGTTCCCACAATTCTTTCTGGTCCCTAAACTTATAAAGGAGCTCTTTAGTGTATCTAACTAATCGTCTATTTTCTTGCTCAGTCTGTTGTTAGTATAGATATCTTGTCTTTTCTTCATTCCAAATCCAAACCAAAAAAATGTATAATGCTTCCCATGGTGTTTATGGCGTGCTTCCTATGTTTTTAAACTTATTTAAAATGTTTTTGGATTTTATTAGTATTGGAATGGCTAAGGCTAGTCCGTCACTCAATGTAGACCTATATAATGATGATTTTTTATGTATTGTGTCTTGAAATTTCAAATGTAGTCTACTATTTCATTATCTATGGTTTCTAGTGTTTTGTTGGTTATGTCCACAGAGTGTATTACGAACGTCAGATTGGGATACATATATGTTTTTGCAACCTGTAAACGTTCTATTAGGCTAAGTGGCCCAGATTTGTATTTCCTCTTTTATCTTTTGTTTTACTTTTAAGCAGTTTTCCTTCACTTCCTTTGCCCCAAAGAATATTCCTAGAGCTTTAATTCTATTTTTAACCAGGTGTTGGGATGATTACCTCTTCACTTTCCTATTTTCAGAATTTCTGTTTTATCATGATTTATTTGCGACCCCGAGGCTTTAGCAAAAGTTTCCTTTCGTTAAAGGTGATTACCTCTTCAGTTTCCTATTTTCATAATTTCTGTTTTATCATGATTTATTTGCGACCCCGAATATTTACCAAAAGTTTCCTTTTGTAAGTGTGCAAAGGATTTTGGATATCTTATGAAGTTTGTTCAATCGTCTGCATGCTGTAGCATATTAAATTCCTCCCTCAAGTTTGGGATTTTTATTCCTTGCATATTAGTGTTATTTCTGATTTTCATACTCAGGATTTATATCGCTATCACGTATACAAGCATCGATAGTGGGCAGCCATGCCTCACTGATTGTTATATTTCAAATTTATCCGTTATCGCCCCATTAACTTGTACATTTGCAGTTATTTTATTGTTCATAATTTTAGTCCATTTTTGGAAGTTTGTTCCAAATCCAAAGCTTTCCAGTACTTTTTGTGTGTAATTATGTTCTAATCTGTCAAAAGCTGTTTCTTGGTCGAAAAGTACCACAGCACATTTCGCACCTGACCCATTTATGAAATCAATTATTGTTATAATGTTAAGCATATTGTTATGCATGCTTCTACCTTTACCACCGCATGTTTGATTAGTGTTCACTATCGTGTTTATCCCGTGTTTTACCGTATTGACTAGAATTCAACTCAGTATTTTGTAATCCGTGTTAAGGAGGAAGATGGGCCTCCAATTTTTTAAATCAGTTCTGTCACCTTACTCTTTATATATGATGGTGACAAATCCTCCCTCACAGAGTCATTATTTAAAAGAATGTTGTTAAACAGAGTTTCTCAGATGGGTGCCACCTCACCTTGGAATTTTTTGTAAACCTCCGCCATGAGGCCATCTCGTCCTGGGGATTTACCTTTTGCAAGTTCTTTTATTGTGGTTTGTACTTCCTCCACATAAATGAATTAATCACACAAATGTTTGTGTTCTGACGAAATCTGTTCACATTGTATTGTTTCAAGGTATTGTGTTATTGTTTGTATGTCTATGTTTGGAGCTGTATACAGTTTCGTGTAATACTTTTGTATTCCTTCCATAATTTCTTTTTTAGTTGTCACTTCTGTCCCATTAAGTATTAAAGTGTCTAGTGTTTTTTTCACACACATCCTTCCTGTTTTCTTTCCTTTTATATAGTCACTTCGCCTGTTTGTATATATCGTTAAATTTTCCCGCTCTTATTTTGTTTCCTTTTATTTATCCCTTTCCCCTCTAGTTATTGTGTCTTCATTTATTTCTCGTTTTATTTCTTGAATTTGAACTTTTTGGATACGTTTACGCTTAGTTTAGTGATATATTGCCAGTTCTATAACTTTCTTTTTAAATCTGTCCCAATCTGCCATTTTAAAATCTGTCCCAATCTGCCATTTTAGAATCTGTCCCAATCTGCCATTTTAAAATCTGTCCCAATCTGCCATTTTAAAATCTGTCCCAATCTGCCATTTTAAAATCTGTCCCAATCTGCCATTTTAAAATCTGTCCCAATCTGCCATTTTTAAGTATGTCCCAATCTGCCATTATGTTAGCATTACGGTTTTCTTTATCATTTTTTTTAAAATAGAAAAGTATTCTTTTTTCCCAGGATAGAGTTAATTAGTTTCCATTTCCCCGTTCCCATTTATTTCTATTTTTTATCACTATTTCTAGTGTTATTTGTTTGCGGTCCGAAATTTTGAATTCCAGAATTTCTGCTTTTTTGTATGTTTTTGGATCAAAATTTGTTACATATAACCTATCTAATCTACTTGTCCCTTTACCTACTTTATGTATACCTTTGTTTATGTATTCGTGTGTGTACTCTGTTCTTAAGGGTTTCGAGTGGCCAAGTGGTCTAAAGCGTTCTCCGTTACGGATCAATGCCATCTGTCACAGAATTAAGCGAAAATTGAATTTTTTTTTCTTCTTGAATAACAAACTAATCTCACCATTTTTTTGTTTCGTCGTACATGCGTTACCTGGGGTGAATAAGTGGTTTTTACTAAGGTAAGCGGCGTGTAACGATTTGCATGTGCCTGACTTCGAATCACTTGAAATCAGGAACATTAGATTCACAGGGTGCACGGTAATTTTGCCGTGAATTCTGCTCACCTATTTGAGGATATATAAGGCAGAATATTTCTGATAAATATTACGGGACCAAAAGTATCTTATCACAGGAAAGATAGCTCGTCATTCTATCTCCAGCCAAAGGGGTGAGTCTTAAATTTATATTTCGTTTTATTGTGAATTTTATTCCGTTTATCATTTCATGTAATCATGCCTTTATTACAATACAGATTTAAACGTGGAATATTTGGAATTACTGGTCACTATTAGACTTTAAATGTAATAGTGTAATCTAAGTTGTAGATTGTTTTAGAAAAAAACTATTATTAGTTTGATCTCTTTATTATAGTTGAAATTGTTGCTGATATCGTAGCTGATATTGTAGCGCAACGTCTTTGAAATTGTTGCTGATTGCAGCTGAACGTCTCTGAACGTATCTGATTGTAGCTGAACGTCTCTGAATGTCTCTGAATTGTAGCTGAATGTGATTAATTGAGCCATTTGATTGTGAGATCAAATTAAAGTATCTGACTGTCTGTCTGTCGGATTGTCTGTCCGTCTACATCTGTTGTGATGTGTAAATATTCGGAAATCTAGAAGTCTGAGTGTCGGAGCTGTCTAGAGGTGTAAACATCCGGGGTGGCATCTTAGGTATTTGGGACCGATGGTTCTAGTAGATGCTGTATGCTGTCTGTACGTATAACTGTGGTGGATCCGTGAAGGGCAAACGGCCAATAAAAGTATTGGTCAAACCCTAGGTATTCGGGGAAACTGGGCGGCGATTCAACAGTTGGTGAATCGTACGGTTATACAGGGTCGAGACACATGTGTGTGTTGCAATTGTAGTACAATTGAATATTTTGTTATATTTACATAGTTACTTCAGATCACAGTAGTATTTCAAGGGATTACATGAATCGCAATAAAAGTTAGCAACTTGATTAAATACATGTATATGTTCCTGCTAGTTGTCGCAATCCATACGTGCGATAGTATAGTTTGATGTTTGTATTTATTTATCGCAATTGATACTTGCGTTAATATAACTTTGTAAAGGTTCCTTGGATCTGTGTATAGTCCAAGAGATTCCTTTGTATCTTGTGTTTTATTTTGTATTAATCTTTAATTTATTCATGTATTGTGAATGGTTGTGAGCGTAATTGTGGGTTGAACGCATGAGTTATTGTGTTGATAGATCATTATTTTTCATTAACAATTTATTTCATAAATTTACATTATCTTTCACACATTGTGTTTGTGTTGTTCATTTAATCCACCATCCACTCGGTAACAATTCTGTTACACCATCTCACCTCTACGTGGGTTCGAGTCTGGGATTCGGTCATTGTGGGTATGTGAGAAAGCTTGCCGGTAGCTTCTAGTGGATTGGTGGTTCTTTCCGGGTTCTTCCTCCACTATTAATTCTGGCCGCCATGTATACCCAATATTGAGCTGAAAAATGACGTTAAATCCTATAAGAACAATAACAACTCTGTTCTTAATATATTTAGTCTTCCAGAGACATCCGTGAGTTTATGTTATTTTAACATTTTACCCATTATTTCCCTTGAGCTTAAGTCCTGTGTAATTAATTGCCCTATTCTATCCACATTTTCTCCCACCCAATTAAAGTCGCCTCCCAGCACTCGGTATTCTGTTGATTAATTATTTAAACGTTTGCTTAGGTTTACTGTGAATTCATAGTTTTTATTTTTTGTAGCAAGGGTATAAATGTTTATGATGTGCAACTTATCTATTTTGTAGGTTTAACACCCTCCCTTTCTGATAATCCAGGGTCCTAAATTACTTCCCAGTTCTTATTGCTCCTGTTCATTATAATTGTGGCTACACCCGCTTTAGTGTAATTGTACATACTATCGTTTGTGACACTGTTGCATCCATTTTGTCTTCTAATATACCAATCAATTGTTTGGTGAGTTTATTGTGTTTCCTGAATTAGTATGATGTCACAGATTTTTTTATAAAGATTTTAATTTTATCGGTATCTATACCGTTAGTGTTTATTGATGTGATACGGAAGTTCTGTTCTTCCATTTCTGGTTGAGTCCCTCCAAGTGGCTGTGTACTATTATAAAATTGTAAACTTACTTATATTAAGTATTTGTCTGAAAGAAAATTGCAATTTAAAATTTAAAAAATAATTAGATGTGGGGCGTTGGCCTCTCGCCATTGTGTCGCCTACTTTCGGTGTCATTTCCATGTTTTGACTGTTTTCCTGTCCATTGTCCTGGTGAGTTGTGGTTGTGTCCATGCCGTTATCTTGTTCTTCATCTGAGTTTTCTGAGAGTTTTGATCTTGGTGGGAATAACGGGGGTGGGAATAATGAGTATTTGTGGTAGGTCGTAGTCCTCACTGGATGAGGATCCAGAGAGAGTTTTACATTTTCTCTTTCTCATTGATGTGATAGGTGTTGATGTCAGGGGTTGCATTCCACTCAGTTCACATAATACAGAACAAGATGGCGGACTGTTCAGATGGACGTTACAATGCTTCTGTGCAAATCATGGATAATTCTGTTTCTGAGACTAGCTCCAAGAAGAAATATACTGAATTGGAACCCGCATAGGAAGGTGATTGTACTGTAGATGCTAATTGTAGTTTAGATGCTTTTTATGATACAGATTTGGTGATTGATGAGTCTGACAATGCAAACAATGCAGATCTGTGTTCACAATCTCAGTACATGAGTACGCTGAATGTCGACAATAAACGTTTGATAGACATGCACAAGATTCGTGTCACCGTTGTAATAGCCCAACACATCAAGATGTCATATCTCAAGTTCCCAATCAGGACTATATTAAAAGATTTGATCAGGAATTAGATAATCTGCCCAGAGACATGTATATTGAGAAATTGCCAGAGGTTGCAGCACATGACAGTGAAGATACTGTAACCTGGTACAGGTCAGTTTTATTTAGCGGAGCACGTGGTGTTCCTGGCTGTCCGTCTGGATATTTAGTTGTTAGAAAGAATAGAAATGGTGTAAGTAGTTTGATAAAATATGCAAGGGATTGCTATTATTTAACTATATTTATTAAAGGGGATCCTTGTGAGATCGATTTTATTTTTAGCAAGAAAAAATCACACCTAAATGTACAAGTTGAACATTGTGAACATGACGATCAACATATCTCAGGGCAAGCAGAACAAATGATTAATTCAGCAAGACTCTCACTAGCTGAAATCAAGAGTGATTGCGGTCAACTGCAACAAACTATTGTTTTGCTCAGAGAAGAGATTATATCTCTGAAGGCAACCAAAATCACATTGGTGACTATGAATGACCTTAATGCATTCCGTGCTGAAGTAAAAAATACGTTACAGGCACAATCTCAAACAACTGAACTGCTCCGTAATGAGATTAAGTTACTGAAAACTACTCAAAGCGGGTTGATGAAAGAAAATGAAACTCTGCACATCATCACCGAGCATCTTAGAGGTAAGCTGATGAAACCATTGGATAAACCCACGTCTTAATCGCATGTCGTTCGCATGCATAGTCTAGGTGTTAGTAATCTTACATGTAGTGCAAATAGATGTGGTGATCAACGCTCTCATTCAGTTGAAGCGCAGAACAAGATTTATTTGTCTAACGGTTCATCTTCCGTCTTGATTGACTCTAACAAAACTGGTAGTGATAAACACTGCTGCCTAACAAGTGAATCTCAGAACAGAACTACAGTGTCCAACTGTTCATCTCCCGTGTCGGTTGAGGCTGACGACTCTACCCAAGGTACAACGGCAGTGGAGTCACAAATCGGTGTAATGGCCCAACCAGCTTTAAAAAATAGGGAGGTCAGTGCTCTGCAAACTCTGGTTTAAAAAAGAACGGATATTAGTTGACAGACTATTGATGGAAGACATATCGCACACTTCGATGGAAATATCCCACATATTTCTAAAGCCAATGTTCATCTTGATATGACAAATGTCGTGCGCACACCCATTCGGAATCAAAATAAACTGTTAACCCACACCGAAAAGCTTTCTGAACAGAGGACTTCGACCAGGATAGAGCACGTTCGGCATTCGATGGCTAGCAACAGTAATGTGAAAGGTATTGACTTGAAAGCCCCTCCTAGCAAGATACCTACCGTTATGGGGGTCAGGTAGTAAGACCTAGATCATTTGATAAATCCGGTTCAGAAATCGGCTCAGAGAGTAATGTTGGACATGATGATGTTAATGACAATGATGATAATGTTGTATTTGAAGGTGTGGTTAGACGTAGAACAAGGCGCTTTTATGTGGTTGCATTGGCCTCAAATCTATTGCTGAAGGCCTCAGTAAATTCTTGAAAGAATACGACATTGATCCGTTATCCATAAAGTTAATCCACAGTAGACGTAATTGTCTATCGGCCAAGCTGACTGTATATAATTCAGACTGCAGCACTGTTGAAAAGGATGTAACATGGCCAAAAAGTGTTTATGTAAGAAGGTGGTATGGGAATCAACCCTGGCCAGACAGGTTTAATAATCAGGAGGCAAGTGAAGGTGAAGGATGCGATATTCCATGACTGGGTTTACATAGTCAATTGTTCATAAATTTGCCATTATGTACTATCGCAAATTAATGTGGCTTGAGTTGGCGAAGACGACCGATCGCATCACTTAAGAGCGAAGACTTGCCGTTATCACACCTATTTATTAAAGGTTAGGTCAAGGATCAAACGAAAATCCACGGGATGAACGGGGTGTGTTCTTCATCGTCCCCAGGTTCACAGACAGCGAGAGGAGCTTTGTGCTCTAACTTTTATTGGATCGGTCTACAGCGATACCCAATCTCAAACTGAGATAGAGGGAGTGATTACAATTCAGACCCGATTAACGCCTTCCGAACTCGTAAGATTAATTCAGTATTTGCTTGAACGATGGAAAATCAATAGGCTTACTCAGAGAAAAGACGCCACTCCTAATTTGACAGTATAACTGAAAGAGACAAAGCTTCGGAAAGGTCAATAAGTTTTTTTTGAATTTTGCAGAATATTACGGCATCATAATTGTAAGTGTTTGTAGTATGTACACTTATTTACTAGGATTGTTGAGTATGTATAATTACCTTTGTAGCATTTCATTTATATGCGTATTTGAGAAATGGTCTTCAGCCTTATGTAGTGAAGTGTTAGATAGGAGGCGGAATTATGTAGATTTAATATACAAGAACGTATGGGTATCTTGATGTGAATGAATGCGTGACCAAGGAAATATAATAGCCGTTACATGACGAAAGACTTTGTGTAGTGTAATATAAGAAATTTAAGGAAAAACTAATGTACCGTCCTTGTGTTTCATATGAAGCTTTTCAGGTGACAGAACGTCCGGTTTCATTCGGTCCTAAGTCTTCAAGAGTTCGAGACGGAATTTAGACTGTAGCCGAGACAGTCGAAGTCGACAGAAGTGTAGTCGTGGGAGAAATTGGAGGAGGAGGAGTATAGATAAAGTCAAGGAGCAGAAGAATTAATTTGGAAAAAGGTCGTTGATGAAGAAGAAAAGAAATTTGTATAAACATGACAAGAAATGATAAATTTAATGAGTTGAAATACAAGGGCAGATGAAGATTTAATCTTATATTGATAATCTAGTGATATAATATGCTTATTAAAGGGTCGAGCGGAAGGATTACAATTGGAAATTTGAGTCCTTTGATTATTGAATTGTTTATTCGATTGTTATTCATTGAATTTCAAACTTTGTATAAATTTAGGAACCAAAGATTTAAGCGACAAATAAAAAGGGCGACTGGGCGAAATTTTATTTACGAACAGATTGCTTTTTTGGGTGAAACAAAATGTAAATAAAGGTGTATATATATATTGTACAACAAGTAAGTACACTGTGATTTTAGAACCGTCTGGATGCTTTCAAGGACTATAACGTGCAGAGAATATTTACTCCAATGAACATCTATGTAAACACTCTTTGAAGGCAGAATAACAATTGTCAGTGGCGTTGTTCTATTAGGCCTTCCACGTGATGTGTGTTTTATGCTACGGCAGCTTGCGTCGCATGACGTCACAGTGTCCTCGCAACTGCGATTGCACAGGTTCGAAACGATACAGGTAAAGGATGTTTCTACCATCAAGCTGACGATAAAGATGACTAACATGGTTTTCTTCGTACCCTGTTAATTTTCAAACAAAAACAATTAGACTCACACGTAAAATATAAACAAGCGTATACTGAAATTCTAAGCAAACGCATACATTTTCCTAAATTTGAAATTTGTTCGAAACATTAAACTAGAGGTTTATTATTCAATCAGTGTTTTGCTCACTTCGTTTCTTTCATACGCCATATGCTTGTGTGGAAATAAGAAACAATGATCCTATACAAAAATAAACCTACTTTGCATGTATTATATTCGGAACCCTTGTTAAATGTTGGAGTTACTTTCTTTGGGTTATGGTCTATTACAGATACAAAACATTTATCAACGTATAAGACATGATTGTGAAAACAAAAGAATGGTCAGACGAAATGTTACATAAATCATGTGCTTAATATTTTTAAGGTATTCATTTAGGGGTTTATATGATCTCTCTCACCGAAAATCTTGTTTTACTCATTTTAATAAAATGTTGTTCATCTTTTTACGCAGGTAAAACCCACATCTGCCAAAATGAAGCGTTATGAACTGAATAATAGCTAGACTACGTCCATATAGGCTTGCAGCGACTTGGTTTCATGTGATAAACATCTACACATAGAAATGTGTCAACAAATGTTATAAATTTCCTAACAAGTAAAAACAAACATCCAGTATCCATCTTAGTGCCCATTTTGACCGGATTGTTTCTTTTTTAACGATAAACTAGTCATACTAATCACTGTATGCAATGTACTTTGTGGTACGTGTCTGTTTCAGGTTATTACGGTGGTAATAATACATTGGTTTTCACTAACTGATTATAGGTGAGTTAAAGCTTAGAGAAATAAAAGCATGAACCTTTCTCAATCTTCTCACCCTGAATTTTCTTGTTAGGATCGCACGAAGAAAAGTCTTGGTTTCTTGGATTTGATAGACAGACACGCAAACGAGTTTATGTAATCCACCAATCTGGAATGGGGAGAATCGCAGAGCAAGTCAGTTCGATGACGCATTTGGTTTCTTACGCTCTTGATAGTTCCATTAAGATAAACATCACGTGTTGAATGATAAAAGATAAAGGCGTTCTAATTTGGTGAGATATCTCTTTTAATGACATTTGTATGGCTATAATTTTAAAAATAAAACGAAACACAAAATAGAACACGTGTGTTTGACAGAGAGAGAGAGAGAGAGAGAGAGAGAGAGAGAAAACGACCTACTCTAAGCATGTATAAACCGGTACCTTCAAAAGATGTTTGTTTGGCTTGATTGTTTCTTTAATAAGGATTTTTAACGTAGCTTTAACAATTTTTCAGTCATATCGCTACGATGTCCGCAGTGAGGCAGTTTATAGTGATATCTAGCACTGGGGCATCATGCCGTAGACATGTAGTATCATGTCCACCTATGTAGCATGGTGTCCCACCCAGTAACATTATCCTGACACCAGGCCGACCAGTCCTAACACTAACCTCGTAATGATGAGCGCCAAGCGATGCAGCTGTTCGTACCATATTTGTAAGTTTTTGGTATGACTCGGCCGGGGATCGAACACGCGACCTTCCGCTCCCGCGGCGGACGCTCTAACCACTAGACCACCGGAGCAGTTCTCAAAATATGTACAACTGATCTTGTTGGTAGCGTATGGCACGCCAAATCGTTCAAAATGGATGAGCTGGAGCAATCGTATGATGAGCTTGGAGCGATCGTAGGGTGAACTGGAGCGATCGCAGGGTGAGCTTGGAGTGATTTTAGGATGAGCTGGAGCAATAATAGGGTGAACTGGAACAATCGTAGGTTGAGCTTGGAGAGATCGTAGGGTGAAGTCGAGCAATCGTGGGGTGAAGTGGAGCAATCGTAGGGTGAGCTTGGAGCGATCGTAGGGTGAACTGGAGCAATCATATGGTGAGATTGGAGCGATCGTTGGGTGAGCTTATATATAGATAATTAAAGAATATAAGAACATGCTGACACTTGGATTGACATAAACTTTTAAAATAAATAATTTTAGAAGGTTTAAATGTTCCTAATTTTGTATTAAGCCTAGCAATCAAACAGTGAAAAAAAACTTGAAAAAAAAATTATTCTCGTTAATGTAATCCTGGATGTTTTTAGGATGCCTGTTAGTTTTAACTCTTCTTGCATTCCTCACGATGTGAAATCAAAGAACTGAGAATACTGATGGTTGATGAGTTTAAGTGAGACTAAGTTATATCATTCTGATGGAGGACACTAAGTTTTAAATACAGTCTGATGGTGGAGTCTAAATTGCATACATTTTGATGCCAGAGACCAAGTTACATACATTCTTAAGGAATAACATAACATAATAACCTCAGCAAAGTTTGAGGGCAGGTCATTGCCAGTTTGTATTTCATGTTTTGATGGTATAAAATTTAGCTTTAGTAATAACAGAGCTACTTAATTGTCTTGACATGGCACATCCCAATGTTTTTTACTAATCCCCCACCCCACCCCCATCACCTGATGTTCCCTAAATCTATACCCCTATAACATGCAATCTGTGTACGAAGTTTTCGTGAATTTTCAACTGGCAACTCAGAAGGAAATATATTTACAGATAGATGATTGGTATATAAATATCTCCTGTTCAAGTGTAGGGATAACAAATATAGGTTTGGACTGCTATGTATTTAATTTTAGGAGTAGGGTACATGACCATTTACACAAAATACCATTAGGTTCCATATAATTAATAAACTGCCTTTCTTTATGCTGTCTTGTAAAGCACATGCTAGGTATAGGTGTCGCTATTCTGATTATATTACCCTTCTTGTCCACTAGATTTAAAATATTCCATGGAATATATGCTTATATCATCAAGATGTTCGACAATTTTAATGATGAACAGAATCCACACAATTAATGAGGTGATCAGTCGTCAGTTTAACTGATATCAAGATGTTTAATTTTAATGGCAAACACGAGTTTTTGCATACATATGAGGTGATCTTGCATGTGATCAAGCTTGGTAAACAGGACTATTTCATTAAGATTTTGATTTACTTTGATTATGAGTGAAAATTATGCGTATTATTTGATGTGGACTTGCATCTGACTGGCTGAACTTGTTACGTATCTAGCAGCTACATTTCTGATCAGATTTTAATCTAGGTTATATTTTAGCCAAGGTTATTAAATACTTAAATATTATCAAGATGTTACACAAGTTTGTTCAGGATCAAGAGCCATACATATTAATTAAGTAATCATTAATCTGATTGACATTAATGACCAAATTCTGATTGGAGTTTGGTTCACCTTAAGCTTATATTATCTTTGTCAGACAAATTTCTATAGTACGTCAGATCAGCACATAATAATGACATACCTTGCATCTAATTGGCTGAGGTTGTTGACTTTCTTGATTCAGAGACTATATATGTCTGATCCAGTTCTATGAAACCTGTAAATGGCTTGATATAAAAAGAACATGGTTGACTTCAATTATAAGAAGGAGTCCGTGCATATTATGTCATTATCTTTTGAAAACATTTTTATGAGGATATGGTAAAGTGGGTAAAATTAAGATAATATGAAATTTCTGAGAGTGTTCACCTAGGTTGTGTTCTTTCATAAATCTACTTTTTGCAGTGGTCTCCTGTGAAGTCAGCAATATCAGTCAACCAACTTGGGCTTCTTGCTTTTAAATTAGTTCAGAAATAGTTTTCTTGTCATCACAGACTTTACAAGTTGTGAACTGTCGATTCAGTTTAAAATGTGAAAATTGATTTGTATGTTGCAGACTAAAACAAGTTACTGTCTTAATAACAAAATTTAAAAATGAGTGTGAATTTATTTATGGGTTATTGATAGTAATTTATGCACAAGTACTTAGAGATTGGGCGTGGTTATGGACTTGTAAAAAAAATGTCAAAATATACAAAATTATTATCTGATCAGACACGAGTTTACATTATATTATGATGAGACCTTTTGAGAAGATGGTGGTAGTTCGCCATAATAAACTTTATCAATGGAAATGTTATCAGCAAGATAATGTCACTTTGTGTAGAATGTATTTGGACAGTTTCTATTCAGGTAATCATGTTAACTAAGCTATCCAGTTATGCCTTTCAGGGTTAACATTACCTATTTTGAATATTATCATGATGCCAGTACCCCAACCCCCAGAAAAGACCAGGAAAACAAGATGTATATTTTGTCATTTCACATTTTTTGTATCATTTGTCAGCCATTGTCTGTGCAGACATGAAAAGTTCAGTTATTACCTAAGTGGAAGCTGACGGTTATGTTACTTGTTTCTGACACTGCTTTGCAGTGACGTTTTGCTGCTCAATTTCACTAGTTATCAAGAAACTTCCTATTGGATGTTTATTATTTACATTTTTGTAAGGATTTCATATAGAGTTAGTATTTTTCATTTGAAATAAAAATATAACTCTTATACAACTTTTGGGTTTCTAGTCTCATTGGGTACCAGATGGTGCTGCGGTAACACACACACACACACAAGCACACACACACACACACACACACACCACTGGAGTTGCTAGACGATTACGGTTTTGACACGTTACTGAATTGTAGTAACCAACCAAAACCTGATGGGTTCCTCGCAGTTCTACGTCTTCCTCCAAATTCAATATCATGTCATGTATTTTCTAAATTATGTGAGGAAGGCACTCACGTTCATATCAAACTTTTAAAAATTAGATCATGGAACTTTAAGGATTTGCTCTACTTTTATGTCTTTAATAAATGTATTTCGCTTAGAATTTGAACTTTCAATATATTATTCAATTTCAGGTTTTGAGGTTAAGCTTGAATTTCTTTTTCTTTAACAAAGCTTCTAGGATACTGGTGTCATCACATCAAAATCTAAATCTGTAGTCGACGTTAAATAAATAAAGTTTAAATTGGTAATCTTAATGCCCAAATGTGTTTAATTAATATGTACTCCAATCTACTGTCTGTGTCATCAAAATGGATGAGTTATTTGATTCAAATTTCCATTATCAATAATATCTTGGGCACAAACAAGTATGCAGCTATAAATATTAAATTTACATTCATTTAAGCGGTGCAGTAAGGCCAAGGTAAAAGTGATTAGATCTTAAGTAGGTAATAATGGGAAACTCAAGAGTTAAAGGACATCAAAGTTAGTTTCGTGACTTTTCTCAAACCATCATTGTTTTAACAAATCCAATATGAAACTCACAATGTGCTGTTTTAATATTTGTTTTCCCCAAAATTGTCGAAATCATTCCGCTACATACATGCAAGGTGCTTATTCTGGAATTACAAGAAAGGCTGAGGGCACTCAGATGAGTAAACGCTTATCACTGCAAGTAGGTGTCCTACTACGATATTGTTTCACTTATAATAATACTTTAAATAATATTATAGCATTACATTTAATTTCTCTTCTAGTGCTTAATCTGTTAATACAGATTTTATAATGACGTATTCAGACAAGACAATTTAATAAACATATTATAAAGATTTTTTAGAACAGGATGTTGATGATTAAAGGTCTGTAAATAGCAGTATCTCTCGAGCAGTGTTTTTCCTTAAGAATGTATGTAACTTGGTCTCTGCAATCAAAATGTATGCAATTTAGACTCTACCATCAGACGGTATTTAAAACTTAGTGTCCTCCATCAGAATGATATAACTTAGTCTCACTTAAACTCATCAACCATCAGTATTCTCAGTCCTTTGATTTCACATCGTGAGGAATACAAGAAGAGTTGAAAATAATAGGCATCCTAAAAACATCGAGGTTTACATTAATAAGAATAAATTTTTTTTCAAGTTTTATTTCACTGTTTGATTGCTAGGCTTAATACAAAATTAGGAACATTTATACCTTCTAACCTTATTTATTTTAAACGTTTATGTCAATCCAAGTGTCAGTATGTTCTTATTTTGTTTAATTATCTATATATAAGCTCACCCTACGATCACTCCAACCTCACCCTACCATTGCTCCAGCTCATTCTACAATCGCTCCAAGCTCACCCTTCGATTTCTCCAGTTCACCCTACGATTGCTCCAAGCTCACCCTACGATTGCTCCAATCCACCCTACGATCGCTCCAAGCTGACCATGCGGTTGCTCAAGTTCACCCCACGATCTCACCAAGCTCACCCTATGATTGTTCCAGCTCACCCTACGATTGCTCCAAGCTCACCCTACGATTGCTCCACTTCACCCTACGATTGCTCAACTTCACTCTACGATCTCTCCAAGTTCGGCCTACGATTCCTCCAGTTCATCCTACCATTGTTCCAGCTCATCCTACCATCGCTCCAAACTCACACTACGATTGCTCCAGCTCACCCTACGGTCTCTCCAAGCTCACCCTATGATTGCACCATTTCACAAAACTATCGCTCCGAGCTCACCCTACGATTGCTCCAGCTCATCCATTTCGAACGATTTGGCGTGCCATAGTAGCGGCTCCAGTGTACGTTAGGTTGAGACTAACATTGGCAGAGCTAGGAAAAATATTCAAGTTTTGTCTTTTACGCCTTTTGTTTAAAGAAGAAAATACATAACCTTGATATGGTCGTTAGACACTTTTGGTTTTTAAAATTCTTGTATTAAACTCGGGATTCAAAATTTATATTTAAAAAGATTCAAACTTAAATAGTGAGCATCAAACAATTGTGAAGCATGCTTGCCATGCGGGAAGCAAATTCGTACGGACCGTGAGCCATCAGAGGGTTATAGGTGTCATGTATGGGTTTAGTTCCGGGCGACATACATATGATTCACTAAGCCATGTTAGGTTACAGATTTCCAATTACCGATTCACACCTGTATATCATGTAGCTTTCAAAAGAAGCCTATCGGTGGAAGATATAATTTGCACGGAGATGCATAACCGACACAGCATCCAAAATGTATTTATTCATTCGACCCAAACATTACCAAAAAGACTCCCATCCAATCATGCTTTCTATTAACACCAGCGTTCTGACTCCACTTATCGTTGATTCTTAACATTGAGATATGTGTTAAAAAAATAACAAATAAAGATATAAATTCCTTCAAGTCTGCAACAGTTGCAAATACTGTGGCAAAATAGTGAATCTGTATTTCAAAAGATTTATTACACTACAATGTATCAGAGTTTTATAGTTAGATCCAGAGCAAATCTAAAGATGCATAGGACAGTAAAAGGGTAAGGTCTCTTACAGTTTGCATCGAAAAGGATTACTGTTCCATTTCCTCGACCACCTCTCCAGTGTATACAACCATACTGAATAATATACGTCGCTTTATTCCATACAAACCTTTTTTACGTCTGTCTATGAAAGATACTTGCAGCAACCCTAATTTGGTAAAAAGCTATGCCTTCCTAGGTTATTCATTCGTTGGCTTTTTCTTCTTTGGGGTTGTCCATTAATTATGTCAGCAAAATTTTGGGGGCTGAGGCTTGAAGAAGTTTGATAATTGTTGTCATGGGGGAGGGGTAGTTCAAGATAAATTGACGTCAACAATGCTATTTGTTACAATCAATTAATAAATCAAAAGATAGGAAATTGGAAAATGGGAAGATGATAGAAGCTAGAATATAAAGTCCCGATTTTTTCATGAATTCAAAGTGTTATAGTCAGTTTGAAATCTGTTAAACTAGTCTTAAATAAAATGTATTAAAATTTATTTGTAGACCATTTAATTTCCATAATTCTATTTTTACATAAAAGCCAGCCGTATAAAATAATGTTAGTTTGTAGGAGGGTGGGGTAAAAACGATTTTGACATAATTTTGTTGGGGGAAGGTCACTGAAAGTTTGACAGTTGTTCACGGGGGGGGGGTAAAAACTGCCTTAAACTTGTTGACATAATTTATGGACGTCCCCTTTCTTCCCCATTTTCTGTCTTTTCAACTACACTATATATTTGCAAGTTTATCAGGAAGGGTAATTGGTAAATGTTAAGGCTGTGAGAAAACGTTATTTATCAAGAGAGTTTATTTCACAATGGAAAGAACCCTTCATGCTCTAGAACTTTGAGATGTGAGCAAACGTTTATTATCAAGAGAGTTTACTTAACAATGGAACGATCCTTTCACGCTCTTAAACTTTGAGACATGAATAAATGTTTATTATCAAGAGAGCTTATTCCACATTAAAAAGAACCTTCAAGCACTTGACCTTTTGGTCTGTAAGTTAAGGTTACAGTATTACAAAGTTACTTCCGTGTACATTTCATGCCCTTTATCCTACGTGTCGTATGTTTATGTAACTAATTTATTATTTAAGTTTATTTCATACTCCAATTTTTAACATTTAACTAACTAACAGTTTTGAACAGTGTTATAACTTTCCCATCTATAAATTGTGTAGCTTCGACAAATGATGAAGTTGTAAAATTGATTATGAAAATAGTATGTCTCCCCTGCAGAGAACGTAACACCTTCCCTACTGTAGTTCAATAACATTAACCGATGATATTAACAGTGTACCCCCAATCCACCAAAAAGACCATAAAAAAACAAGCGAACAAAGAAATCAACAAACGGAATGTTTTAGTTTGTTGATCCAAATTCAACCATGTATTAGAAAATTGTATTTGGATTGTTATGATGGAGTTGGTCACCCTTGTTAACTCCTTCCCCAACAGTCGTTATCTAACTTGGGATGGGAAAGGTCAGAAGAAACTTAGCCTAAATGTATTTTAATCAATTCAAAGATAACCCTATCGCTTAGAATGCTACAACAAGATATTACATTATGTATTCATCCATTCGACATTGAGTCATAGACGTTAATAGTAGGTAAGGTTTTATTTATTTCATTTCCATTTTCGGGACGATTGGACGTGATTAAATGCTTTCAGAATTCTTTAGAGCACAAAACATTATTCCTCTGTATCTTGGAAACTTTATCATGATTTTGTTTTTAAGAATGGTGCAATGTGCATATTTGTGAATTGTGGATTTGTAATGCTTGGTAGAGGAGTTGACTGGTTCACTATTATGCTAATGGACGAAGATACACCTAACATTCAAAAACATCGTGAATTATCTAAAATTATACTTCATATACATCCATACCGAATATCTCGGGAATCCGTTGAGAATTTTATAGGAATGGTCATTCTGACGATTTCATGCTTGTTTGTTTGTTTGTTTGAATTTTAACGGCGAACCAGCACTTTTAGGCTATTTATCGCCATACAATAGGTTAGAGCTTTGAAAATAAGAAAGGTTTAACATCGACCAGCGATATAAAAAACCATAATAGTTAAATATAAAATGGTAAAATGTTGGTAACAGGAAAATATGAAGCTTCCCAATCAAAGGGAGATGTAAGTGGTGTATGATGATGATAAGATGTTGTAAATAAGAGGTGGTATTTGCATTAGATAAAAATATTTTAGGTGATGGCATACAAGTTATAGTTTAAAAAAGAGATTTACTTCCTTCAGGAAATCTAAAATACAAGTGATTTGTACAGTATCAAAAAGTTCCTTCATGTCATGTACTTTATAGTATTTATCACGCGTAGGTTGCAGGTCGGAACACGCGGTCATAAAGTGCTTAACAGTGAAAGGTTCATTGCAAGAAACGCACTCTGGTGGATCTTCACCTTTTACTATGTGGGAGTGGGTTATGTATGAATGACCGATTCTGATTCTTGCAATGACAGTCTCCTCCCTACGGATAGTTCTGTCGGAAGGAGTCTATTCTCACAGGGTTGGTTTGATGGCATGAAGTTTGTTGTTAACTGCATCATTTCATGACGTCTGCCACTTCTGACATAGGTACCTTTTGATACAAGGTTTAAAATCAGTAAACGGTAATTTAAAATCCGATGGTTCTTGGGATAGAGCCATCTTAGCAGCGCGGTCTGCGTCTTCATTACCTCTTATACCAATATGGCTTGGTAACCAACAGTATACTATATTGTAGGAGGTACTAAGCTCTGTATTTTTGACGAGGAGATGGACCAATAATGGATTATCTAGTTTTCTATTGTGTAGCGACTGAAGCACTGATAAAGAGTCACAGAAGATAATGATATTTAAGACACGTTAAATTTGAGAGCAAGGTCTATTGCTCTGATTTCCGTTCAAAAGATGGACGCATCTTTTGGCAAACGATCTTTTCCGATGTCTTTGCCACTAACGAAGGCCGCAGCAGCCTTTTCATCAACCTTTGGTCCATCAGTATAGAATTTAGTGTAATTTGTAAAATCGTTGAGAAGTTCATGATACGAGTTTTGGAAGATGCCAGGGTTTATCTCAGATTGTTTCCCATCGTGTAACGTAAAAATCACTTTGGGTTGCTTAAGTAGCCAAGGTGGTGTTTCAGAGACAAACGTTTTCTGAACTGTAGTGAGATTAATTTTGATATTATCAAGGCTGCTTGATGTTCTTTTGCCAAATGAAGGTATGGCATTTGCTTTATTTTCATATAAAGTTTTGTATTTTGGTTGAAAAACAGCCGAAAAAGCAGGATTCAGTGGGTTTGATCTTAATTTGAGAGCATATTGTGCAGAAAGCATTTCTCTGCGATGCGATAAAGGTGGTTCATTCGCTTCAGCGAGAAGGCTTTCACATGGAGATGTCTTAAATGCTCCTAAAGCGAGTCTTATTCCCTGATGATGAATTGGGTCTAGCATTTTCAAATAGGACTTCCTGGCTGAACCATAAACAATGCATCCATAGTCTAGAATGGAGCGGACAAATGTTCTATACAAATTAAGGAGGACTTTTTTTATCAGCACCCCAGTCAGTGTGCGCAATTACTTTAAGTAAATTTAATGCTTTTAAGCATTTAGCTATTAAATTCTTGATGTGTGGTATAAAAGTCAGCTTTCTTTCGAAGATAATACCCAAAAACTTTGTTTGCTCAACAACTGGAATTAGTGTTCCATCCAGCGTGGTGAGTTTAGATTCATCATGATGTCTTCGCAACTGACAGAAATGCATGCATACTGTTTTAGATTTAGAAAATTTGAAACCGTTACTATTGGCCCATCTTTGGGTCTTATTGATATTTTGCTGGAGTTGCCATTCAATTGTATGCATGTGCTTTGATCGATAACAAATGAAAAAATCGTCTACATATAATGAGCAATCAACACCGGGAGCTAAGCACTTGGTGATGCTATTTATTTTGATATTAAATAGCGTCACAGATAAAATACTGCCCTGGGGCACACCCATCTCTTGCTGGTGCATTTCGGAGAGGGTAAAGCCCATTCATACTTTGAATTCTCTGTCGGAGAGAAAACTGGAGATGAAGGAGGGCAGACGGCCTTTTAGACCCAGATCGTGCAGGTCATTTAGTATCCTGTACTTCCATGTTCTGTCATAGGCCTTTTCTAAATCAAAGAAGACTGCTACTAAATGTTCCTTCTTGATAAATGCATCGCAAATAAATGTTTCCAGTCTAACCAGATGATCGTTAGTACTACAACCAGAACGGAAGCCACTTTGGTAAGGAGATATTAAATTCTTACTTTCCAAGTACCATAAAAGCCGAGAATTAATCATTAGTTCCATTGTTTTGCATATGCAGCTTGTCAGTGCAATTGGCCGATAGCTGTTAGGATCTTCGATATCTTCGCCTGGTTTGGGAATCGGTATTACTATTGCTTTTTTCCAGATCTTATGTACATTACCAGCAATCCATAAATCATTGAAGATTTTCAGAAGTAATGTCAGAAAAGATTCTGGCAGGAGTTTCAAAAACTGGTCATAGACTTCGTCAGGCCCAGCGGATGTATCATGGGCCTTGTATAAAGCCTCCCTAAGCTCCAATAAAGAAAACAGCTGGTTATAGCTTTCAGAGTTGTTCGATGTGAACTTTAAACGTGACTTTTCTTTTTGAGATTTTAATCTTCGAAAGGTTTCTGAATAATTAGATGATGATGAGTTTTTTGAGAAACTATCGGCAAGAATATTTGCAATGTCACGTTTCGAACTAAAATTGTTATTGTTTGTTTTCAGTTGTCGAATAGAATTGTGTTTCCTCTTTCCATTTATTTTTCGAATAGTATCCCAAACTTGTTTCATTGACGAACGAGAGTTTATAGAAGAAACATATTTCTTCCAGGATGTCGGTTTACATTCTTTGATTGTGCGTCGTGTTTTAGCCCGCGCAATACGATATCTGTTTAAAGTTTCGGGCGCAGGACGAGTATTGAATTGTTTTAATGCTTCTCGGCGTTGTCTAATGGCTTCTTTGCATTCCTTGGTTACCCCAAGGTTTTTGCGGTTTTTTACTGTTCGGTGAGGACTTAGGAATAGATTCATCTGCAATTGAAATTAGAATTGAAGTAAAATGCTGTATAGGTTTACAGCGTTGAATATTGTATCGCTATTTAGTCTAGTTTGACATAGTGTTTCAAAGGAAGCCCAGTCGGCTTTCTTTATATTCCATTGTGGAATTGCGTCATCAATAATTTTAGAGTTATTTTCAAGAGTGATTGGAAAATGATCCCTGCTGTGAAGGTCATCAGCGACCTTCCATTCATAGTCTAAAAGTAATGAAGGAGAGCAAATTATCAAATCAATGGACGTGCACGTACCGTTTCCTGGGTGTAAATATGTCGGTGAGTTAGTATTATATAGACACAGGTCGTGTCTAGAAAGGAAATCTTCTACTTTATGGCCTCAGTCGTTTATGATTCGATCCCTATATAATGTTATGGGCATTAAAATCCCCGAGTAAAATGAAGGGCGTGGGAAGTTGTTGAACAATATTGTCTAATTCATTTGGTACTAGTTTGGTGTTTGCTGGTAAGTAAATAGAGCAAAATGTAATAACTCGATGCAAAGTGACATTTTTACAGCAATGGCTTTTAAATTTGTATTTAAAGGAATGACTCTGTGAGGAGTTCTATTGTTCACAACAACAGAGACTCCTCCTGAGGCCCTGTCATCGTTTGGAAAGTACGTGCTGAACAGGGAATAGTTTTTAAATGTAATTTTAACTGTCTCTTTCAGGAATGTTTCCTGTAAACATGGTACAGCTGGATCGTGCTCATTTAAAAGCAGAAAAATATCATTGTAGTTAGCTTCAAGTCCTCGACAGTTCCATTGTATGATGGTGTTCTTCATTATAAAATTATGCTGGAGATTCTGGAGCTAGATTAGACTATTCGCGGAGAAAATTTGTGTTGTTATTTGTCTGGAGGAAGTACGGGAGTATATTTGGCTTTACTAGGTTTGGAGGAACCTTGAGTACATGTGGCAGTTTCTTCTGCATCCATGCTCTCAACGTCTCCAAACATATTGTAAAATTTAATGGGGTCATCTGACCCCTTTTCCGGTTTATTAATGTGTACTTTTTGTTTATTTCTTGGAGCTTTTGGTGGTGAATTGTTATTAAATGTTGTCTGAGTTGATATTGTGTTTGTCTGTGGCTTATAATGAGGGATATCGGCACTTGTTGTATCGGGCTGATCCATCTGTGTTTGGGTGTCCTTCGTGCTTTTTGGATTGTGTTTCACGACTGTGGGAAAGGATGGGCCAGGAATGTATGTTTTTGCCTGGACAAGTTTTCTGGCCTCTAGGTAGGGAATGTTGGAGGTAAACTTTACCCTCTGAGTTTCCTTCTGTTTCCATGTATCACAATCCTTAGAATTGGCGTGATGTTCCATGCAACAGTTGACACAATGCGGAGTTGTTCTACAATCAGCTTCCTGATGAGAGTGGTCTCCGCATCGGCTACATACCTTGACTCTGGAACATCGGTCCTCGTGATGGCCGTATTTCCGACAGTTTTCATGCAATCTAGAACGTATCTTCTGAAGGAACGTGTAATTTAGAAAAAGAAAAAGAAAAACCGCTTGCCGAAAGCAAGTTGTAAGCTTAATCGGGTATTGTTAGGGATAACGAAACTACCCCTTGTATCACATTACGTGTTTCAGGTTGCAATTAATCATTAAATCGCTAAAAACTGAAACGACACTTGATACCTACGATACGAACCAGGTTTAGTGCATTCAGAATTATCGGAATTAAGATATGCACATTCAATCAATTATTCTATTTTTGTCTATCTTTAAACCAGTAGAAACAGTGTGTATAGTTATTGAAGAATTAAACACCTTGCTATTTTATATTCCTTTGACTCCAAACTACTTATGTTTCATGTATGGCATTTTTCAATTAGCAAATATACCAGTTAAAATGGAGTCGAGTCGCTTCCAGTTCGACTGCAATACAACGTTAGAGTGTACATACCTATTGTTGTATCAAGTGTTCTGCCCTTTAGCTTTGCGCACTACACAAATTTCCAAAACGGTTTAAAATTTTGCTATTATTGTTGAATAAGGAAGAAATAAAAGGTCATTATAGAAAATATCACTGTCTATATATGTTAAATGTATCGGAACGTTGAAATGCCGTGCTCTCACGATAGCTACCATTCCCATACATCGTAGACAGGTAATTTATATGTAATCTTTAACAAGACTACATGTTTGCATGGATCTTAATGTCGCACCTGTTAACTCCCATCCATCGTAAACACCTGATTTCCACGTATCCTGTCATACGACTACGCGTTTGTCAACATGTATTAATGTCGCACCAGTTTACTCTAATATTTGTCCTATCAGCAATTTCCTAAGTCCAGTCCATAATTTTTCCAACCTGTCCGTAGAATGCCATATCGACATTGAGAGCTGGTCCAACGTCAACAGTTTTAACGTAAAACGCAAGTATGTATGGGACTAATTCTAGCGCTGATATATCTACAACCACCTCACCCCCCAACAACAAAAAACAAAAAACATTTTCATAAATAAAATCAAACCTTTAGTTATTGTTTTTGCTGTTGTAGTAGGGTTTAAGGCTATTTTTCAGCACACGATAGGCTATACATGGCGGCCAATATTAATGGTGGAGGAAGAACCCGGGAAAACCCCCAAAAGAACAACAGACCCACGAGAAGCTACTGGCAAGCTTTCTCACGTACCCACATTGGCCGAGTCTGAAACTCGAACCCACGCAGACAGGTGAGATGGCAGTGATCCGTAACGGAGAGCACATTGGACAACTCGGCCACTCGTGGTCCCCAAACCTTTTGACTACTAATAATTGTCTGCATCAACAGACTGATAAATGTTATTATTCATTGTGCATGCCATCGTATGTATGAAAACATATCGTCTGCTATTCCGAATTATTATCAATCCTATTTTTCTATTTCATTTTAACAATTCATCAAGCAAACATAAGGCAGCATAGTGCAATTTTGCGAATTGGCTAATTTCAAATATTAAACGTGTGTGTGTGTGTGTTTGTGTGTGTGTGTGTGTGTGTGTGTGTGCTAAGGTAGGTCACTGTGTTGTCTACTTTTTATGGCCATTGCAGAATAGCGTACTGGAACCTGAGTTAGCTAACAAAATGCTGACTGAAATGTTATATTTTAGTCTATTTAGGATTGCACAAAGACAGATGGGCGCAAAACTTCAGTTCCTGTTAAAAATTACATATGAAGAGAGCAATTTGTTTTTTGTTCATTCTGTAGTCAATTGTCGATCAAGCTTCAAAAGTGTAGCATCAGCCATCGAAAGTGCGTATTTGAAATCGGGATTTGCATTAGAAAAGGTATGCTACGTGATAAGAAGTGTTGAATCCTCATGTTAAGGGAGAGTTATGTCAAAGAGCGCAACTCCGAATCTGATTCCATCCAAGAAACACTTAAATTGTTATTGATCAAAAATAAAATTCTTGAGGCAAGCCTCCAAATAAATTTTAAAAAATATTAAACATGATCCAATTCTTCTTAGATGTGGAGCTGAGATATTTGTAGATTCCATCAAATCTGTATTATAATGTTGCAAAATATCCTCTAGTACTGGGGAAGAAAAATTGTACTAGAAAAAAAATGTGTTAAATTGATTCAGCTTCCATGTGAAATAAATTGATGGAGAATATGAGGGTGAAAAACATCAGTAAAATTTGTACAGATGAAAAACCTTTGGAACAATGGAAAACGATTATTGATGCTAACCTTGATCATTCACCAGAAGGAAAAAAATTACTGACGCTGACCTTTAACATTTAACTGGGAAAATTCACTGACGCTGAACTTTCGCATTTAACAGGGAAAATTGACTTTTAGCATTTAACAGGGAGAATTCCATGTCGCTGACCTTTAGCATTTAACAGGGAAAATTAACCTTTAGCATTTAACGGAAAATTCCATGTCGATGACCATTAGCATTTAATGAGGAAATTTTACTGACGCTGACCTTTAGCATATAACAGGAAAAATTGACCTTTAGTATTTAACAGGGAAAATTGACCTTTAGCATTTAACAAGGAAAATTCCATGTCACTGTCGTTTAGCATTACCCTGGATAAAATTACTGGCCCTGACCTTTAGCATTTAACAGGGAAAATGCAATGGCAATGATATTTTGCATTAACAGGAGAACAATTACTGGTGCTAGTCAATAGCAATACCAAGATTTAGTTTGGTGCCCCATATATTAATGGAAAAGAGACCTGCCATTTCTAAGATGAAGTTGCCAAAGCACCAGTTAAAGAGTTGTGTGGGTTTAGATCAAAATTATATTTATTCAAGATGGAGAAAGATTAGACGAAAAACTCCGCGAAGAAAATAAAAGCTAAGTACTTAAAAAGAACGAGAAATTCGTAATGTACCCAAATGAAGTCTTTGATGACAACCATATTATTCATACTAATTTACTAAAATTGGAATCATGAAATGCATAAAATGCATAGCAAAAATAAACATGGCGTGCAGTATATATTTGATGACAAGCATATTTTGGTTTACGTTATAAACTCACGCTCATACGAACACGTGAAAATCGTACCTATTTTGCTTCCAGCAAGAATCGATAGCTCAAAATTCTTAACTCTTTACAAGTTGTTCTGCCGTTTTATTTCAGGAAATCTAACATATCTCTTTTCTCTATTTTCTCGAATACTAGTCCATTATTTTGTTCTACACTTCTTCCTTGTTAAATTCCATCTGGATCAAACAACACAAACAGACAGTTGAAGATTATAGACCGTAAGGAAGTGCATCTAATTAAAAAAACTTGCGTCAGTTATGAATAATAGATTGTGGTAGTGCTACATTTGATCCGTAGAAAACGTGAGGATCCTTTAAAAGTTTTCGTTTAAAAGTTTTCTTCAGATAGTAAGTCTTTCTTTACAAACAAGATTAATTTTGAGACATATATTCATATTTTGCTTCTAAAGCCCCTGGAATTATATAGATGGATCTGGCTGCTGAATACTAGCATTATATAATTATTGTTGAATTGGAGCATGATGGAACTACTTCTTGAATCCTAGAAATATGGAATTACTGTGAAATCCTAGCAATAAGTAATTATTCCTGAATCCTACCAATATGGAATTACTGTTTAATCCTAGCAATATGGAAGTATTGCTGAATCCTAGCAATATGGAATTATTGCTGAATCCTAGCAATAAGTAATTATTGTTGAATCCTAGCAATATGGAATTACTGTCGAATCTTAGCAATATGTAATTATTGTTGAATCTAACTATATGGTATTACTGTCGAATCCTAGAAATTTGGAATTATTGCTTAATCCTAGCAACATGGAATTACAGTCGAATCCTAGCAATATGGAAATATTGTCGAATCCTAGCAATATGGAATGATTGCTGAATCCTAGCCACATGAAATTATTGTTTAATGCTAGCAATATGGAACTACTGTTGAATGTTAGAAATATTGAGCTTGTGTTAAAACCAAGCAATATAGAATGATTTCTTTTAATCCTATCAATATAATTCCTACAAATGTGGACTTATTATTGTTTTTAGAAATATGGAATTATTGTTGAATCCGAACAATATGGAATTATTAATGATTCTTATCAAGATGGAATTACTGTTGAATCATAACAATTTGTAGCTAAGGTTAGATCCAAGCAATCTGGAATTATTGTTAAATCCTAGCAATATGGATTAATTATTTAATCCTGACACAGATGGAATCATTCTTGAATCCTAGTAATATGAAAATATTGTTGACAACTAGCAATCCTTTTAATATGTAATTACTGTTGAATCCTGGCAATATGGAATTACTGTTGAAACCTATCAATATGGAATTATTGTTTAATCCTAGCCATATGGAGTAATTGTTTGTTAATTTTCATGGTCGATTTTATAGTCACAAGTGCTTTCTTTTCATGTTATCTATATAATTTTTCTTGGTCAATGGCAAATGCTAATTTCATCAGGTTTAAACAAATAAAATCCAAATGAATTTTGTTTATAACAGTTCTTAAGCAATACATTCAAATGTTGTACTACCACCAGCAAAACCTAAATTAACAAAAGCCAAGGACAATCCAGCTATCGAAATGTCTAAACCATCTGTAACTTCTAACATGCTTCACCCAGTCTAAAACAGTGTGCGCCTTTATATTAGATCGAGTAAGTTTCTATGGTTAAATAATTTTTAGCCTCTGATGCGGAGCAAGAAGTGTAGGATTTAATATCATGCCTTTCCACTCACATTATCTAACAATAATCCAGCTATCGAAATGCCAAAACCATCTGTAACTTCTAACATGCTTCACCCAGTCCAAAACAGTGTGCGCCTTTATATTAGATGGAGTAAGTTTCTATGGTTAAATAATTTTTAGCCTCTGATGCGGAGCAAGAAGTGTAGGATTTAATATCATGCCTTTCCACTCACATTAGCTAATAATAAAAGCGATAAATATGTACTGAGCAAAAATCTTGTCAGGTTAACATACATTTGTTATCAGGTAGCCTATTGTGAACAAACTGGAATTATTTGTTTAGAGAAACAAACATCGTTCATTCTGAGTGTGATTGGGATTTTTAACGTCGCTTTAACAATCGTTCAGTCATATCGCTACGATGTCTGCAGTGAAGCAGTTTATAGTGATGTCTAGCACTGGGGCATTATACCGCAGACATGTAGCATGATGTCCCACCCATTCACATTATCATGACACCAGGCTGACCAGTTCTAGCACCTCTTAATGCTGAATGCCAGGCGAGGTAGCTGTTAGTACCATTTTTATAAGTCTTTGGTATGACCCGGCCTGGGATCGAACCCATGACCTCCCGCTTCCACGGCGGACGCTCTAACCACTAGGCCACCGGAGCAGTTCCTCTTGAATCAATTGTAAACTTGCATTGTACATTTTGCTATATTGATATTTGTTTCAGATTCATCAGACATGTATTACCCACTATCACTTCCACCTAAATAGACTGCCGATTGACTCCAAGTGTTATCAATGCCTGATTGTTTTTATACTTGTAGTGTCGATAAAATTGCCAGATCAACATTCATGCAGTGAAAATAAAAAACTTCATGAACGTTTTCAAACTCCTTGTCTGAAGGCAGAACTATCTTAAATAACTTCTTACAGGGCATGCTGGGAGAATCAGTGAGATGAAATTTAAATGCTGTAAACAAATTAATACTGTATTTTGTTTTAATCAATATCTTAATTTTATTATTCTAATTGTCTTAATGCAACAAGTGGATGCTGAATACTTTCATGAAAAAAAAACTTTTATTTTTATACCTAACGAACAAGATGCCAAACATATTTAACCACCCTGAAGATCAGTTGTTGTTGTTGTTGTATGGTTTAACGCCATTTTTCAAAACAATATAGGCTATACATGGCGGCCAGTATTTTTGGTGGAGGAAGAACCCAGGAGAAATTCCAGAAAGAACCACCAACCCAAGAGAATCTAATGGCAAGCTTTCTCACATACCCACATTGGCCGAATCTGATACTCGAACCCATGCAGACAGAAGTGAGATGGCAGTGACCCGTAACAGAGAGCGCTTTAGACCACTCGCCCCCCCCCCCCCCCGAGATCAGAGATTGTGTTGTCTGAATTCGTTTCCTCTTCCATGCACTGTAATTACATAATTTTGTAATTTTGTACACTCTTGTTCAGCAATCACGCATTTAGCATTTGCTTTCCTAAATTCCTGTAAACGTTTTCCAAATTGTCTCTAGGTTAAACTATTAATAAATCTTTTGCTTTTTATTAAGTTACCATTTCAGTGTGTTTTACAAACTTTGAGACATTATGTATTTTGTGTTCAATATCTCCCACTTCTCTGTGCCAAAATTTTATAAAGACAACCAAGTAGGATTTTGAAATGTAACACAAAAAGGTTAGATGCAAAATAATTTTCAACTTTTCTCAATTATAAAAAATAATTTGGAATCTAATTTGGTAAACAAAAGAATACATTTTAAAACATTAAAAATGTCGATAACTTAACAAGTAAAGCAAATATCATTATTGTAAATCTGATCAGAAGGAATACAAAAAAAATTAAACAATGCTTTCATAAATTAAATTCAAACTGATAAATACCACTGACAAAATTGCATTTGCTAAAAATTCCAATCAATTCATAATTCAAATTGTATAACTGATTAAATATTATATCATATACAGCATAAAAGATATTCTCTGCATCATTTTTAAAAATTAAATAACGTTTAGGTGTGCCAATTATCAAAAATTTAAAAATCTTTTAGGTGTGCCGATGATCAAAAATTAAAAATCTGACCCTGACCACCAGACATAATTCTCAATAGGAGAAAAAATATCCCAAAAAAGAGTACATTAGATGTAAGAGTCTATTACATTTACTCTGGATTTTCAAATTTCAACAATTTCTTTTAGGCCATCAAAGGCAGCATAGAGTTTGCATCTATAAGCAAAGCTAGCTAAATCCTTTTATCTACAGTAAAGTAAAAGTATTTGCTAACTAAACAAACATAATATAGATGGCATACTACATGCCTGCTGTTAAATTTTTATATCCATTCTTTTGATCTTTTCATCAACAGTGAAAAACAAAATCTGTGCAAATCAGTTCTTTAATACAGTTGTTGTCCCTCCTTAAAGCCTTGCCTCTTCATGGCCTTTTCTCAACAGAACACACAACTCTTGTAGTGGTCAGAGTGTCCACCTCCGATGCAGGAGGTCGTCGGTTCGAACCCCAGCTGAATCATACCAAAGACTTATAAAAAATGGTAATGAAATCTTGAATATTGTTGTCAGCATTTTAAAACAGAATAAAAAAAACTCAATAAAATACACATAATGTGTTGTCTAATGATGTTATCAGCAAATTGAGAAGACCTCCATCCATGACAGGAACCTTTCTTTACAGTAATGTTCACATTTCCTTAATCCATTCAAACCTATGAATGATTTCAAAATTTATCTTAAATTGTGTCATTCCTTTTATATGTATGAATGATTTCAAATTGATCTTCCATTTCTTTTAAATGTATGAATGATGTCAAATTGATCTGAAATTCTGCCATTTCTTTTAAATGTATGAATGATTTCAACATAATCTTCCATTCTGCCGTTCCTTTTAAATGTAATTACTTCAAATTACCTTTCATTCTGCCATTCTTGTCTTTCAATCAATAATATTTATGTCAAATACTGTAACACCATCTTCTCCATAAAGTCAATGTGTGGAATCATTATACACAGGTATTGTAAAATTTACTAGTTCTTAAAGTTGGGAGACAAGCGCCCCACTCCGGAAATCCCCCATATGTCTTGCGTCTCTGATAGCCTCTGTCAACTAAAATCCAGCTCCTGGCCTTCACGAGTGGCTTAGATTTGAAGTCCGGAGGACCACATTATCCACCAACAGGAGAAGGGGTGAAGGCGGGCCACTGGCGCACTAAAACCAATTGCTTCGGGTAGATCGGACTTGTAAACCTTGAATGGTAGCTCATCTAGGAGAAGGAAAACTCCGATTCCAAACCTCTGCTGCCTTGAGGCTATACACACTCATGTGAAAGTCTAAGGGAGTAAACCCCAACAAAAATCCGGAGACGGAGTTCCTAAGGCGGTCAGACATTGACCTCAATGTCATTCCGGCAACTCAAGCGACGCCGTTGGTGCCAAGCTGTATCGACATTCGTCGTTCCCTTGGGTCTACCAGCTGCGTAGAGACGGGGGAGAATCTGCTGCATGGGCAACAGCTGATTCTGCATACCACCCTGCCCAGGCTTCGTAGCTCCAATGGAGTGGACACTCCATCGTTCTCGTATGACGTCGGCACAACACAAGAAGTAGCAGTTTACCGGTTCTAAGCCAAAGCTCGATTGACGTAGAGCTTGGCACCTGGGATTACTTCTGACGGTGGGAGAGATCATAAGTTCTCACTGGACAGCTACCTCCCGCCTTAAGCTGGACAGCCCCCAGTCAGTAAGGTGCTTGCCGCCATGGCCTGCCTTCTTCACTGGATGCGTGGAGCTTAGAGAACCATCTCGACAAGTGGGCCACAAAACTCCGCACTTGGAAAGACTCAAAGAAGAAATAAGAAAACTCCAGCTCTTCGTTTTGCGACCTGGGACGTTAGGACCATGTGTCCGGGATTCAACAATGACCTACAACAGATCGACAATGCACGGAAGACTGCCGCCATTGACAAAGAACTCTCCCGACCGAACATCGACATTGACTGTCTCCAGGAGACCCGACTCGCGGACAGCGGCTTCATCAGGGAAGCAAATTACGCGTTCTTTTGATAGGGGAAGCCCTCGAATAAACATAGGCAGCACGGTGTAGGCGTTGCCATAAAGAACACGCTAGTTGCCTTCATTAAACTTCCGTCATCAGGTACTCAGAAAATCCTTGCCCTTCGGCTGTCAACATCCTTAGGCCCGATCAACATCTTCAGCGTGTATGCTCCAACCCTCCGCTCAAACCACGAGGAGAAAGATATGTTTTATGAAGTTCTGGATCAGACCATATCCAGTATTCCAACCAACGAAGGCCTTTACTTGCTAGGAGACTTCAATGCTAGAGTGGTAGATGACCACGAGGCCTGGTCCGCCTGTCTCGGCTTTTACGGAAGGGGCAAGATCAACGAGAACGGTCAGCGACGTCTGGAGTTGTGCTGCTCCCACAGCCTATGTGTGACCAACAATTTCTTCCAATGCAAGGAGATCCACCAGGTGTCTTGGAGACACCCACGTTCACTCCACTGACACCAGCTAGACCTTGTCATCACCAGGTGTGCGTAACTGCCCAGTGTCTCCCAAACCCGCAGCTACCACAGTGCCGACTGCGACACGGACCATTCCCTTGTGGTCAGTAAGGTGCGAATATTACCCAAAAAGCTGCACCATGCCAAGAAGAAGGGTCACCCTCGCATCAAAACCTGCTGTGCAAGTAACCCAGATAAAACACAGCAGTTCATCAGCAAATTGCAGGAAGGTCTCACCAAAGTGACACCTGATGACACCATTCACTCCAAGTGGGCCTATCTCTGTGACTCTGTGTACAACTCGGCCATCATATATTACGGGAAGAGGGAACGGAAAAATGCCGACTGCTACGCGGCAAACTGGGAGGAGATGGAGTCCGTGACTTAGGCAAAGAGGAAAGCCCTCCTGGCTTACAAGGCTGCACCTAGCCCAAGAACACTGCAAGCACTCGGGAATGCACGGAACAACGCCCAGAAGACCGCCCTCCTCCCCACTGTGCCATCATCTACTGGCTTAACCTTTGCAACAGTATACAGAGAACTGCCGACACCGGTGATACAAGAGGAATGTATGAGAGCATAACGAAGTCGACAGGCCCTTCCATCTCAAAGACCTTACCCTCTCAAGTCCAAGACATGTGTAGACATTACAGACCAGGGGAAACAACTTCAGCGATGTGTTGAACACTATCTCGAGCTATATGCAACCCAAAACAACGTCACTGACACTGCCCTGGATGCCATTCCAGACCTGCCTGTCATGGAGGAGCTAGACACACAGTCCACCATGGAAGAGCTCAGAAAAGCCATAGACTGCCTTGTATGTGGGAAGGCTCTTGAAAGAAACGACATTCCGCCTGAAGTCCTCAAGAGTGGGAAACCAGCGCTGGTCCAGCCCCAGCCGTTACACATACTCCTCTGCCTCTGCTGGGAACAGGGATACATCCCACAGGACATGCGTGAAGCCAACATTGTCACTTTGTACAAGAACAAGGGAGAACGTAGCGACTTCAACAACTACCGGGGCATCTCGCTCCTCTAAGTTTTCGGAAAGGCTTTCGCCCGTGTTGCCTTGTCGCGCTTGCAGATTCTAGCCTCCTGTGTCTACCCAGTGTGGATTTCGAGCCAGCAGGTCAACTGTAGACATAATCTTCTCACTACGTCAGCTGCAGGAGAAGTGTCATGAGCAGCAGATGCCCCTTCACATTGCCTTCATATAGCTGACGAAGGCATTTGACCTGGTCAGTCGGAGTGGACTCTTCAGAATCCTGCAGAAGTTTGGCTGCCCCCTCCCCCCACGTCTACTTGGTGTGCTCATGTCGTTCCACGACAACATGCACAACACAGTGTGCTTCAATGGCGCAAAATTAAAGGCCTTCCCAGTAATCAGAGGAGTCAAGCAAGGCTGTGTGCTTGCGCCGACGCTCTTCGCCATATTCTTCTCCATAATCTACAATCACGAAGGTACTCATCTATGAATTCCTTTTCGCCGATGATGCAGCCTTGACATCCCATACGGAAGATGGACTACAGCAGCTGATATGTCGCCTCTCCAACGCTTGCAAGGAATTTGGACTGACCATCAGCTTGAGAAAAAAAACGTCATGTCGCCAGATTTAAACTCCCTTCCCTCTGTCATCATCGATGGATACAACAGTTGTCGAGAACTTCACATACCTCGGGTCCAACATCTCCAGCTCACTCTCAATAGATTATAAGGTGAATGGTAAGATTGCCAATACAGCTGCAGTGATGGCCAGACTTAACCAGAGGGTATTAACAACCCCAACCTCACAGAGAAGACCAAATTGCGTGTATATCAAGCCTTCGTGCTAAGCTCACTCCTCTATAGCAGCGAAATATGGACCACCTACGCAAGTCACGAGATAAAACGTCTTCCATCTGCGATGTCTGCGGCGCATGATGCACATCAAGTGGCAGGACAAAGTACCCTACACAGAGGTTCTAGAACGCGCCAACATCAACAGCATGTTCGCCATTCTTAGCGAGAGGCGCCTTCGCTGGCTCGGCCATGTCAAGAGAATGAACCCATGCTGCTTTCCTAAGGACCTGTTTCATGGGAACTAGCAGAAGGTACACGACCGACTGGACGTCCACGACTGCGCTACAAAGATGTTTGCAAGAGGGACATAAAGACGGCCAACATCGATGTCAACAACTGGGAGAGCTTTGCTAATGACCGTCCCATCTGGCGCCTAGAATTGTGGCAGGGAGTTAGCAAAGCTGAGGATGTCAGGAACAGAAAGAATGCTCAAAAGAGAGCCAGAAAGAAGGGACAGCTGATTCTGGACATACGCCATCGTCTCACGTAGACGGACGGATGCCAATAATAATAATAATAATAATATAATAATAATAATAATAATAATAATAATAATAATAATAATAATGAGGACATTGTATAGCACCTAATCTTTAAAGCTCTAAGGGCTTTACAACAGCTATAATAATATGACTAAACTACAGAAATACAAAAACCAAAAACCATGAAATTGGAAAACATAAAAACATGTTGAAAACATATAAGGTACAAAACATTATTAGGTGTCTAAGTTTGTTCCTGTAGTCGAAAAAGGTGAGTTTAAATAACACTCTTAAAAGGGACCACGGTGTTTTTGTGTCTAATTTCAATGGGCAATTCGTTTCACATCGCCGGGCCCTGGTATGCAAAAGAAAGTTGTTCATATGACTTCGTTTTCATAGTGGGAACGATGAGTATACGATTGTCAGAAGAGCAGTGAAAGTATCTTGCTGGTGTATATACATAGGTGAGTCCAGATAGGTATGGACTGCAGTCTGTCATTGAAACGCAGCACAGAGAACACATTTTGTGTTTGATTCTGTAACGAATGGATAACCAGTGTTGGATACAGAGCAGTGGTGAGGTGTGCTCTGATCCAGGTACTCTAAAGATGATCCGAGAAACTGTGTTTTTAAATTTCTGAAGATTCCGGAGTAGATATTGTGACAAACCAGTCATAATTGAGTTAAAATAGTCCAGTCTTGAAAGAACTAATAAACACAAATGTTTTAGTGGCATCAGCTGAAAGATATTTGCGAATGGAACTGATGCATCTTAGCTCAAGATATGCAGCCTTGCAAATGTTCATTACATGTTGGTGCACTATGAGAGTACTGTCTAGAGTAACACCTAGGTTTCGTACTGACTGTATGAATTTAATGTTGGTGTTGTTGATATTTATTATCTGAGGTAAGAGATGTAAATGAGAAACTCTTTGTGTTGTGATCAGTTTGGCCTCACGTTTTATCATCATTCAACTGCAGCTTGTTACATGGCATCCATGAATTCACATCCGAAATGCACCTCTCTACTCCATAGATGGTAGCATCAACTTCAGTCGGATGGCTATTTGGGTGTCATCAGCGTACAATTGATGATACACTGGGTGATAATCTATGACACTCGAGAGCGGCTGAGTGTATAGAATGAAGAGAACATGTCCAATAACAGACCCCTGTGGAACACCACAATATAGATCAACTGCGCTGGAGTGTATTCCATTTGCAGATACAATTTGTGTCCTGTTCACTAAGTAGGACTTGAACAACTGTAAAGCTGTATTCTGAATGCCAAATACATGCTGGAGATGGTGAAAAAATATTTCATGGTATATTGTGTCAAATACTGCAGTCAAATCAAGGAGGGTGAGGACTGTAATCTTTCCACTATCCAAAGCAGAGAGAATATCATTAAATACTTTCAGAAGAGTAGTTTAAATACTGTGCAAGTGCTATAAGCAGACTGTACATTGCTAAAAAGACTGTTTGAATTCAAATGGGATACAAATTGGGTTAAAGCAACTTTTTCTAAGATTTTTTTATATGACTGGGAGATTGGAAACTTTTCGGTAGTTCTTTAAATCATTATGGTCTTGTGTTGGTTTCTTCAGCAGAGACATGACGATGGCAGTTTGAAAAATGATGGGAATTCCCCCGATGAGAGAGATATATTAATAATATCATTTAGTGAAGGTAATATTGGGTCTAAGCACTCAAGCAGCAGTGATGTTGGAATCGGATCAAGTTTACAAGACTTTGGTGCACTCATCATCATGATTATCCGTTGAGAGACAGGTCAATAGAGACAGGTTCAAATGCTCCTAATGGTTGTCACTGAAATTCTGTATCATAACTAAATGGTGACGAGTCAACTGAAATTGTGTTGTCAAGTGAATCTCTAATGGGTTGTACTTTGTCACGGAAGAAATATGCAAATAGGTCCGGAAGGTCTACTGGAGAGAAGGTAGTTGGAAGTGGTGTACATTTGTTCCTTTACATTAGTTTGTTAGTTATCTCGAAGAGCTCTTTGCAGCAGGAACTCTCTGTGATCTTAGTACTGTAGTGGGATAATTTGGCTAAATGGACTATGTTTGTGAAGTTCTTCTTAGTGGCTTTCTAAATTTGTTTGCCAAAGCCTCTCTGCTTTTTGGAGATGTCTTTTAGCAGTGCGAAGCTGGTCCCTAACACTGCTATACAATGGAGAACTCTTTTTTTATTGATACTCTGCATTTGGTGGCTGGGGCATGTTTTTCAAGCAATGAACGTAGGCAGTTATCGTGTTGTTCTGCTGTAGGAGTTAAGTAAATTGTTAGGTTTCCTTGGATATCATGCATTAATTTGGTTCTATTTGTCATACGGAGGTTTCACTTAGTAGCAAACAAAAGTGGACGGTTGGTGAATGATACGTCGAGATGGCATATATTGCAGAAGTGATCTGATGCAAGTTCGTGAGATACAAGGGTGGATTGCAGAATATTATCATCAGGTTTATGAAGAAACCAATCTAAAATGTGAATACATTTATGGGTGGATTGGTTAACTGTTTAAGGCTGAAAAGATGAATGGAATCTAGGAGTTTTGACGTGAATGGCTTTCCAGGTCAGTCAACGTGAACATTTAAATTTCCAAGAATAAGTAGGTAAGTAAATAAACTGCTCCAAAAAGAGAGATTCAGTCAGCTTGCTTCTCTCTACTAGAAGGAGGGCGGTAGAGACAGAAAAAATGGACTGACCTTTGTTCCAGTGTGAGTGTTGTTTGGACTAGTTCAAACGATTTGTGGCAGAAATTGAAGGTTGTGTTGTACTTAAGGCATTTTATCATGGAACTCTTTGTGATGACAGCAATTCCACCTCCGCGAGAGTTGCGGGGAAACAGCTTGATGGAGTAAGCGGTGTGCGTTAAATCCGCGTACTTGGCCTCATCGCCTGATATTTTTTTCCAGGTTTCTGTCAGTAAGAAGACGTCGATATTCTGATCTGGGTATTGAATAATGCAATACGTAGCGGTATCTTTGGGATAATTGACATAACGGTTGACGATTTAAGATGCATTTGCACCAGATTATAAAAATTAGGGGCCGAATTTTTAAATTATCTGTTACGGGCGAAAGGGAGATAACTGGAATTCTAGTTCCTGTTCTACACCGGCCAGCTTTAAAACGTTTCTTTTTTCGCTTCCGTTTACAAGTAATGATGAATGTAGTCCCAGTTCGTTTAGTCTTGAGCACAATGCAGTATCAAGAGCCAAGGTGTGGTCATTTAATGCAGTTAATGAGGGTCTATCATAGCATAAGCGGGCTGACTGGCGATCACGTGATTGCGGTTTATTAAAAAACAAAGAACGTCTTAAGTGGAACAAGACAGCTGAGAAAAATTATAATTGTTCTTATTTCCAAAACAAGGAGATGAAGAAACACATACAAACTGAACAACCAATGCATGATGAAACACAATAATGTAGACGAAAATAGACAACAAGCACATATATCATGAAACATAGCACATACACGGAAGAGCTGTATCAGAGAGAGAGAGAGAGAGAGAGAGAGAGAGAGAGAGAGAGAGAGAGAGAGGATTATGTCTCAGTTTGAAAGCTTATCTGCATTTAGAGTATATATAGCTGTTGTATAATGTTGGCAAAATGATTAAGATGGTTTTAAAATTTATTAGTTAAGGTGTATTTAAATTGATAAATTGTACACAACAATACGAGTCTACATTGTCGAGAAATTAAGTGCAACTTGTATTTTTTCTGCAGCAAAAGTTCATCATCAAACTGCAATGAAATCTATAGAACTTAAAATCATGTTTTAGTTATAGTGTGTGAGTGTGTACATGTGTGTGTGTGCAAGAGAGAGAGGAGGAAACAAAATTGTGTCAGTGAACAAGACCGTAAATATTCAGGACAGTTTTCATTTGTAGATTCTGCAAAGGGAACAAAAGGCTGTATTTTGAGTATATCTGATGATTGTAATAATCCTCATGTATTACTACCCTACTATATTCCAATTATCAATAAATACCGCTAAATCAACAATTCATTTTGTATTAATTACGATGTGCATTGTCACAACAACCACATAGATATGCAGTGTTATTGACACGATAATTAAACATTAGGGGCCATCCATAAATGACGTTACGGGATTTTGTCCCAATTTGACCCCTCCCACCCCCGAGTCACACGTCGTCACAGAAAGTTAGACCCCCCTCAAATATGACGTCACAAAGCTCTGCTGTCCCACCCCCTTCCCCCGAAAAAAGCCGTATTCCCTATTAGAAAATTAACATGTTTCAAATCATTTTATTGTCATTGAAGTATGCATTTAGTGTGGTGCTGCACTCTGATATTGTAGGAGAAAATATGTATTAAAAAGAAGGCACTGGAAAGCTGAAATTGACATACAATTCTTTTGAAAATATTCGTCGCTTAGCTAAAACTACAGATGTTCAGAATATTGTATTCAAATTCTCCTATAATTATCAAATAAAATAAGTATAATTTTTAAAAAATACTTTGAAACTTTGTAGATGAACACATAATTATATAGGTTTGTCACAAGCACTTTTTTAAAGTTATTTTTTGTATCAGCATACGATTGTTAAGCACAAAACGTCAGAAGTGATCCTTTTTTTGTTTCCCCCATAGGTGCATGACGTCATTTATGAACGGCCCCTTAAACATGCTTAGCACTTTGTTTATTCCAGTTGAAACAATATTGAGGGCAAGAATCAACTGAATAGGTCAAATTAGCGAGGCTGCCAGTAGGGAAATGAGGTTCTTTCTAGGAAAATAAAACTCCATCACTGTGATATTATATCTGTTTTAAATACAGAATTTGTTATAAGGATAAGCGATCATAAACATTACTTGAACTTGCCAAAAATGATAATAGAGGTGTATAGCGTAGAATAAATTTGCAATAAAATGTTAATTATATTCAAGCCAGAACAGAACAAGCACTTAAAAGACAGTATATGTATATAATATAGGAATCAAATTTAATGGAGTCACTGACTTTCAAATTTATGATAGAAAATGACATGGTTTTTACATTTTATGTTTGTATGACTATAATGAAAATAATAAAATTTGTTGACCAGTGGTCTATGATCTTCACTTCAGCATGTACTTAGATGTATATTTTGTTGGATAAGAAAATATCAAACTCATTTTAAAATGTACGACGTGTTTTATTACAGTTACGGACTCAATAAGGAGAACTAATTAATGATAACATTTAAATGTATGGTTTGTGAAGTCTTTATTCCATTTGTTAATAAACACCAGCAGATATAGAAATGATATTAAGAGAGTTGATGCATCAATCACTGAATTTTCTTGCCAAAAATTAATTATCAAGTTTTAATAAAACAAAATGACTATAGAATATTTTCAATCTTTTCTTGCTAACCTAAATGTTCTTAATCGAAGTTTTATGTCCAATAATTAAATGGATTTTTCGAAAAATAAAAACTGATATGAATAAAACATGATACATTTAAATAATTATAATTTTGAAAACTGGATTGTGTATAAATGAAATGGTACAAAAAAAAGATGAATTACAGTGCAGTCATACTGCTCTATCATAAAATAGCATGATTCAGCAATATTGACCTTTACAAATGTTTTCTTGTACAAAACAAAAGATGGGAAACAAGTTAAATATTTTCATAAATTGAAGAATCAGTATGGCAGCAGTATAAAACCAATATATCACCCAATCTGATTTTTTTTTTTTTTTTTTTTTTAATGGTTTAACGCCATTTTTCAGCACAATATAGGCTATACATGGCGGCCAGTATTATTGGTGGAGGAAGAACCCGGACAAACCCCGGAAAGAACCACCGACCCACGAGAAGCTACTGGCAAGCTTTCTCACATAACTACATTTGCCGAATCTTAGACTCGAACACACGCAGACAAGAGGTGAGATGGCAGTGGTCCGTAACGGAGAGCGCTTTAGACCACTCGGCCACTCGGGGCCCCCCCAATCTGATATCTACACAGCTAAATTCATGACATACTAGCTATCTGTAACCTAAGCAACGAACATACAACACCTAGTCTGATGAAATGTTTATTTAACATTATAGATGGACATTATTACAAGACAGTAATAGGTACAGAAGGAAAATTAGCTTAAGAGGAGGGGGTGGGGGTGGGGGTGGTCCTCAGATATTGGCTTAGTCCAACAATGTCAGATATCAACCTTGATATTTATGTTTATGGGTCACGGTCTTACTCCATAAATAACAGCATTGTGTAGTGTGTTCCTCTGTGGACTCAGTGAGGAAGGAGGCAAATTATTTTTACTATTATCAATTTAACTATTTAATACTGTTAAACTTTTACTTCATTTGATATATTTTAATATTTGATTGTTATTATATGATCTGTTTCATATCACTTTCTTATAAGTAATATAAATAATAATAATAATATTAATAATAATAATAATAATAATAATAATAATATTAATAATAATAATAATAATAATAATAATAATAATAATAATAATAATAATAATATTAATAATAATAATAATAATAATAATAATAATAAATAATAATAATAAAATAATTAAAAAATAATAAGGATTTAGTGCAATGGTTAATCGTTAGAAATGCT